>CAWUFW010016529.1:0-305175 GCA_963921515.1 Calotriton arnoldi | reverse complement strand
GTGCGTGTGTGTGTCACAGGCGTCCATGTCTGTCCTGCAGTGGCAAGTGGGACCACTACCTGTGGGGGTCATAGTTGTTTTGCTGTGGTGTATACATGATACTCCATGTAATGCCAGTGTCCATGTGGCAATACAGGGTCCCTGGGAATGTACCTGTCGTTGAGCTGTGATGCCTGGGGCACATCTGTCCTCACATGTCACTGTGGGGGTGATTGTGACACGGCAGCAGGAGATGGGAACTGTGACACGGCCTCATGATATCCAATGGGCCAACCTGGGACTAATTGATGCCACTTGTTGGACCGTGATGACAGATGTTGGCCATGTATGTACCATACATGTCCTTACGGAACTGCACACTTCATGTAGTTGTGCCTTATAATGATGTATGTTGGGATATTGAGTGTGTTCAATGCCGCATATGTGGGCTGACTGACAATCTTGCTTACTTCTCCTCTGCACTGCAGGGCTCCTGCTCTCCATCGACCATTCCCAGACCTGGCAACGATGGTGGAACGGGACAGCATCCGACGGTACCGCTTCAGTAAGGCAGCTGATTGAGGATTTGGCAGTGCAGTTGGCCCCACATTTGCAGCCTGGCCGGCCGTATCCTACAGCGCTGACCCCCAAGGTGAAGGTGATGGCAGCCCTACACTTCTTTGCCACCGGTACCTTCCAACATACTGTGGCGACTGCTGGTGGGATGTCACAGACCATGTTGAGCCGTGTGCTCCGCGATGTTTTGGCGGCAATGTTGCAATTCCTGAACCGGTACATCTATTTCCCTAGACTGCGACTACTCACTGACGTGAAGAGTGACTTTTATGCCCTGGGGAGGATGCCGCATGTCATTGGCTCCATTGATGGGACACATGTGGCTTTGGTACCACCACAGGCCCAGGAGCAGGCCTACAGGAACCGCAAGCACTACCACTCGGTCAATGCACTGGTGGTGTGTCTTGCAGATATGACCATCACACACGTGTGTGCCCGTTTCCCTCGTTCAGCACACGATGCCTTTGTGATGAGGAGTAGTCGCATCCCCAGGATGATGGCACAGATGCAGAACCAGCGTGCCTGGCTTGTCAGTGTGTACTGACTTTGTGCCATTGTGTGTGATCTGATCTGTAGTTTTCCGCCCACTTTTCCAAGTCAGCTAATGTGCACTTGTCTGTCCGTAGGTGACTCGGGATTCCCCAACATGCCGTGGTTGCTGACACCCCTCAGGAACCCTGTGACACCAGCCCAGATGCGCTACAATGAGGCACATGGTCGGACCAGGAGAGTAATTGAGCGGACATTTGGTCTCCTGAAGAGCCGCTTCCGCTGCCTGGACAAGACCGGCGGGTCCCTCCCATATGCCACTGCGAAAGTGTGCAAGATTATCATCATCTGCTGCATGCTCCACAACCTGGCAGTGCGGAAGGAGTTGCCTCTCATCCAGGATGACAATGACCAACATCCGCCACCTGTGGAGGATCCTGGCCTGGACCACGATGCCAGTGACGATGATGATGATGATGATGAGGGTGATGTCCGCACACAGCTCATCACCAACTTCTTTAGCTGAATGTGAGTATCCTGAGGTGTCATGTCAATGATGTGAGTTGGCATGATATGTGTAGGTGGTGCTCTGGTGCTGTTGGAGTGTGTCCATGGGCTACTTGACTGGATGTGTGTTGCGATGTGTGCTTACAGGTGGGCTGTACTCCCCAACAGTGTTGACATGCTAACTTGGTTCTGGGTGGGTATCTTGTAACATGTATTGTGCATGAGTTTTGCTGTTCTGTCCTGTTCTCCATTGCTTTTGACTGTGTGTCATTTCTGTCCTTCACAGGGTACTTTCAGATTCGTTTGGTCAACTGTGTCCACCGGCGAACGTGATTGCACTTCCAGGGTGGTAGCTGTTGTGTCCCTACAGGTGATGTGCGCCACACCCATGGACTTCCTTCTGTCTACAGTTGTTGACTGTGTGCCCGCTGCCAGGTGGGATTACCTTGCATCTGTAGTGGTTACGACATGTTGCAACTGTGTAATAAACCTGTGCTTCACTTTGTGATGTGCGTTGTCTGTGGTCACACATTTGACTGCCATTTGCTTACTGCACCTGTGGGCTACTTGACTACAACTGGGAATGGGTGTGGTGTCTGTGCATTGCACCGTCTTCCCTGGCAACATCAGTGTAGGCAATGAGTCAGATGGCCTAGGTGTGTATGTGTTGTGTAGCCCTGGTGGTGTGTCTCACTCATATGTGTCACGTTGCCTTTACTCACATGCCTGTGTTGTACTTGCTGTTGCAGTTCGCATACACAGTGTAATTTTGCAGTTCATCATCCCCATAACAGCACCCACGTTGGAATCACAACAGAGGCAAGTATGGTGTATTAGTGTGTTTATTGTGATACATTTGTGTGAATAGTGCATAGGATGGGTAGTGCTGTACATAAATCTTGCAATCAGAAGTTCCTAGGTGAATTGAAAGTCCTGGTAGACAAAATCCCCAGTATCGGGGCCACAGTTGTCTGAGACATTGGTCCAACTTGTACTCCCCATGCAATGTGTGGGAGTAGTGTTGCCGTCAACAGGGTGAACAGTCTGTGCACAAAGGTGAACATCCAGAACAGGTTCAGGCTTCCTGGGAGTTGCGCTTGGCCATCGGCCTCTCACTTGCCCCTCTTCGGACGACCCCTCTTCTTGGGGGGGGCCCCTCAAGTACAGGGTGCTGCGGTGCAGGGGACTCTCCGCCAGAGTCATCCTCCCTCCCTGTGGCAGTTGCAGTTTGGGCAGCACCAGATGTTGTTGTCACACAGGGAGGTGTGGACTGGTTGCTGTTCATCTGGCGGAGGCATTGTAAAATGTCCCTGTGCACCGCCGTCATCTCATGCAGTGCATCCCACTTGGACTCCACGCGGGACATGTGTGAGTCCACACGGGACATGTGTGACTCCACGTGGGACATGTGAGAGTCCAAGAGGGCATGATGGGCAGCCTGCTGCTGTTTCATGTCTCTGAGGAGCCCCACTACCTGGCTGAGGTCTCCGGTGCTGGACTGGTACGCATCAGCTATGCGTACCAGTTGTGGGTCATCATGCACACCAGCAACCTCTGCAAGCAGCGACCTCTGTCTCCCACCCCTCCCACCACCCCTGCTGACATGTGCAGTGCGTGCATTGGCATGCACAGATGACCCTGGTCCACCTTGGGAGTTGGTGGTGGTGTCCATGGCCCCAGGTTGGTCCAGGGTCCGTGTGCTGGTGTTGCTCCTTGTTCTGTCCATGTCGGCAGGGATGGTATTTGTGGTGACAGTCGTTGGAGTGGTGGGTGCAGGGGGTGCAGCTGGTGGTCCTGCTGGTGCTGCAGCTGGTGGTCCTGCTGGTGCTGCATGTAGACTTGCACCGGATGTGCCAGGTTGGTCTTCTTCGTCTGAGGAGGGCAGAGGCTGTACGACACCAGTGAGCTCCGCATCCTCTTGAGCCTGGGACTGGGACTCCTCAGCGTCTGCTGCTGTGTCACCATCATCACCTGTTTTTGGGAGACACACACAATGTATGTTATCTTTCTGCAGGCATCAATGGTTGACACACCTGACAGTTGTGACTGTGCCTCTGGGTGCGGGCCTGTACATTGCATTGTCCTAAGTCGTCACAGTCAGGGGTTGATTTTGGTGTGGCACATTGTCCTGCATTATTTGGGCATTTCTATGTATTTGTTGGGGTGTGCACATGGTCTGCATTGGTTGTATTTGGTTGACAGCCGGCCCTCCTTCCCACCCACCCAGCCAGTCAGTTATCCCACCATGGACTGTGCTTGCATTGCAGGGAGTGGAAGGTGTCTCTCAGGATGTCAGTCAGTGGTGTCCTGCTGTTTGTTGGTGCACAGTTCCCAGCAGGGCCTTGTGCTCCCCGCAGCAGTAGCCAGTGTCAGCCATCTTGTGAGTCCTTCTCCACTCCCTGTGATGTGAGCATGGTTCAGGGTGGTGTTGATGGGACAGTTGTGGGGGTGACCAATATCTGTGACTGCCACTCCCATCATGCTATTGCCTCCACCCCACTTGCCAGCATTCCCATACTTACTTGCTTTTGTGGGGAGTTCAGTGTGTGTGGGTGTGAGGGCAATGGCAAGATGGCTGACAGTGGTGTCCTGCTGTTGGTTGGTGTGCAGTTCCCAGCATGCCCTTGTGCTCCCCACAGCAGTAGCCAGTGTCAGCCATCTTGTGAGTCCTTCTCCACTCCCTGTGATGTGAGCATGGTTCAGGGTGGTGTTGATGGGACAGTTGTGGGGGTGACCAATATCTGTGACTGCCACTCCCATCATGCTATTGCCTCCACCCCACTTGCCAGCATTCCCATACTTACTTGCTTTTGTGGGGAGTTCAGTGTGTGTGGGTGTGAGGGCAATGGCAAGATGGCTGACAGTGGTGTCCTGCTGTTGGTTGGTGTGCAGTTCCCAGCATGCCCTTGTGCTCCCCACAGCAGTAGCCAGTGTCAGCCATCTTGTGAGTCCTTCTCCACTCCCTGTGATGTGAGCATGGTTCAGGGTGGTGTTGATGGGACAGTTGTGGGGGTGACCAATATCTGTGAAGGCCATTCCCATCATGCTATTGCCTCCACCCCACTTGCCAGCATTCCCATACTTACTTGCTTTTGTGGGGAGTTCAGTGTGTGGTGGGTGTGAGGGCAATGGCAAGATGGCTGACAGTGGTGTCCTGCTGTTGGTTGGTGTGCAGTTCCCAGCATGCCCTTGTGCTCCCCACAGCAGTAGCCAGTGTCAGCCATCTTGTGAGTCCTTCTCCACTCCCTGTGATGTGAGCATGGTTCAGGGTGGTGTTGATGGGACAGTTGTGGGGGTGACCAATATCTGTGACTGCCACTCCCATCATGCTATTGCCTCCACCCCACTTGCCAGCATTCCCATACTTACTTGCTTTTGTGGGGAGTTCAGTGTGTGTGGGTGTGAGGGCAATGGCAAGATGGCTGACAGTGGTGTCCTGCTGTTGGTTGGTGTGCAGTTCCCAGCATGCCCTTGTGCTCCCCACAGCAGTAGCCAGTGTCAGCCATCTTGTGAGTCCTTCTCCACTCCCTGTGATGTGAGCATGGTTCAGGGTGGTGTTGATGGGACAGTTGTGGGGGTGACCAATATCTGTGACTGCCACTCCCATCATGCTATTGCCTCCACCCCACTTGCCAGCATTCCCATACTTACTTGCTTTTGTGGGGAGTTCAGTGTGTGTGGGTGTGAGAGCAATGGCAAGATGGCTGACAGTGGTGTCCTGCTGTTGGTTGGTGTGCAGTTCCCAGCATGCCCTTGTGCTCCCCACGACACAGCAACAGTGTCAGACATCTTTGATGGGCCTTTCCACTCTCTGTGGGTTGTGCATGCGTGAGTGTGAGCTTGCTGGGCCATGTGGTGGGGGATGTAGAGCTGTGACTACGACTCCCATCATGCTATTGCCTCCACCCCCTTCCCAGCATGCCCATGCTTCCTTCCTTTTGACTCTGCTTCCCTGTGGGGTGGGCTGGCTGTGCTGACAGGATGGCTTTGAGTGTTGTCCTGGCAGTTGTTTGGCTAAAAGTCCCAAGAGTGTCCCTGTGCTTCACACAACATAACCCAGGGTGGTGGTTCTTTGTGGGATCTTGAGTTAGGATGGGAGGCATTGCATTCTACCAGGTGGGTTCTGTGGAGTTTGTGTTGAGGGTGTGTGTGAGGGGAGGTGCTTGTGACTATGGTCAGTGCTGCAAGTCCTCCTTCCCACCCAGCCAGCCAGATATCCCACCATGGAACGTGCTTGCATTGCAGGGAGTGGAAGTTGTCTCTCAGGATGTCAGTCAGTGGTGTCCTGCTGTTTGTTGGTGCACAGTTCCCAGCAGGGCCTTGTGCTCTCCACAGCAGTTGCCAGTGTCAGCCATCTTGTGAGTCCTTCTCCACTCCCTGTGATGTGCGCATGGTTCATGGTGGTATTGATGGGACAGTTGTGGGGGGCAATATGTGTGACTGCGACTCCCATGATGCTATTGGCTACACTGACTTGGCCAGCATACACAGAATTCCTTCCTTTGAGTGGTCTTCACTGTGTGTTGGTGTTGTTGTGGTGGCTACATGTCTGGATGTTTTTGTTAGTTCTATTTGTGCCACTGCCTAGCTGTAGTTGTAGTTGTGTTTGTACATGTGATGGCACGGTTGGATGTAACTTTTTTGATGGCATGTGTTGTGTTTATCTGACTGACATACACATTTTGGGATGATTCTGTTCTGGTTGCTGTGTAATTGCTATGAGTGCATGGTTTGACTCTCCCCTTGAAAGTGATGTGTGTGTGTTTTGTGGCAGAATATTGTGTACATTTGTTGTGTACTCACCAGGCTCTGGGATGTTCTCTAGTCCATATACGCTCACTGGCGGAAGGATGGCCCGCACCTTCTCCTCCCAGGGCCTGAGGTATACTGGCTTGGCAGGAGGCCCACTGCCGGTGTATTGGCTCAGGAGGTAGTCTTTCTTGAGCAGCTCCCGGACCCTCCTGCGCACGTCATACCACCTGTTCTGGATGTCGGTCTTTGTGCGCAGACATGGTGATTGTGCGTTCACCCTGTTGATGATCCTCTCCCACATCTTGGTTTTCTGGGAGATGGGGGTCTGTTGGACCAGTGCGCCAAACAGCTGTGGCTCTACCCTGAGGATCTCGTCTACCAGGACTTCCAATTCACAATCTAGGAACTTGTGATTCTTCTTGGGGGGCATGGTGATGGGTGGTGATGGTGAGTGATGTGTGTGTTGGTGTGCAGGTGAGGGTGTGTGAGTGTGTGTTTTGCTGGGTGTATGTGAGGTAGGTATTTGTTGGTGTGCTGATGGTGTGTGGCTTGTGTGGGGGATGAGCTGTGGGTGTGTGGTTGCTGTCTCTTGGGTGCTGGCAGTGGAATGGCATTTGCAAAGGATCATGGTTGGGATTTGTGTCCTTTATATGGGTGGAGTTGTGGGTGTGTCTTTGTTCTCTGTCCCCACCCCCCCCCAGTATGTATTGGCTTTGTAATTGCTTGTTTGGCCTTTTTTTGTGTGATTTTTCCTTTGTACTGTCTGTGCATGTTGGCAACGTTGTTGTGACCGAGTCGGACCCTGCATTTGTCTCGTACGGTGTTCTCTGGTTCGTTCACGCTGTGTTTGTGCTGTTTTCTATGCTGCGTACGCGTCGGTCGCGGTGTTTTGTGTTGCTTCGGCTCGGTTTTGTATGCGTGTCGGTCGTGCGGCTTGTCCTCCGTCCGACTCGGTCGTGGTTTTCGCGCCTTGCATCGTACTTTGCGGTTTGGAGTTCGCGTGTACGTTTCGGTCGGATTTGTTCCGGGTGCGTGTCGGTCGGTTCGATTCGCGTGTTTTTCCGGCCGGATTGCTGTTTTCTGTGCGGCTCGGTCGTTCGGCTTGGGTTCTGTACGTGTCGGTCGGATTTTGCGCGCTTTGCATCGTACTTGGCGTGTCGGGCGCCACAGGTACGTGTCGGTCGGTATAATTTCCGGCTCCGAGTCGGTCGGTGCTTTTTCCGGCCCGAATCGGAATCGACCCCATAGATGTGGCAAGTACTGTTGTTGAATTTACAGGTTTAAAGGAAAAGTTTACACAAGGTGTCGTTTTGGATTTCAAAGACCTGTCATTTCCAAAGGAAGAGCGAACAGCTTTTTCTCTGCCGTCAGACATACACTGACACGAAAATCACCAAAAAACACATAAAACCTCAGAAGAACAGAGGCCTCCAAGTATATTAATGACTATAATCCTGTGATTCGGAAAATATGAAATGCAAATATGGATATACAATTTATTGCCGAAAACCCCATCGCTGTTGCTCATTATGTCACTTCATGACTTATGTCACATTACAAAATCTGAGAAGACAGAGATGAAGGAGAAGTGGGAAGAGATTTCTGCAGAAAAATCTCTAGCCAAGAAATTGTACAGCTTCAGCTTGAAAATGCTTTCAAATAGGGAGATAGGCTCCTTTGAAAGCTGCGACTGGTTGAGCTCAGCCGGATTGTACTTGAAGTCAAGGTGAATTGTTTGGGTAAGTCTAGGCCTTGCAAGCACATGAAACAGAGCCTTGAAGTCTTTCCTGAAAATTCAGTACCTAGCAGAGTTTGACCCGGAAAGTACGGTTATTGTGAAGTCAAATTTGCTGGATACTTACTATCCAAGAAGGAGGCCACACTTTGAAAATATATGTCTTTACGAGATGCTTCAACACTCTGGATATAGAAACAATGTAACAGAAAACGTAGATAAAGGGAAGTATGCAGTACCTGGTTATGGTGATTGTTTGGTTTGACATACAAAGGAAGTTTAATAAACCACAGAAAACTTAGTTTCCAAACTCCTGATAAAAGAGAGTTTTTCTATTTGCCAATTCTGCAACTGTTCAAGCCTTGGCGTTCTGAATTGGAGTTACTCGGACACTTTGACTACTATGAAGAGGCTTTCAACGCTGTGAAAGATAGCATTCAGTGTTCAGTCTTTCCCAACTACATGACAATGTTAAATGATGAGATTGAACAGGAGGGAACAATTGCTGCTGAGATAGCTAAGGACAGTTCACCATGCAGCCAAAGTTCAGGACCTCTAAGTCAAGATCCTCTTGGACAACCAATTATTGAAAATGAAGCTGCCATAGTTGTGAATGAGGTAGAGACTGCAATGAAAACGCCAAGACAAAAGACAAGAAAGTGTTGATTCGGAGCAGTTAGTTGGACAACTGAACAATGAGCAGAAAGAAATATATATGGAGTTTAAAGAGAAAATAGAGCATGGATTCCTCCACAAGAAAAATTAATGTAAATGCTCATCATTTAAGCCAATACTATTATATTCAGTGGTCAAGCTGACACTGGTATAAGCTTTAAATTAAAGTTCTTACCGCCTACCTACAGAGGACTACAGAGTCAAATTTGTTGTGTGTAGTAACAGCACAAACTGGATTAGCTGCACAGAATATTGAAGGAATTACTTTACATCAACTACTTATGCTGAATATATGTCGATACAACGCAAACCAATACTTCGTATGCTTTTACAACGAAGTTTTTTTTACGCAATTACCATTACAACGCAAATTTTAAGTACGCATCCATTTACTTCGCAACTGCATAGAAATGCATTTAAAATACTTTTACAACTAACTACAATACAACGCATACTTTTTCAATGCATTTTTTCATCGTAATAACTATATATTTTTTTAAAAGTAACCTAACCTCTGGAACGGGATGAAGGAAAAATAGGGGTTTAGGGTGGGGGAGCAAATTAAATTACGGGTATTAAATTTATTACTCGGGTATTAAAATTATTACTCAGGTATTACATGTATAACTCTTTTGTTTTTAAATACTCCGGTAATACAATTATTAATCCATTTTAATTAGTCTAGCATGCTCTTAATCAAAATACTTTCACAGAAATAAAGAGAACTTAAAACTGAAAAATTCTAGGAAAACAAATGAATCATCGTTAATGCTATGTATACATTTCCAACATAAAGATTAATCTCCAAGCAAATTGACAGACGATAAACATCAAGTCCTTCAACTATTTTTACTAAATCTCATTAACCAATAAGATGACAAAATGGCTGACATTCCAGTATACAACGGAATAAAGATGAATTTTTAAGCATTTAAAGTAAATTATACGTTTAGTCATTAAATAAATCGCATTTAAAAGCGCATTTCAAAAAATATTTTACTTTAATTTTACGATTACTCCACAAATACATATAAAACCAGCCATCCACCATTTTGATTTCAGTGGAGTACTGACTTTCACAGTGTTCACACGCATTTTTGAAGCGAGACCGACATTAACCAGTCTGCAAGTTAAACTGCCATCTTCAGTCTAAAGTAAGTAACACCAAAATAAATACAAGAAAGACATTACGTAAGTTTGCTTGTTAAAAATAAGGTAAATAAATAATAATAATATTTATAATTATTTTTAATGTTTCTTATTTAAACAGGGTTTGTGTGTAAAATCAGAAGATAAACAGCTGATTTATATAGGATTAGCCGAAAGACAACTAATCAGTAAGTTTGTCAAGACACATTATAAATGCTTCTTGTTAATTTCTGGATATTATAATAAATTCTCGTTTTTAAATTTTTAATACCCAGCTTTTACCTATCAAACTCTCACAGGTGTAGGCATCAAGGTAAAATGCGAAATTGTGGGGGGAAGGTTAGGGTGAGGAGTAGGTTGTGGGGGAATGTGGGGGGTCAAAAAGGAAAAACAATGACGACATGTGTTGATCACAGGTAAAGAGCAGGTTTGTGTAAGCTGTCAAAATTTGAATCTATATCCAACAGGCGTAGGACATAGAGAAAATGCAGGATTGTTTTTGCAAATTATAATTTAATATACAAATACCACAGGTGAGGAGCACATGTAATCCGCTTGATGGTGGGGAGACTAAAATTTGGAGTTGGTCACATGGAAAGAGCTGGATGGTGGTGGCGGATGGTGTCAATCTATCTCCAACAGGCATAGGCAAAATAGAATTAACAGGCTGTAAGTTGTATTTAAAATTAAATTTCAAAGTCCTACTGCTGTTGGCCATTACGAAACTGGTAGATGGTACGGTGAGTATCATTTACATTTAAAACACCCAAAAGATGTATTGGACAAGGAAAGTGCTGTAGGGTGGCTGGTTTGAGTGGGGGGGTAAATATTAAAAGAGTTTTACTATTCTTTATGCAACATGAGTTGACAAGAGTCAAGATGGTGTTAGTGCACAAATAATCTGTAGATCGTTGTGTTGATTATTATATTTACAAGCAAAGACATATCTCTTTTTTCAAATTTAATATGGTTAGATAAACACAAATATTAACATATTTTTACTTGTTCAAAAAAGAACACCTAAACAAGAGTATAATCTCATTTCACAGCAACAAAACCAGCCTGTCTCTTTCTTCATACATACCCAAGCCAAAAAAAAAGGTAATCTGATTCTTTCATTTTTTTTAAAAGATAAAAAATGGTAACATAACAATAAATGCAAAAAATTAATTTCAATTTTCTAAAAATCTTTTCAGCATAAACGCTTATCACCAGCTGGACACAAATCTATTTGTTTCTCTTGGAAACCAAACAATAATAAAGGTAATACAAGATTTTTTTAAAATTGTTTTTTGTTTCACTTGCAAATAAAATTTAAAAAGGTGTTGTCCACATGGAAAGTGCTGGATGGTGGAGGGGGTAAAAAAATACTATTCCTACTCCAACAGGTGTTGTCCACGTGGAAAGTGCAGGATGGTGGAGGGGCTAAAAAATTACTATTCCTACTCCAACAGGTGTTGTCCACGGGGAAATTGCTGGATGGTGGAGGGGGTAAAAAATTATTATTCCTACTCCAACAGGTGTTGTCCACAAGGAAAGTGCTGGATGGTTGAGCTGGGAAAAAATTACTATTCCTACTCAAACAGGTGTTGTCCACGGGGAAAGTGCTGGATGGTGGAGGGGGTAAAAAATTACTATTCCTACTCTAACAGGTGTTGTCCACTGGGAAGGTGCTGAATGGAGGAGGGGGTAAAAAGATACTATTCCTACTCCAACAGGTGTTGTCCACGGGGAAAGTGCTGGATGGTGGAGGGGGTAAAAAAAATACTATTCCTACTCCAACAGGTGTTGTCCATGGGGAAAATGCTGGATGGTGGAGGAGGTAAAAAATTACTATTCCTACTCCAACAGGTGTTGTCCACGGGGAAAGTGCTGGATGGTTGAGCTGGTAAAAAATTACTATTCCTACTACAACAGGTGTAGTCCACGGGGAAAGTGCTGGATGGTGGAGGGGGTAAGAAATTACTATTCCTACTCCAACAGGGGTTGTCCACGGGGAAAGTGCTGCATGGTGGAGGGGTTAAAAATTACTATTCCTACTCCAACAGGTATTGTCCATGGGGAAAGTGCTGGATGGTGGAGGGGTAAAAAATTACTATTCCTTCTCCAAAAGGTGTTGTCCACGGGGAAAGTGCTGGATGGTGAAGGGGTAAAAAATTACTATTCCTACTCCAACAGGTGTTTCTCATGGGGAAAGTGCTGGATGGTGGAGGGGGTAAAACATTTCTATTCCTACTCCAACAGGTGTAGCTCACAGAGAAAGTGCAGGATGGTGGAGGGGGTAAAACATTACTATTCCTACTCTAACAGGTGTTGTCCACTGGGAAAGTGCTGAATGGTGGAGGGGGTAAAAAGATACTATTCCTACTCCAACAGGTGTTGTCCACAGGGAAAGTGCTGCATGGTGGAGGGGTTAAAAAATTACTATTCGTACTCCAACAGGTGTAGCTCACAGAGAAAGTGCAGGATGGTGGAGGGGTAAAACATTACTATTCCTACTCCAACAGGTGTTGTCCACAGGAAAGGTTCTGGATGGTGGAGGGGGTAAAAAATTACTATTCCTACTCCAACAGGTGTTGTCCACGGGGAAAGTGCTGCATGGTGGAGGGGTTAAAAAATTACTATTCCTACTCCAACAGGTGTTGTCCACGGGAAAAGTGATGGATGGTGGAGGGGATAAAAAATGACTATTCATACTCCAACAGGTGTTGTCCACGGGGAAAGTGCTGGATGGTGGAGGCGGTAAAAAATTACTATTCCTACTCCAACAGGTGTTGTCAACAGGTAAAGTGCTGGATGGTGGATGGGATAAAAATTTACTATTCCTACTCCAACAGGTGTTGTCCACGGGGAAAGTGCTGGATGGTGGAGGCGGTAAAAAATTACTATTCCTACTCCAACAGGTGTTGTCAACAGGTAAAGTGCTGGATGGTGGATGGGATAAAAATTTACTATTCCTACTCCAACAGGTGTTGTCCACTGGGACGGTGCTCAATGGAGGAGGGGGTAAAAAGATACTATTCCTACTCCAACAGGTGTTGTCCACGGGGAAAGTGCTGGATGGTGGAGGGGTAAAAAAAATACTATTCCTACTCCAACAGGTGTTGTCCACGGGGAAAATGCTGGATGGTGGAGGAGGTAACAAATTACTATTCCTACTCCAACAGGTGTTATCCACGGGGAAAGTGCTGGATGGTTGAGCTGGTAAAAAATTACTATTCCTACTACAACAGGTGTAGTCCACGGGGAAAGTGCTGGATGGTGGAGGGGGTAAAAAATTACTATTCCTACTCCAACAGGGGTTGTCCACGGGGAAAGTGCTGCATGGTGGAGGGGTTAAAAAATTACTATTCCTACTCCAACAGGTATTGTCCATGGGGAAAGTGCTGGATGGTGGAGGGGTAAAAAATTACTATTCCTTCTCCAAAAGGTGTTGTCCACGGGGGAAAGTGCTGGATGGTGAAGGGGTAAAAAATTACTATTCCTACTCCAACAGGTGTAGCTCATGGGGAAAGTGCTGGATGGTGGAGGGGGTAAAAAATTTCTATTCCTACTCCAACAGGTGTAGCTCACAGAGAAAGTGCAGGATGGTGGAGGGGGTAAAACATTACTATTCCTACTCTAACAGGTGTTGTCCACTGGGAAAGTGCTGAATGGTGGAGGGGGTAAAAAGATACTATTCCTACTCCAACAGGTGTTGTCCACAGGGAAAGTGCTGGATGGTGGAGGGGGCTAAAAAAAATACTATTCCTACTCCAACAGGTGTTGTCCATGGGGAAAGTGCTGCATGGTGGAGGAGGTAAAAAATTACTATTCCTACTCCAACAGGTGTTGTCCACGGGGAAAGTGCTGGATGGTTGAGCTGGTAAAAAATGACTATTCCTACTCCAACAGGTGTTGTCCACTGGGAAAGTGCTTGATGGTGCAGGGGGTAAACAATTACTATTCCTACTCCAACAGGTGTTGTCCACGGGGAAAGTGCTGGATGGTGGAGGGGGTAAAAAAGTACTATTCCTACTCCAACAGGTGTTGTCCACAGGGAAAGTGCTGGATGGTGGAGGGGGTAAAAAATTACTATTCCTACACCAACAGGTGTTGTCCACGGGGAAAGTGCTGGATGGTGGAGGGGTAAAAAATTACTATTCCTAGTCCAACAGGTGTTGTCCATGGGGAAAGTGCTGGATGGTGGAGGGGGTAAAAAAAATACTAGTCCTACTCCAACAGGTGTTGTCCAAGGGGAAAGTGATGGATAGTGGAAATTACTATTCCTACACCAACAGGTGTTGTCCACAGGGAAAGTGCTGGATGGTGGAGGGGGTAAAAAATTACTATTCCTACTCCAACAGGTGTTGTCCACGGGGAAAGTGCTGGATGGTGGAGGCGGTAAAAAATTACTATTCCTACTCCAACAGGTGTTGTCAACAGGGAAAGTGCTGGATGGTGGAGGGGGTAAAAATTTACTATTCGTACTCCAACAGGTGTTGTCCACAGGGAATGTGCTGGATAGTGGAGGGGTAAAAAAAATAATATTCCTACTCTAACAGGTGATGTCCACAGGGAAAGTGCTGGATGGTGGAGGGGGTAAAAAATTACTATTCCTACTCCAACAGGTGCTGTCCACGGGGAAGTGCTGGAAGGTGGCGGGGGTAAAAAGTTACTATTCCTACTCCAACAGGTGTTGTCCACAGGAAAGGTTCTGGATGGTGGAGGGGGTAAAAAATTACTATTCCTACTCCAACAGGTGTTGTCCACGGGGAAAGTGCTGCATGGTGGAGGGGTTAAAAAATTACTATTCCTACTCCAACAGGTGTTGTCCACAGGAAAAGTGATGGATGGTGGAGGGGGTAAAAAATTACTATTCCTACTCCAACAGGTGTTGTCCACGGGGAAAGTGCTGGATGGTGGAGGCGGTAAAAAATTACTCTTCCTACTCCAACAGGTGTTGTCAACAGGTAAAGTGCTGGATGGTGGATGGGATAAAAAGTTACTATTCCTACTCCAACAGGTGTTGTCCACGGGAAAAGTGCTGGATGGTGGAGGGGGTAAAAAAAATACTATTCCTACTCTAACAGGTGTTGTCCACAGGGAAAGTGCTGGAGGGTGGAGGGGATAAAAAATTACTGTTCCTACTCCAAAAGGTGCTGTCCACAGGGAAAGTGCTAGATGGTGGAGGGGGTAAAAAAAATAATATTCCTACTCCAACAGGTGTTGTCCACGGGGAAAGTGCTGCATGGTGGAGGGGTTAAAAAATTACTATTCCTACTCCAACAGGTGTTGTCCATGGGGGAAGTGCTGCATGGTGGAGGGGTTAATCAATCAATCATGTCACTTATAAAGCGCACTACATACCCGCGAGGGTCTCAAGGCGCTGGGGGAAGAGGGGGGTGGTGCTGCTACTGATCGAAGAGCCAGGTCTTGAGGAGTCTTCTGAAGGCCAGTAGGTCTTGGGTCTGTCGGAGGTTGGTGGGGAGGGTGTTCCAGGTCTTGGCGGCGAGGTGGGAGAAGGATCTGCCGCCGGCGGTCGTTTTCCGGATGCGGGGGACTGTGGCGAGGCGAGGCTGGTCGAGCGGAGCTGGCGGGTGGGGGTGTAGAAGCTGAGTCGTCTGTTGAGGTAGGCTGGTCCGGAGTTGTGGAGTGCTTTGTGTGCGTGGGTGAGGAGCTTGAAGGTTATCCTCTTGTTGACAGGGAGCCAGTGCAGGTCTCTCAGGTGGGGTGTGATGTGGCTGCATCGGGGGATGTCGAGGATAAGACGTGCAGAGGCGTTCTGGATGCGTTGCAGCCGTCTCAGGAGCTTAGCCGTCGTTCCTGCGTAGAGGGCGTTTCCGTAGTCCAGCCTGCTGGTGACGAGGGCCTGGGTGACTGTTTTTCTTGTTTCGGTGGGGATCCACTTGAAGATCCTGCGGAGCATTCGGAGGATGTTGAAGCAGGATGAGGAAACGGCGTTGACCTGCTTAGTCATGGAGAGGGTGGGGTCGAGGATGACCCCTAGGTTGCGTACGTGGTCGGTGGGTGGCGGGGCTGTTCCCAGTGATGTTGGCCACCAGGAGTCGTCCCAGGCTGAAGGGTTGGAACCAAGGATGAGGACCTCCGTCTTGTCCGAGTTCAGCTTCAGGCGGCTGGTCCTCATCCATTCGGCGACGGCCTTCATTCCTTCGTGGAGGTGGGCTTTGGCGGTGTGAGGGTCTTTGGTGAGGGAGAGGATCAGCTGGGTGTCGTCGGCGTAGGAGATGATGTTGAGGTTGTGCTGTCGGGCGACGTGGGCGAGGGGTGCCATGTAGATGTTGAACAGCGTTGGGCTGAGGGAGGAGCCTTGGGGTACGCCGCAGATGATCTTGGTGGCCTTGGATCGGAAGGGGGCGAGGCGGACGCTTTGTGTTCTGCCGGAAAGGAAGGATGTGGTCCAGTCCAGGGCCTTCTCTTGGATCCCGCGTCGTGAAGGCGTGTCCGTAGTGTGTGGTGGCAGACCGTGTCGAAGGCGGCTGATAGGTCCAGGAGGATGAGGGCTGCTGTTTCTCCATTGTCTAGCAGGGTCCTGATGTCATCGGTGGCGGCGATGAGGGCGGTTTCGGTGCTGTGGTTGCTGCGGAAGGGGTTAAAAAATTACTATTCCTACTCCAACAGGTGTGGTCCATGGGGAAAGTGCTGGATGGTGGAGGGGTTAAAAAATTACTATTCCTACTCCAACAGGTGTTGTCCAAGGGGAAAGTGCTGGATGGTGGATGGGGTAAAAAATTACTATTCCTACTCCAACAGGTGTTGTCCACGGGGAAAGTGCTGGATGGTGGAGGGGATAAAAAATTACTATTCCTACACCAATAGGTGTTGTCCACGGGGAAAGTGCTGGATGGTGGAGGCGGTAAAAAATTACTATTCCTGCTCCAACAGGTGTTGTCCACCGGGAAAGTGCTGGATGGTGGAGGGGGTGAAAAAAATACTATTCCTACTCCAACAGGTGTTGTCCACGGGGAAAGTGCTGGATGGTGGAGGGGGTAAAAAATGACTATCCTACTCCAACAGGTGTTGTCCACAGGGAAAGTGCTGGATGGTGGAGGGGGTAACAAAATTACTATTCCTACTCCAACAGGTGTTGTCCACGGGGAAAGTGCTGGATGGTGGAGGGGGTAAAAAATTACTATTCCTACTCCAACAGGTGTTTCTCATGGGGAAAGTGCTGGATGGTGGAGGGGGTAAAAAATGTATATTCCTACTCCAACAGGTGTAGCTCACAGAGAAAGTGCAGGATGGTTGAGGGGTAAAAAATGACTATTCCTACTCCATCAGGTGATGCTCACGGGGAAAGTGCTGGATGGTGGAGGGGGTAAAAACAAATGTATACACGAAAAGTATTAACAAAACAAGTAATCTTTTTTTGCAGAACTAAATCATCAAATCAAAACTCCATTTTCAAAAGGAAGCTACTTTGAAAACAAAAGTAAACATCACAAAGAATAAATCTTCTTCAAATTATCCAAGTCAAACAACCAAAATGTAAGCTTACTAAATAAGAACATTTCTTGATTTTTAAAAGCACGAGCTTTTTCTTGAAAACCGAAATCTGAATCGGACTTCAAATACCCTTAACACTCTGTTTGTTGATTAAAAATATAGTAGATCTCAAAACACTTGTACCTTAACCTTTTTCTTTCATATTCATTTTATAATGTTCTTTTTGTAATCACTTTCAATTTTTTTTTAACAAATTATGGCAGAGAGAAATCTTGCGAAGTATCTTAAATCCCGTAAAGGAAACCGACTTCTGCAGCACCGTGGATATGTTTACTGTAAGGAGAGACATACTGAGCCCAGGTGTCATTGGAGGTGTGTTCAATGTTACTCATCTCATTGCAGAGGCAGAGCAGTTACTCTTGGTGACACTGTAGTTAGAACCACGGACCATAACCACTCTGCCTCTTCAATGGAGATCGAGGTAAGAGAAAATTTAATGAAATAAAAGATCTGGCAACCACTGCCCATGAAACCTGTGGCTCAGTATTAAGGGAGGTTTCACAACATATTCCTGCACATGTAGCAAGTTCAATGCCTTCAATCCACAATGTACGCCAAATTTTTCAGCATAAAAAACAGGCAAGTAACCCCCAACGTGTTACCCCCCAATCTTTCTCTGACATTACCATTCCTTCTGAGCTTTCAGTAACTGTCACTAACGAACCCTTTATATTGCATGACAGCAAAAACCCTCTAAAACGGATCCTTATCTTTAGCACTCCCCGTAATCTTGTTAAGTTAGAGAATTGTGATATTTGGATGATGGATGGGACCTCTAAATCAACGCCTCATCCATTCACCCAAATATACACAATTCATGCCTACATTAATAATACAGTAGTCCCCTTAGTGTACAGTTTACTGCCTGATAAACATACTTCAACGTACACTGAATTTTTATCAGTGGTTAAATCTAAAACAATGAACAAAAGTCCTAGAAAAGTGTTAATTGATTTTGAATTACCTATGATTAATACAATTACTAAATTGTACATGGATACCCAAATTCAAGGATGTTTTTTCACTTTTCATAGGCGTTTTGGCGTAAAATACAAAAAACATCCTTAGTTGAAGAATTTATATCAGACAATAAACTTCAATTTGAACTTAAAAAACTAACTGCACTTTGTTTTGTTCCTCCTGACAGTGTAGATGAGTACTACACTTCTATTACTGATTCGGACTATTTTACCGAAAATTAAGATAAATTGGCACCCCTTCTAAATTATTTCGAAGACACATGGATTGGCCATCTAAGCAGGTCTGGTCGCAGGAGGAAGCCACGTTTCCATGTGAAGTGGTGGAACTGCTACACGAGCTGCATAGAGGTAGGAGCAAAAAACAATAATGCCATTGAGGGTTGGCATAACTCCTTCAATAAATCAATAGGAAAACCTCATCCTAACTTCTATCATTTTTTGGAAATTTTGAGGAAGGAGCAAAGTTTCCAAGAAATGAGAATTTCGCAATCATTAACAGGTAGCCTGAACCCACGAATATCTAAAAAACTAAGGAAATGTCAGAGAGACTATTGGGTGTTATTCATCAATTTTCATTGATGGTGGCTTCTGACTACCTTGATAATCTTGCACACATCCTTCATTATTAATCTATCCTTACCCCACTGATATGTTACTTGCCTGTTTTTTTCCATCAAACTCACTTTTTAGATTGGCTTTTTTAAATTGATATTTTTACTTTTTGAATCAAATAACTTCTTTCTTACCTTTTGTA
This sequence comes from Calotriton arnoldi, assembly GCA_963921515.1. NCBI lineage: Eukaryota > Metazoa > Chordata > Amphibia > Caudata > Salamandridae > Calotriton > Calotriton arnoldi. The sequence goes on along the minus strand of CAWUFW010016529.1, from coordinate 286,073 downwards.
GTCTTCTTTTTCAGACTCTGTTTTTTTATCTTCTTTTTCAAGATGATTATGCAATTTTCCCACATTCCACTTTTTATAATCCTGTTAACCATGTCCCGTTTTCTTTCACTAACTTTAACGGTCACAGTTTTTCATAATCAATAATTTACAACCCTAAAAATTCAGTGGAATAATATAATCTCAATTTCATTACAATGTGGATTGATAATATTTTTTTAACAGTGTTTTATAAAATATAGACCCGACGTGTGCCTTGAACTTGCTACATGTGTATGAAGTTTTTATCCTTTATTATACAAACATCACAAATACTAGAATCCTCCCTCCTCTCTCCTTACATTAAACTGTCCTATGTGTAACTTTTCAAATCAAGTTTTGTAACCTCTTACCTTGACGGCTGAGTTCCATGCTTTTCCCCCTTTGCCCAACGTTCAACCAAGTGACATTTTCAAGTCCTTGCATCTTCATTCATGATTTTCCTAAAATTTAATAAATGGCATCTTATTCTTACTTTTCATTAATGTTTTTAAATCCAAATAAAACTTTTAAAAATTGCTTGCCTTTTTCTGCTCTATTTTTTTAATTGATAATTCAATAAAAATTATTTTTAATCCAAATTATCTGTCTTTTTATTTGTTTTGCTCATGTATCTAAATAAATCTCTTTTTTTCAAAATTGTTGTTTTAATATTCCTTGTTTAACGCATATCTTTCATGCTTCCTTTCACTTCCACCTTTCCATTTCCTCTACACTCTTTTATTAACCCTCACAAACTCCTAATTGCACTTTTTTGTAAACATATCAATTAACTTTTCAATACGCTTTCGCTCTACACTTATTAATATTATGGTAGTTTTTAAAATCCAATCTAATCCAACTAACCTCCCGCAACCCTCCTTCCAATTATCTTTTCCTCTACTTTCATTTATATTAAACTTTTTAATACTCTTACCTGTTAACCTTTCCTCCATGCTTCTCGTCCTTTCCCCCTCGAACTTCAATATTACGTAATTTCCTTCCATCTAAACTCCCGCACCCCTCCTTCCTTTGATCTATACCTCGACTTACATTTATATATTTTTTTAATTCCTATTACCTGCTCAGCTTTCCTCAATGCTTCTCGTCCTTTCCCACACGTCCTTCCATATTTCGTTATTTCCTTCCATCTAAACTCCCGCACCCCTCCTTCCTTTGATCTATACCTTGACTTACATTTTAATTTTAATTTTAATTCCTATTACCTGTTCAGCTTACCTCCATGCTTCTCGTCCTTTCCCCCACTTCCTTCCATATTTCCTTATTACCTTCCTACTAATCTCCCGCAACCCTCCTTCCATTTATCTAAACCTCCTTTGTCATTTTTATTTTTATTTTAATTCGTCTTACCTGTTCACCTTTCCTCCATACTTCTCGTCCTTCCCGCGATGAACTTCCGTATGACGTTATTACGTTCATGCGTCTATGTATAGCCTTTTCAACTGAAATAGACAAAGGACAATTCTCTCAAATCAAAACAATGCTAAAACGTGGGAAAACTTTTTCACAACTTTTTAAACTCATATTTTTTTCTGCAACTCTTACAAATTTTTAATTATTTATTTAATTAAATTTAATTTTTAAAATATTAAAGTGATTATAATACTCGCTTTAATACTCAATCAATACTTTTTTTTTTTTCCACAATGATCAACACACTCATCGGTGAGTGTTGGAAAATTATTCAAGTAATAAATGCTGATTGTCCATTTCTTTTTCAAGAAGATGACAAAAAGGTATTCTCCTCCTGTGGCATACTCCACATCCTCTGTGCCAACAACAAAGCTGCTGCTCGCTTTAAAGTTTGTTCACTCCAACACCTCAGAATGGAACAATGTCAACAATCCAGCAACAAACGAAGTAATAAGTAATAGGTTGGATGTTGCCGTGCTTTCCCCCGTATGGTCACTCTTGTTCGCCTGCAGCATGATATATATTTCATAGTTTGGGAACGGGTGTGCATTTAAGCTGATCATGTGCTATATTATGAAGGTGTGCAGTCATGAATGGCTCACCTCCGTGAATTGTTTATGCGATTGCACTTTCTAATGTGCATATATTCACCTGTATTTCTCCAAATTAGTGCCTGTGTTGCAGACGGCTCAGCTTCGAATTAGAGGCACTCACTTTTCACTGTTTCTGACCTGAGTCAGAGCTACTGTTACAACACAAAAGTGTATTTGCGTTATAACAGAATTGCGTTGTAACGGTATTTGCGTTGTTGAAGCATGCGTGGTAAAATAACCTGCGAAGTAAAAGATGCGTGGTAAAGGTAATGCGTATAATTGGCTGCGTTGTAATGGTAGTTTACCACTTATGCTACCTGTAGAACATGACAACAAACTGGAGTACCAAAGGTTTTCCAGTGAAACTTGTCATGAAGTCTCAAGAGTACTGAAGAAACTGAAAGTTTTAATTATCGAGGAGGTGAGCATGGTCTGAAACTTAATGCTTGCCTTTGTAAACTTGAGAATGCAACAGATTTTAGAAACAGAGTATGATGTGCTGTTTAGAGGAAAGCACTTAATGATGAAACTCGGAATTCCTTGAGAAGTATTGGAAACCTAAATATTTGTCTAAACTTCCAATACAAGGAACTATTTAGGAATATTGCTCAAGCATCTGACATCAAATACGGAAATATTCTAAAGGATATTAGAGTAGGAGTTCTCACAAAAGAGGGGAACCGTTGCTCCGAGAAGTCGATTTATAAAGAAACTATTTTCTTCAAACAAGACAGCAGTAGTGCTAGTGTACAATTTCGTTGAAGAAGGGAAATTTATTGTCTGCCTAATGCCTACACTTCAGGATTGCTCCTGTTTTAACGAACAGTTACTAAAACTGGAGAAAAAATTATTACAGCATTCGACATAATGGAACACCAGGGGGTGACAGTTAGGCCTGGGCAGAGCTTGTGGAGTTTAACTCCACAGAATTCTGTGGAGCATCCGAAAAACTCTGCCAAATTCCGTGGAGTTCAGCGAGCTGGCGGAGTATTGCTCAGCTGCCCTTAATTTCTGTGTTAAATAGAGGAAGGATTTGCCTGTATTCCGTCTCTCAACAGCCCACACCAAACATGATAGTCACATTGCCCTTTACCATGTATGGGGAAATATGGCAACAAAAATACAAGACTTGCACAGATAAAAGTGAGCGAGAGCAAAGGCAAAGTGCACCAGCAGGTGTTAATTGGCTCTGAGTACTGCGAACTTTCGGGGGGTTTGGTGGAGGGGGCAGCTTGGTGCCCCACAGAGTGCTTCCCAAACCAACGTGGGGCCATCTTATCATGCTACTTTATGTCCACAACACACTCACAGGGACACGAGGAAAGAGGTCTTTGGTAGGTTGTGACTGGAACCTCGGCAAGGCTGTGCATGGAGTATCACAGAAATGAGACATGTAACTTTCATGAGACACACGTAACTTTCAGTCTTTCACTCGACACCCTACAGACTGGTTTGTGTCTGCAGAGCGGACTGCTGCCCTCCTCTCACAGTGGGAAATCCTAGAGCATAAGACCTATTCGGCAACTTGGAGGCATTTGAATATAAATTAGGGTTCATCCTCATAAATACATAATAGTGGGCAACACCGTGAAATGATTTTGTGCTCCATGAATATGAGCAAACTCACGGTGCGATGCGCAGGCACAATTTCCCAATAAATAATACGGCATTTAAACATTACTATAATACCACATAATACATTGCTGGCAATTAACAACTTACAGATGTTTTAGTGTCCACTGAATACAAAATGCCTGCATTACAAGTTACTGCACTCTATTTGTCCTTTTGAGTCTCACATACATTAAGGCAGCAGAATATAAAACTGAAACCAGAGAAAAGTCACAGTAAGACACCAAGGTCTAGAAACATTGGTGGAAACAGAGGAAAGTATTGAAAACAAGAGCAGGATCAAAGATGGGCAAAGGAATAAAAGAAACAGGAAAGGGAAAGTACAACTTAGTGGTGTGCAAAGAAATAAAGCATGATAAAAGATAAGGGAAGAGTGAAGGCTATATCTGTGCCTTGGTTCCCTGATTGTCCAAAATTGGGAGTGCCTAAAACAGTCCAAGGACCCGCATTAAGGCATAGGCTGATCACCAGAAATGCACAGTGCTAAGAACACACTGGAAGAAAGGGTGCACAGTGCATGCATCCAAAACATAGGTGCAAAGCTTGCAAACAAAAAAAATGCAGGTTTCTGATACATCGATATTAAGGGTGCCCTCGGCACATCCGTCACACTGATATATGCACCTCCTTTGAGAGTAAGAGTTCTAGAGGGGCTCCACTGACAGTCAGGGTATGAGCCAGGTTTATGGCTGTTTGTGGGCGGTTTTATCATGGTCCACTGGGCCAGATCTACAGCTAACTTCCCGATATTGAACAACTGTTGTACACAGCTGCTGTAGCAGGAGTATGGCTTCTCAGGGCCCCATCCCTCCCAGCGCCGAGCCTCCACTAGCTCCTGGAATGCTGAGGCAGCACTAGAACACAAGTTAAACAACTCATCTGAGGTTCGTCGGGTCCCTGTCCACGGGACTGTGTGCAAGAGAGCGGGTGGGTTGAGAGTCATGGCAGAGACTTCCCGAAGCTGCTCTGCATGGAGAGCACCGACGAGGCACAAGGAAGGCGATATCCTGGGGCTGAGGTCAAGAGTGACGTCACGTCACCAGGACAAGTGGTGGCACTGGATTGCCTAGTGAGGACCCAGCTACAACCACGCCCCATGCACCTGCTGTGCTACAGTGGCTGAGAAGGCAACTACAACCACACAGGGGCTGCACTGAATTGGATGGGAAGGCAGCTAAACAACGCATTGCCTGCATCAGATTGGCTGAGCTGGGCAACTGCCAGAGACTGTCTAACACCCAGGATACTGCAGCCTGAGCCGAGTGAATGAATAAACTCCGCTCTGCTGATGGAGCAGCTTTTTTGACCCACCCCTACTCAAAACCCATGGGTGTTGTGTGAGAAAACCCACAGCAATGCCCATGGAATGCCTCCTTGATGTAGAGTAAGGCAACCAAGCGCTTTGCACTGCCTTGCCTTACTTCATATCTATGAGGTCATGCAAAGCTAGGCAGAGTGGCTTTGCATCACATCACAGATATGATTGAGAGGCCTGCACCACTGCAGTGTCATAAACAGTATCACTCTGATGATGCAAGCCTCTTAAGACCCTGAGTGCTCTGTTGACACTGGCCCTCCTACATGCCTAACATGGTCAGATGGTTGCTGCCTGTCCCTGCCACCTCCACCCTGCCTGTCCAAGTTCCATGCCCCTATCCCCTCCCTCCTGTCCTTCTTGGTCCATTTTGCTGCCACTCTCTTCTGTCCTCCATGCTCTGTTGTGCTGTAAATGCTTCTCCTGCCTGCCCTGCATGGTCTGTTGTGAATCTCCTTCCCCTGCCTTTTTTGTCTGTGTCCAGCTCCTCCCTCTCCCTCTCCCTTCTGTCCTCCATGGTCCTTTGTGCATACCCCTGCCCCTCCCTCTTGCCCGCCATGGCCGTTGTGGTGCCACTAACCCTCCTGCTTGCCATGCATGGTCATCTGTGCTGACACAGCCCCTCCCACCTGCCCTGTGTGGTCGGCTTGCTGCCCCTTACCCCCTCCCACCTTCTCTCCATTGTCTGAGTGTATGGAATTATAGTCTCACTGTTGCCCTCCATGATGTGCTGTGCTTCCAGTGGTCATCCACCAGACCTCCATGGTCAGTTTGCTGCTCCTACCCTGCTCCCTCACCCCCTGCCCTCCATTTTCCATGTGCAGACCCCTATCCCCTCCCTTCTGCCTTGTCTGGTCTGTTGCCGTGCCCCTGCCCCCGCCCTCCTGACCTTCATAGTCCATTATCCTGCAATTGTCCCTCCTGTCTGCCTGGTATGGTAGGCTTGCTGCCCTTGCCTCTTTACCCTCTGTTCTCTGTTGTCCATTCACATGGCCACGTCTCCTCCCTATTGCTTTCCATGGTCCATTGTGCTGCACTGCAGTCCTGCTTGCCCTGTGTGGTGTATTGTGCTGCTGCAGTGTGTGATACCTGCCCTGTAAGGTCAGTTTGGTGCTTCTGCCCAACTCCCTCCTGCCCTCTGTTATCCAAGTCCATATCCCTACCCCATTCCTCTTGCCCTCCGTGATCCAATGTACCTTGCTTGCCAACATTTTGAATTGGTAAGAGTGAGATTTTGAAATAAAACCTAAGGAGTTGATTTTCTACATTGACTTACATTGAAAAAGAGGAGGCAGATAAAATAAAGCCCTATTAGGCTTAAAAACATTGGGATTCTCCTGCCTGAATCAGATCCGTTGGCATGTATGGTTGTACTGCCACTGCCTCTACCTTCTGTCCTCAATGGTGTTTTATATTGCCACAGCCTCTCTTGCCTGTACTGCAAGGTTGGATTGTTGCCCCTGCCTCCCTTTCCCCTGCCCTGCATGGTCCGTTGTATTGCCAATGCCCCTCCCGCCTGCCACCATGGTCAAATTCTTGCCTCTGCACCTTCCTCCATCAGAGGGTCTTATTCCCATAAAAAGTATGGTTAGTGCTCTAAAGAGCTAAAATGAAGACATATTTTCTGAGTTCCCAAATAGCAACAAAGCACTTTTAAATAATTTGCTATCTTCATGTTTTTTTTAACCAGTTGATCACTTGATTATATATTACCATAATGGAGAGGATGTGGCGTTATGGCCAGAGCTGCAGATTTTGCAACTGGGGAACCAGGTTCAAGTTTCGGCATCAGCTCGACATCCTGTTATTCTGGGAAAATCACATAATCTCTCTATGTCTAAAACCAAAATGAATGTGTCCTTTTGTCATGTAACTGATGCTCATGTGAAGCTCTCCACTACGTTTGGGTCAAGTCTGCACTACATAAAACTGCAAAAAACCAAAAAAAGTGTTTTGCACACTTCAGTCAGTGGGCTATACCTGGGCTACATTTGGGTGATATTTGTGCTATTTATTATGAAGCTCCTTAATTTCCTCATTTACTGCAGTATCCTCAGTAGAAAATGATTTCAGTTTTCACTCCAGTTCCATCAAGATGGCATTCAGATGTGCCACACTTTTAGCAAATATTTAGAATGTTAGCACATTTTGGTCATTAGAACACTGAAGTAAAGCTGCTGATCACCAGGGAGTTCACTGGCAGTCTGCCGCTGGTGTTGAAAATGCATGTTTCAGTCTACATGTCAGAATGTTTTAATGTAATAGAAGAGGACGATATTTGAGAATTCACTTAAAATTAACCCTGGGTGTAAAACTTCACTCCGCTTGCGGAGTTTGCAGAGTTTTGGCAACTCTGTGTTCCGCGTGGAACGCGGAGTTGCTGAAAAACTCCGCAATCCGCAATGGAGCAGAGTTTTTTTGTGTTCGCGTGCCCGAAATGCGTTTTCGCACACACGGGAGCAAGTTACCCGGTGCCTGCAATCGCAGACAAGATTTCCCGAGCCATTCACGAGCACCACGAGATTTGCTAGGTAGCCGCATGGTCCCGTGAGAGTTTGCAATCACGAACACGTCATTCTAGTGTGCCAGCGGAGTTCCGGTGTTTTTTTTTTGAAGATCGCGATCCCGGAAACGCAGGATCGACGCAACTAAATTCTGGAGAAGGTTCTCTCCCCGAGCAGCATCAAAACCTTCTCGAAATGACAGTTTGGAGTAAATAAACTCCTCAAATTGACATTTGGCTATACTTTTCTGTAGAAGGAGTCCTTTTTCTTTTTTATTCAAGAGGAAGAAGGTGCCCCAGAGTCCCCAACTTCCTGTTACTGTCCCACAGGCTCCTCCCAGTGCATTGTCCATCTCCTGGTCACTTTTCATTTGGATTTGGTGCTGGAAGGATCACTCTTTGGGGCCGATTCCGATTTCGGCCGGAAGGGCACCGAACGATGGTCGGAGCCCTTCCGACCGAATCGGAACGTGCCGGCCGGATTCTCTTTCCGACCGAGCCATTCCGATGGGCTCGGTCGGAAAGGAATCCGACTCGATTTCCGGATGGCTTACGACGGGTACGGAGAGCCCGTCCGCCGTCCGGAAATCCTTCAGTACTCCCCGGTCGCCTCTTCACGACCGAGGAGTACGATGGCAGATGTCACTGCCTTTTCGTGCCGGTCTTTCCGGCACGAAAAGGCAGTCGGTAACTGTCTTTGGGGGCCCCCAGTAGGGCCCCCATGGGTGCGAGGCCTGCCGAATGGCGGCCTGGGGGCACCTATGGTGCCCCTCTGTTGATCCCTGCACCCGGTGGCAGGCACCTTGGGGTGCCGGCCACAGGGTGCAGGGATGAACTGCACTCCTGCTTTTCACAATGCAAGCATGCATTCCGCTCGGAATGCATGCTCCCAGTGTGCAGTAGTACGAGTGCGACCGAACAGGGTTCGGTCGCATCGTACTTGCAGGGCCGTAACCGACGACAGCAGGTCGGTCGGTTACGGCTCCTGGACGATGTCGGATGGACCTGAGTCCGTCCGACATCGGAATCGGCCCCTTTGTGTCTGTTTCATGATATATCTCATTGGATTTGAGGACTTTTAATTTGAGATTACACAAGTAAGTTGGAAAATTGGTGTTGTTTCTTTGATTGGTGCCATGCACCTACATTTATTTGTACTTTTCATCGTTTTTTAAAAATATTTTGTGGTGGGTGGCCTGTAGTTTCTGTAGAGGCCTAGTTGTTTCTTTCTAAGTACTTTTTCTTCTTTTATTGAGGAAACACGTTGCACAATTCACTATATTTTTCTCCATGTTTTGAAATCAATTTGCAATATTTATTTAGTTCACTATGTAGCCCAGTAGTCTACCAAAAATAGGCATTTCTCAGCCAGTAGGCCCAGAGCTACTCATCATGGGTGCATGAAACTACTGTTTCTGTTGAATTTAAACATCATTTTGTCCATGGATGGCATTGGATTAAAAATACAAAATGTGTTTTTGTGGTGTTTCACTTTTTTTCCATGTGTGTTAAATTAAATGCCTTTGTCGGATGTGTGTGTGGTTGCAACTTGCAAACCTTTTTAGCCCTGTGGATATTCGTTTTTGGCATTGTTGCATTAAAGATGTGTTATTTAGCATGCTTCCTTTGTCTGGCCAGTGTGTGAGTGTGTTTGTAATAGTGGGCCAGCATTTTCCTTGGCTGAGCCTCCCCATGTGGCCAGGAGCCACTTTGTAAAGTCTGTGTCCATATAGGCCTGCTTGAGTTCATTGTTTTCCAGGCCTCCTGCTTGTTGTTGTTGTGACCATGTGGTTGGCAGCCATTTTGTAGAGGCAGTTAGTGTGCTTTTGCCATAGGCCTGCATGTCTTCCCTTTGTTCCTCTTGGCTTATGGCTTCTTGTTGTGGAGGCCTGGCCATGTGGCTGGCGGCCATTTTGTGAAGGCAGCCAGTGTGCTATTGCCATAGGCCTGCATTGTCTCCTGTTTGTAGGCTTATTTCTTGCTGTTGTGCCTGGCCATGTGGCTGGTGGCCATTTTGTGAAGGCAGCCAGTGTGCTTTTGCCATAGGCCTGCATTGTCTTTCCTTTGTAGGTTTACTATTGGTTGTTGTTCTGCCCTGGCCATGTGGCTGGTGGCCATTTTGTGAAGGCAGCCAGTGTGCTTTTGCCATAGGCCTGCATTGTCTTCCCTTTGTAGGCTTATTGCTTATTGTTGTGGCCCGGCCATGTGGCTGGCTGCCACTTTGTGAAGGCAGCCAGTGTGCTTTTGCCATAGGCCTGCATTGTCTTCCCTTTGTAGGCTTTGTGCTTCTTGTTGTGGCCTGGCGATGTGGCTGGCGGCCATTTTGTGAAGGCAGCCATTGTGCTTCTGCCATAAGCATGCATGCCTTCTTTATGGTGGCATGCAATTTTTTTTCATTTATTCAGCAAAAATGTAGCACAGTTCACTACATTTTCTCCATGTTTTTAATACATTTGCAATATTAATATTCTATGTGGCCTAGCCTGCCAATGGGTGTACCAATCAATAGGCCCAGAGCTACTCATGGGTGCATGAAACAACTGTTTCTGTGGTGTCTGTTGAATTTACATCATTTTGGCTATGAATGGCATTGAATTAATAATACAGAATGTGTTTTTTTGTGGTATTTCACCTTTTTTTTATGTGTGTTAAATTAAATGTCTTTGTCGGATGTGTGTGTGGTTGTAACTTGCAAAATTTGTTAGCCCTGTGGATTTTCGTTTTTGGCATTGTTGCCTTAAAGACGTGTTGTTTAGCATGCCTCCTTTGTCTGGCAGGAGTGTGAGTGTGTTTGTAATAGTGGGCCGGAATTTTCCTTGGCTGAGCCTCCCTATGTGGCCAGGGGCCACTTTGTAAAGTCTTTGTCCATATAGGCCTGCTTGAGTTCATTGTTTTCCAGGCCTCCTGCTTGTTGTTGTTGTGAGCATGTGGCTGGCAACCATTTTGTGGAGGCAGTTAGTGTGCTTTTGCCATAGGCCTGCATATCTGTCTTCCCTTTGTTCCACTTGGCTTATTGCTTCCATCCATTTTCATTTGTCAGCTGAAGCTCCTAAATGCTCCATCCCATGAAATGCACAATGCCAAATTGTTGCATTTGTATTTTTGTTGTTGTTCTTCTTTCCTATCCTTCCTCAGTGTACTGTACACAGTACACCATGAAAGCCCTTATTGTTGTCAAAGATGTCTCACAAATGTCTACACTGTATTGCTAATTGTTTTATTAACTGAGGTAATAATAATATTAATATCACTAACAAGTGTGACCACAAACTAAATTATATTATATTTGTTTGTACTAGTAATTGAACCACAACAATGCCACTTTTCACTGATGTTCTTCTTGCTTCTTTGCTTTTAGGTGCACAAAAGAGGAGGAGACAACATCACCCATTGTGCTGCCAGACAGAAGGCCTGCGCACGGCGTCATGTGACGTGTGACCACAGACATCTCTTCAACTTGTGCCACTGCGTGCTAACTGACATCTTCAAGATGGCCCCGAACAAAGGTACCAGGTTCAGTACCAAGAAAGTTGCCAGTGAGAAGAAGTAGGCACTGCCACTTACCACTACCTGTATGTCGCCCAAGACCTTTTTTGGGAAACCAAAAATTGCGCCTGCAGCAGTGGTGTCTGGGGAGCAACCTGGGAGCAGCACCCCTACATCAGTTGACCCACACCACCAACCTAGGCCCAAGCCCATGTCTGTCGCAGAGGCAGCCAGTCTAATCACGACAACGCTGCCAAGCAGTGATGTTGAAATTGACTTATCGTTATTGCAAAGTAGTACCCAATCAATGCAGGAAACTCAGATAAGTGGGCAACAACAGCCACAACCCCCCCAATAGTAGTTGTTCCTCCCGAAGTGGGGGCAGTTCAGGAGATCGAGCTTCCTGCTGAGAAAGAAGAAGAACAAGCCACTCTTCCAGAAGATCCATTGTCTTCCAGATCCCCAGCAAGGAAAAGGATGGTTAGTCCATCAACTTCTTCTGCAAGCCCCCTTCTGATGATCTAAACGCCACTTGGATTCAACCTCAGTCTGAGAGTGAGACATGCCACGAGATAAGGCTAGGGAAAGGGAAGGTTCCAGAAAGCCTTAGAGTTATGGAGGTAGATGTAGAAGAGGAGGATGATGATGAGCAAGTCATCATGGACATTAGCCCCGCCCCAGTGGAGACTGACATTACCCCATCCCAAATTGCTGTGAGGGATGTGGCATGGATACCAACAACACAGATACCACCAACACCACCTCCAGCTACCATATTTACAAAGTCCCGGCAGCGACCTACATGCACCACAGCTACCTCAGTACAAGTAGGTACTGCAGAGAGTCAAACATCAAGCCCACCTACCAGTTCATCCGGCATTGCAAGTGGCACCAGCAGCGTCAGAAAGTTGACATCCCTGTTTTGGACTTCGTTTTGTTTAGCAGGAAGGAGGTGAACATTGCTATGTGCTCCATTTGTGGGGTAGGTGTTTGTTGGGGTGAGCTTGGTAGAACCTATGGTACCGGAGGCCAAGCAACCCATCTGAGAAAACACCACTTGATCCAGTGGGAGGTGCACCTTAGCGGACAAAAAACTACAAGTGTTGTTGTTGGAGGGGATGAAGAAGATCATATCACGGTGGAAAGTGAACAAGAGGGAGACATTTTCTCTGGTACACAAAGCAGCCCTGTCCCCAGCAGTGCAGTTGTACCACCCACATCATCATCAGCAACATCGCAATGGCACAAGAGTCAGGCTGAGACACCCAGGGGTCCAAGGCAAGAGAGTACCGCATCGAAAAAACATGCATTGAGCCTAACATCTGGTGTCAAGAAGTCACCTGCATCAGTGGCACCAGAAAAGAAAAAAATCCAGGATACTATTCTCAGCATGTTTAGGTCAGAGAGGCAGTACGAACGCAACCACCCAACGGCACGTTTTCTACAACGCGAAGCTGGCTAAAATGTTAGTGCTGGAACTCCTCCCTTTTTCTTTTGTGGAAGGGGTGGGTTTTCTTGAATTTGTGGCAGCCATCTGCCCGAGATGGAAGGTTCCCAGCCGGTCCTATTTTGCCAGAGTTGCTGTTCCAGCACTATATCACGACATGCTGGAATTGCTTGGACAAGCTTTGCCGCAGAGTGCTGTTCACACTATCCACCTGAGAACAGACATGTGGAGCAGTTGCTACGCCACTGATTACATGTGCATCACTGCACACTGGATCCCTTTTGTGGGGGGTTAGAGAAAAGATATCTGCAGGTGCTGACACTGCTGACATTTTTAACGGCGCTCGGAAGCATGCTACAGTAGCCATGTTTGCCATGGAGAAATGAATACACAAAAGTGGGCTGCCCCTTGAATCAATTCCTATGTTTATCTACAGAGTTCTATAGAGATGCACTACCAGTGGGGGCATCTCATAAAAAGTTACGGACTGGCCTCACACACCGCCCGGTGTCATGCTTCATCATCGGCTGTCCTCGCCCTCTAAAAACTTGGTTTGATAGAGCGGGCATACACTGGAGACAGGGATGCACTTCTAAATCTAAGTGATGGCCGTGGGGAGTGATAAGTGATTTAAAAACCATTACATTAGTCCATGTGCTATGCTTTATTCAAATGGTAAATGTATGGTGGTTAAAAACTAAGTGAACGGTGGTATGGGATATTATTCTCACTTCACCGTATGAAATGCGTTCGACATGTTTCTGCTGAGGTGTCCCCGAAGAGATACGTAGCATTCTTCAGGACCTAAAAAGGGGGGAAAAAGAGGGGGTTATATACCCTATGTGTTCACTTCCTTTTAACTAGTGAAAAATGGAAGGAAAATCCTGTCGCTAGATCAGGGGAGGGGTTAAAAAAACACTATGTAGGTGGAGACAGAGAGGACGCCTCCGGGAAGAACAGCTGGAAGCACTGAAACTAGACAAAAGTCTAAGTTGGTCCTTCCACCTCAGCCCTCCCATGGAGCGTTTAGGGTAGAAATACAGGAGTTACTCTCAGTGGTACTATACCAAGAGGAAGTATCCACCTACATAGTGTTTTTAACCCCTCCCTGATCTAGCGACAGGATTTTCCTTCCATTTTTCACTAGTTAAAAGGAAGTGAACACATAGGGTATATAACCCCACCTTTCCCCCCCCTTTTTTTAGGTCCTGAAGAATGCTACGTACCCTTCGGGGACACCTCAGCAGAAACATGTCGACCGCATTTCATACTGTGAAGTGAGAATAATATCCCATACCACCATTCACTTAGTTTTTAACCACCATACATTTACCATTTGAATAAAGCATAGCACATGGACTAATGTAATGGTTTTTAAATCACTTATCACTCCCCCACGGCCATCACTTAGATTTAGAAGTGCATCCCTGTCTCCAGGTGTATGCCCACCCTCTATCAAACCAAGTTTTTAGAGGGCGAGGACAGCCGATGATGAAGCATGACAACGGGCGGTGTGTGAGGCCAGTCCGTAACTTTTTATGAGATGCCCCCACTGGTAGTGCATCTCTATAGAACTCTGTAGATAAACATAGGAATTGATTCAAGGGGCAGCCCACTTTTGTGTATTCATGAGATAGTGGAGGCTGGCTCGCCCTTTGGCCCCGTGCCTCTGGTTCCCACCCTCAGCAACATTGCTGGGGTTAGTGTGTGTGGACTGCCATGGAGAAATCCCATACTGCTGCAAACATTTTGGAAGACTTTAACACTAAGGTCTTTGAATGGCTACGAGCAAGAGGGCTTAACATTGGTTTTGTTGCCACGGACAATAGCAGTAATATAGTTAAGGCCATGGCTGATGGTGGCTATTTCAGGGTCCTGTGTTTGGCGGACTGCATTAACGTCATTGTTCAAGACTTTCTAAAAAAAGAAGACAGCGTCAGCAAATTACTGACCACCTGCAGAAGAATCTGCACACATTTCAGCCATTCATTTAAAGCCCGGAAGCAGCTGAGGGTCATTCAGCGTGATAATAGAATGCCAGTTCAAGCACTCATCAACACGTTGGAAAGTGACTTATTAAATGTTGCAAAGTCTGCTTGAGCAGTACAGACCGATCAATGAACATATCATGCAAAGTGTGGATGCAACTGTGACATATTTCATCATTGAGATGGACCAATGGGGCCTAGTCAAATGCCTGACAGAGATGCTGCTTCCTTTTGAGGTGTTCACACGGGAAGTCAGCAAGGAGGCCAGTACCATGGGCCAAGCTATCCCGTTATTGCACATGCTACAGGAACAGCTCAAGGAGGTTTCTGAAATGCATGCAGGTACAGGTGCAGAGGAAAAAAGATGTGTATGTGTTGGTGGAGAGCTTAATCCTTTTCTTATCGGTTAATGCGAGGGTGCAAAGAGACATTGTGTCATCCAAACATTACATCTGTGCCACAATTCTTGATCCACAGTACAAACCATTACTGTCCACTTTCATTCCTTTTCTTGGACGGGGATGTTGCAAACTATAAAACAAGGATTGTTAAGCAAGCCAGTGAACTAGAAAAAGAACGGCTGGGAATTAAAGGCCTACTCCTCCAGGGCACAAGTTCAGCAGTGCAGCCTTCAACTTCAGAGCCTGAGGAAGTGCAGTTGGCTGACAGCAGCCAAAAACAACAAGAACACCAGCAACAGAAACAGGAGCATCAGCCCCAAAATCTGTATATGAGTGGTTTCTTCTGGCAGGGCTAAAGTCCGGTGCAGAATCAAAGGCAAAATAGGTCGAGCAAGGTGGAGCACCAATGACTATTGAGCAAGTGGTCTAGGTCTATCTTGATCAAAATCCATTGGTGTATTGGTATGGGAAGAGGCACCAATGGACAGAACTAAGTAGGCTGCCAATAAACTATCTGGCTTGACCAGAAACCAGTGTCTCTGCTGAGCATGTTTTCAGTGCTGCTGGTGCAGCTGTCACAGTGAGAAGGACCAGTCTCTCACCCCAAAACGTGGAGAGATTAACCATGATCAAAATGAATCAGCACTGTATACCACTGACTTACTCCATACCTTAAGTACGACAGGAGGAAGATGAGGGGGATTAGTCAGACTCAGGTCATGGAAGTAGTGTGTTAGCTGACCTACTTCTGGGTGAACCACTTAGTTTTACGATGAACTCTACTTCCCTGACACTAGACCTGGGTCACCAACAATAGAACTTTCTCTCTCTATCGCTGATCTGCTTTGAATTTAAAAAAAAATATAGCTAGGGGAACATTATTTTATTTTATTTGTTTGTGTCTGGCTGGCTAATGCTGCCTCACCGTCTTAGACACATTTTATTTCCGGATTAGACTTGCACTAGTGTGCAGGGAAGAAGCCCCCTCAACCCATTTCCCTTAAGGACATTGGTGATACATTTGTGCCTGCCTCCATCCCATGCCTATCTTCCCTTTCCTAGTTTATTCCCCTAGCTGGACTGCCCCACATTATTTGATTTACAACGTAAGACTGTCCAATGTCTCTTTCGTGAACAATGGATCTGCAATGTACCAGGTTAACAATGCCTAAATGAGAAGAACAGGTAAATGGCATGCATTGCATGCTGAGTGATTGTTGTTTGTGAGTGTGTTGAGATGATTCATGTTCTGGCAGGCAGTGACACTGGGCGTTTTTTTATCTGTAACTATTGCGCTTGAATGTATTTGTGATGATTTACTATGTTGGTGGCCTAAGTAACGATGGCTGTTCATTTTTTTCCTGAAGGAAATTTTTTCCTTCCCCTTGGAGACTTCACAAGATTTGTTCGCCGAGTCTACTCCACACTTCTTTGTTTTCTGCTTCACACTCCTCAAAGACCCGACCGGTCACTTTAGGTAACACAAACACAAATGTAGTCCAGGCAATAAATGACTCAATGTTTCTCTTGTTGTGCAGCAACATCATTGTACTACAGGTTGATCTATTGCATTTGAGTTGGGACTCAGTTGGGACTGAGTTGGACACCTTACTCAGAGTGAGGAGGATGACGGAAGGACTTAGGGAGTGAGCGTGACTACTTCGAGAACTGCCACCAGAAAAAGGAAATTTTCAACGTCACTGAAACCAACCGATTTGGTGATGACTTTAAAGTGGCCTACCCAACTCTGTGTAGTGGTGGTGACAGCGGTGCGTTGATTTTACTTGGTTTGGAAAATGCAATGCTGCTGGGTGTATGTGCTCAGTGCTGTCTGTCTCAAACTTGAAGCTAAGTGGTGGTTTGGTGAAGGGGGATTTTGTTGTAGGTAACTGGAGACAAAGAAAACACAAGGAGATGATGGACGGAGCGCTGAAACTTTTCAGACACTCACCCCTAGTCACAGATCTGGGTTGAATCCATCATCGTTCTTTAGCTCACTTCGCCACCCCAGTTCAGACACAGTCCAGCCCGAACTGCCAAGCCAGGTCTTCCCTGGACCAGAAACTAGCATCCTGGGACCAGTTTAAGGCTAACACCCCTCATCAGCCAGGCCAGCTTGAATCCAGTGTCAAAGTGAGAGAGGGACCCACGTCTGGGCATACCCTGCCAACTAAGGGCGAACAAAGCAAACACAAGGAGATGATGGATGGAGCGCTGAAACTTTTCAGACACTCATCCCCAGTCACAGATCTGGGTTGAATCCATCATCTTTCTTTAGCTCCCACGTGATCTGTTATGGAAGCCATAAAAAATATATCACTTGGCCAGAAAAATGCACACATGCAAAGAATATTTTTTTTTTAAATTTGGAAGCCTGGGACAGACCTTAGGAAAGAATAAAGGAGTTATGTACTAGGAAGTCACTATGTGGGCACTGGGAGGGAAGGAAAGCACATCTTGTTTTCGCATTGCCATAAACTTTGAAAATGGTACATTAACTGAAGCAGATGCACATTGCACAGCCAACAATGCAGTGCCGCCAAATTAAACCATGCAGCCGTTAGGTCACCATGAGTGTCACTGGCGAAATGCCATGGGTAGGGAGGGAGGGAGGTGATGATTGACGATGGGTGGGTAGGATACATAATATATATCTCACTTGAAAACGACTCTGTTTCAAGGGAGTAGTCAGAAATACCACCTCAAACCTTTGAATCAAAGGTTTGATAAAACCATTCTAAGCAAGTAAAGGAGGTTAGAAGAATACCCCTCCTGAGCAGTACCTTAGTCCCTTGTTTCTTCTTCATTCCAAGCATTTATCCATTCATCATTGCATTGTTCTTCTAGTATTCTTATTCTTCACCCTTGGCTCGGCTACTCACCGTTTAAGTTTTACATTCTCTCATCCATTCTTCACTATTGAAAACAATCCATCCATATATCCATCCAAACATGGCTCTAAGTCTCAACGGACCTCTCACCAACAGACATTTACCCACCCATGCATTCTTTCACCCATTCACCCATCCAACCCACCCGAGGTTTCCTTTCACTCACCCAGGCAGGCATTGTTTCACCTACCCAGGCAGGAATCCTTTTACCCATATACCCTTTCATCCCTCCTTCACCCACCCATGCATTCTATCACCCACCTATATGCATCCTTTTGCCCACGCATCCTTCTCTTTCACTCATATTACATTTCACCCATCCTTTCTCCTTCCATCTTTCTCTCCCTTTTCCATCAACCCATCATAGTAAAAGTTCATTCTGAAACTTTGTCTGCTGAGTTGCAGATAGAAGAGGCCATTAAATACTCAACTCCCACTGTATCTGCAAAAGCAGGGTGTTCACAAGTCAATAGTACACCCTTTCAGTGAGTATATTATTAATTGTCAATAAGCAAGCAATGTGACTTTCCACCGCCCGCCACTGCCGCTGGCTCAACCCCTTGGACCACTGCCGCGTCCGCTTGGCTGAGGCCATCACTGCTGACCCCAGCACTGGTGGTTTGTGTGGCTAGAAAAAATATTGCACATTTTTTAGATGCCAGATACGCCTCCCCCTATTAATTTTTTTAAAGCAAAATACAACCACAATACATCACTACAATTTGGTTACAGTATCTTCTATCAAAAAAATTGAGTTGAGCATTTTGTTGGTGGCAATTTTTGAAAAGCCAGGTAGTCAAGACAAACTATAGCTTTTTGTAATGGAGTGGCTAAGCTATTGATGATTCTGAGTTTTTGAAAAGAAATAAAAGGGTGGACATATGGTCTTGGTTGGCAAATGCAATGGGGCCTCCTCATATTTCCTTCCAGCCTTGGCGCATGGTCATCATCAACCGCTGGTATACTAAAATAATACATACATTGGGGGGTCCAACATGACCAGTCCACTATCTCCTTTTACTAATTGAGCATGAGCAAGAAAAATAAAGCCTTCTTGTCTCAACAAACATGTGTAGAACACCTTACTTGGGCATGCAATCTTCAAGGCAGAGTAGTAGTACGTGACCAGTGGGTTCTCCGAGTCTTACAGTACCACCACCAGTTCACAAGATATATAAGGGGAGAGGGAAAGCTTACTGACAAAGCGGAAGAAAAGGAGCTACAGACAGACTACAAGGAAAGTTTGAAGTAAAGTACAGAAAATTGAAATATAGAAAATAAGCAAATAGGATAATGCAGGGATTACAAGAATTTAGGAAACGGAAAGATCAAAGAGGATTTGGAAAAACATTTGGAGACAGGCAGAAATAAATCAAAATGTGGAGCGGTAAAAGTTAGGGAAATAAATATTAATGTTAAAAACAGGAGGACTTACTGGGGCCAGCAGAGCCATCAGCTACAGAACTTTGGGAGGTATCTCTAGCTCCCTCACGTGCCTCATCAGCCCCCTTCTTGCCCCTGGATGCTGATGTAAGACATAAAGACAAGAAAAGAAAAAAAGATTGGTGGTAAATAATCTCCCCAAAAGTATTTTAGGGCATGAAAAGGCAATTGCAATAATATTGAGCTTTTCTAAATCAGATCAACTAGTAGTATCGAGGACCATCCTATTCCAAATTTCCTAAACCTACCTAACTCTATTCCAAATGTCCTGAACTACATTTTGGAATTACTAATAAATTGCAATGAATCAGGTTTGCTTCTCATCTCATTTGCAATCTCTCAACCCCTTTTGACGGGACATTTCACTAAGTATTTTTCAATTCATAGATGGATGCATGCATACACATTACTGGGAAATTGCTTGACACTGTAAGAGCTACAAAAAAATAAAGGCTCAAAGAAGTGAGAGAATGCGCTGTCATGTATTTCATGCAGGGCCTATTGTAAATTTCCCTATGTAACCCTCACTGTGCACGACACAGGGTGCATTAGCTTTGCACACGTTGCTACATAATCACGTTGGCTTGTGTGTCGCATTATATTTTGACACAGAATCTGCAGTTGCTTTCTCATTTTGTTCTTTCCTGGGATTTAGTCTGAACAGCAGACAAGGTCAAACAACAATGTCTCTTCCTACTATGTTCTGGTCAGCCACTCACACCTAGACACAACACAGAAATGCAGCTGTTGTTTATGAACATGTGAACCATGTCATATGTATGCACACCACTGTAACACAGAGAGAGAGATCAATTTTTCCTGAGAGAAGATCACGGCTGTATCTTTGATGTAATACAATAATCTGTGTATGCTAAGGTACGGGGTCCTCTACTAATCCCAGAGATCTTTTCTCTACAATCAGTTTGCTTCTGTAGAAGGGGTGGGGGTTTAGGCTATTCAGTCATATAATATGACGGGGATTTTCATAATATAAGGTATATTGACAATGCTGATGGTGTTTTCACTAGGCAGTTTTTTTCTAATTGTGGCACGTATACTGCATTTAAGAGCACGATCATTTAAATAAATATTTCAAACTTCCTTTGTGTCTCTTTCATATCTTATTGTGGATGAGTATGAGTGTGTGAGCAAAAGGGAGTGTTCTGTCACCGCGATCCCTGAGAGTGTCGGAGTGTAGCGTTCTGGGGTGTCAATTCACTTGTGCCTCTGGTTATGAGTAGGAGGGCAAGTGAGACACTATAGCGAGTCGGACTAGGGCTCATGGTACAGAGGTGGTATGGAGAATCAGTCCCTAACTACTGATGTTCTATGGTCCCAAGCATAGATCTTTCCAGAGCAGAATCCCTGCAACATGGCGCGGCCAATGTTTGGTCTGGTACTTACTTGAGTAGCGCTTTTGCTTGTCCACAATACCCTTGCACCATCTTGCGGATATGTCCATGGTTTTTGGGACTTATCCTCCACAGTTTTAGGGATTGCCTAGTTCTATTGGTTTTTCAAGCTTGAATATTAAAGGGATTATACCACTTTTGTGCTGCCTTTTTGAATACTTCGCCTTTTTGAATATGGCTGTAGCCATTGCGGCAAATTGCCATCCTTCCATTACTTAACACTTGCTTAAGCATGGTGTCCCCAATGCAGAGCCCCTGTGGTTTGTGTCATTGAAGCGGTTGCAGCATAACACTTTGAAGTCTTTTATAGGGGTAGGCAGAGTTCGTGGTGTCCTACTACGTGGAATTTAATGGAGTCTAAAAAAAACTCTGTCGCGCTACGCGGAGTTTGTGTGTGGGCATAATTTTCCAGTGTGCCCATTCATGTTGGGAATGCGGAGTGCATCCACGCGCTTCAAAATCGCATGCGAACGGCACTACGTGTTCTCAAGTGTGTTCTTGCATTCTAAATCACGTGCAGCCGTCTTGTTTTTTTGCTCTCTGTTATGGTGCTGGGCCTAAATTTTATCTGTCCTTAATTTTTGTAATCCTCCTCCTTTATTACTTTTATACCCAGAATTTTTATTTTTAATAATAGTGTGTGTCTTTGTGTTTGTGTATTTTTGTGTTTTTGTGACTTTATGACTTTATTTCCCCTTCTTTCCTTCTTTCTTTCTTCTTTACTTTCCCTTCCTTTTCCTTCTTATTTCTACACCACCCAGCGCCATGGCAGAGGGATGACTCCCTTGCGGACGGCGTAGCACAGGTGTGCAGCCCTTATTGATCTTTGGAGAGGAGGAGGTGGCAGCAGTATTTTTTTATGTGCAGCTCCACCTCCCCTCTATGCTGGCAGCAGGCAGCAGGAGGTAGACCCGGTAGCGGCAACCCCCTGTGAGAGCATCGGCAGTGCTGGAGGGGCAGTGCGCCAATGCGTGGGCAGCACCAGCCAGGTTCGGCGCACCGCCCAGCATCTGATGCACAGCTGGCCGTACATTCTGGACCGGGAACAGGACCTGCTCGACCTGCTTGGCGTCAAGATTCCGGGGCTCAGTGAGTATTAATTATTTGTCGTGTTTGTGTTGTACAACGCAAAAAAATAATTCTGAATAGCATACTGCTCACACTAAGTACGATCTCGCTAGGAAAGCCCTCCGTACGACTCGGAGGGATTTCCTAGCGAATTGTGCTCTGCGAGTCCGAGCGACCGAGTACGATGCACCCGTATGGTGACGGGCTTGGTTCGCTCGGACTCCCATTGAACTCTATGGGAGCCTGTATACTGAATGGGTACACAGGCTCCCATAGCAAAAAGGGGTGGGCGGAGAAAAGCGAACGCCCCATGGTGCCCGCCACACTGTGCATACATGGAAAGTGGGGACTCTTGGGTACCCCACCGGACAGATTCGGAGGGCCCTGGGTGAAGGGGGGCCCGCTACAGCCCCCCAGAGTCCGATTCCCACAGCCGTTTCATCTCGCAGAGACTGAGTTGATAAGGCTGTCCGAATCGTGCATCGTACTCGCTCGTTCGGAAGCCAGCTCCGTTACGCGGCACGATTCGGCTGCGAACGAGTCAGACTGACAGGAACGGGTTCGGAAACGATTCAGTCGACACGGACGAGATCTTTGCATCGTACTTGGTCGTTCGGAACGGGGGAACATTCGGTCGGAAACATAGGCTCCGAATCGGATTTGCTCGTTCCGGAACCAGTCTGAAGGCCTTCCTAGCGAGATCGTACTCAGGCCCTAAGGGGTAAGTTATGTTTAGTTTATGCTGGTATATTATTGTGTGATCCAGTTTCTAGTTTCGGATAGGCAGGTGCTTAGCGCTGCCTAATCGCACTCAGCTGGTGCTCTCTATGGCTGAATAATTAAGAAACCAATGCAGACTGTTCTCCTGTCACTATAATAAATCAGTGCATAGCGCGCTCTCCCTATGACTTTGTTTATGTATCTCGTACAGTTCTAGGTTATTTAACTGAATTCACAGTGATGTGAGGTATGCATCTATGCATTGCAAAAAAGGCAGACTGAGGTGGCCCATCAATGGGAATAGAATTAAAGATCATTCACTGCAGTTCATTAGTTACAAATGTAGTTATTTAAAGAAAATTAGGAATATAGATTTAACGACAGTCGATAGACTCGAGTCGAAACTAGTAGTACTATAGGTGATCTGTTTTAGCAAAGTATGTGACTGCGTTTGACCTTCATAAAACATTTTGTGGAGCTCATTAATTGAATCACTAATCAGACCCTCCAGGATTTCGTGATTTGCAAATAAATTGCAAAATCAGTACTTTTGTAAAAAGGCTGCACTTTTTACAAAAGTGGCCGCAAAATCTGGCAATAGTGGGTCAGATGCTGCTCGCATTCCAGCTGGTGCCATTCACAATGTGACTGTCGCGCCCAGAGCTGCCAACCAAACCCCTCCTGGCTGATCACTGGCTGGGTGCAGGAGACTTTCCAGATTGGGGCGAAGGCAGACAGCCCGACATCCTGGAGGAGTTTTTTTACTGGCCAAACACCTCCAGCTCATCAACGAGTTCCTCCAAGGTTTGTATGACATACATTATTTTTGCGAAATGACAAAGGTTGTGTTATTATAGCACTGCGAGGATATACTAATACTAATAGATATCCGTACAAATCTCTATAACGTGACATAATATATTGACTTGCGGAATGCCCTGTTTATTCCTCAGCTCATGCAGCAAAGGCAGTTTCCCCGATGGCTACAAAAGGTTCCAACTAACTCCCAACCTCTTATGTCAAACACATTTGAGTTTAATTAGAGTTGCACCTCACCCGACTAACATTTAATGTTTGCAGGAAATAAGATGCCAGGATTTCAAACTCGGGTTTTTTTCACAAGTTTTTTCTTATTTACGTCACCTGTTTTTCTCCTCAACCACCAGGCATCAGGAAATACATTCTAAAGAAATGTGCCACCCTTCACCTTGGTGCCTTTAGTTGTGTTGTATGCACAGTGACCTTGTCAGATTTCGAATTGTTACTTGCATTTGACTCTCACTTTTTTCATAGAAAAGATGAAAAATATTCAATTACAGAGTCAGACTTTTGGCCTTCAAGAGCCGCACGAAAGAGTGCCCGGTTAGAAAATGTACTGTGACGCCATATCTGTGAGAAGTTGGCCTGGTATATGCTGTTCACTAATTAAAGTGGACACCTTGCACCAGGGCAAATCGACTCTTATGGTAGATAGGTTTAAGACAACCTTTTAAAGAAAGCTATCCTAGTGGTAGCTGTGGAGAGCAGCCTTCAGGCTAAGTCTCGGAGGAATGTAAAGCAGCTTGTTTTACCATATAATCTCTTGAATCACCAAATGAAAGACACCACACAGGTATATATATCAAATATATATGTATTTATTTCTAAATAACTCTCTACTAATCTCTTTATGAGATTAGAAGACAAACATATGCACAAATCAACGTTTCACAATAAGTTAAGCACAAAATATGGCTGGGGCCCTAGGGGCGTACCAGACCATATACTAAGTAAGAGACTTAGGGACAACGACTTGCAGGGAGACAAGGCCTAGGGCCTTCAGAAGTGCTGGGGCCTCACAAAACCACCCAAGGCAGGTAAGTAAAGGACCCACGGGGGACGCGTGCAGTGTGGATACACAGGTGCGGATCGCCGTTGACTTCAATGGGGCAAGTCGCGGTTGGAAATAAAGAGTTTTAGGATACTTCGGGAGAACCTACAAGCAAGTCACTTACAGGGTAAGTAGTTCTAGGGCCCACACCCACAGGAGCACCGTAGTGCTGGAGTTACCTCACCCAGGGAAGCCGGGTGCATAGGTGTCCTTTGGTGTCGGGTCGCGGCGTCGTTTTCAATGGCGAACAAAGAAGACTTGCTGCTTGCGGGAGCTGAAGAAGTGTCCGGTGGAATCCAAGCCTGGATTCTGAAGAAGGATGACCTGAAAGCAGAGGGGACAGTATTCAAAGTCACTTGGCAGTGACTCGGGGCAAGGAAGATGGATGCCCACCGTCGTCGAGTGATTCAGGTCGGTTGCGGGTGCCTTGACTCTTCAGCCACGTGGTCCAGGAGGTGTCAACGACGACCAGGAGCTGGATTCAGTATGTACCTCGACGTCTGCAGCTGACTGCGGTGTCGGCAACTCGATTGGAGCCAACAAGCCTTGGCAGCCGCAAGTCTTGGGGAGATGAAGAAAAGTTGATGGCGCAGACCAGCAAGGTCTGTGGAACTCACCCAGCGAGGGTAAGTCAGGGCAGGCCTGGAGCAACCAGGGAGCCCTTTGGTTTCTTTAAGAAGTCTTCTGGGGACCCACAAGCCAGCGGGCAAGGGATCGCGAAGACACCTCGGGCGGAATCACTCAACAGGGGCCCACGGTCACTCGGGACGGTGTAGGCCTCTGATCTTCGGAGGGATTCCTGCTGGAGGTCGGGACCACACGTGGTCCAAAGCACAGGTTCGTAGAACGTTGTGAAGGGGTTGCACTCGACAATAGTGCACGGTACCCAGGGGTCGCGGTTCCTCATTACTCGTGGGGTCCACTTGCCTCAGCTTCGCTGGGGACTCACGATGGCCTGGGAGAGGTCAGGAAATCTACTTCCTGGGCTGCAGGGACTTCGGACTCTGGCGGGAGCGGCGTAGTTTGCGACCGTCGTTGTCGTTTTTGGTGCCTGCCAAGCAGGGGAGTCACTCCTTGACTCCAAGGGAGATTCTTCTGTCTTCCAAAGGTAGTGGAACGTCGAAGGGCCAGGATTCTTCTGTAGAGCGTCGTCCAGGGGTTATCTAATCTTGCTGTGGCAAGGGTTCCCCATTTTAACCAGTAAAACAGGGAGGGACTAACTCTATGACCCCACATATGGGAGGGTCAAGGGAGGGGGTGGCTACACCCACTTCCCTTTGTCCAGTTTCGCGCCAGAGCAGGGGCAGGTAGCCCCTGAGCTGGTTTGAACTGGCATATGCACAGAGGAGCCTTTGCTCCCCCAGTGCAGGACTTCAAAGCACTCTAAGAGTGCACCCACCCAGCCCCAATACACATTATCCTGTCTGGGGAGGTGGTCACACCTCCCTGCAACAGGAAACCTATTGTCCAGGCCTCCCCTGCCGGAGTTTCATCCAGCAGCAGGAGGCCAGACTTGTGTCTGTGGCAGCAGCATCCATTTTGTGATGCCAGGGCTTCAGAAAGAAGTTACCGGGTAAGCCAGAGTTAACATGTCTTTCCCTCTAGAAGGGTGGAATGCTACCCCCGCCGCCAGGATTGGCGGGGGGTAGTATTCCAAGATGTTTGACACCAAACACGACATGTTTAGGTGCAGCCATTCCAAAGTTAGCATTTTACCGCGAGGATATAATGCGCTTAAGAGTATATGGTCAGGCTGCACTACAAACAGCATCAGAGATGGTCTCCGAACGCTGCAGAGGGGCCCTGCTCATGCAGGGGCACCCTCTCACATAGGAACCATGCACTCTGCCTTTAGGATTGATAAGGCCTGCCTTAGGAGTCACTTATAGGTTTATATGTGTGTATGTATTTAGTGATATAGGTAACCTATATCACAGTAAGGGGTGCATGCACCACCTTACCCAGGCTGCAGTAGCAGACCTGTGGTGTCAGTTTGGATGGCCTTCCAGGGGTGGCATAATACATGCTGCAGCCCCTGGCAGGCCTCTGAGGTACCTATGCCCTTGGTACATAGTATACCATATACTAGGGACTTATAAGGGCACTCCAGATTCCAATCAGAGATGTGCCTAAGGCACATGGAAACCTTTTACAGAGAAAGCAGATAGACTGGGGCCCTGAATAGCAGGATCCCAGTCCAACTAAGTCATAAACCAGCAAAACACCATAAAAAAAGTGGGGGCAACCATATAGTCAGATTCCACCTTCCTACATAACCCCCCCAAACGAAAGGAGATAAGGCTAACCTTGGCCAGTTGAGCCTATATTGACTAAGTGGCCATATAAGGAAGCACCTGCACTAGCATGGTTGCCCCCTATGTTATGGTCCACTAAGCAATCCCTCACCCTAAGGGTATGAGAGGGTCTCCACCATGGGGAATCACTACCTCTGGTGTGCTTAGGTAAAGCACAAGGCTGGTGAGGTGTCTGAGTAGGGAAGTGAGGCCCTAGGAATGTTGGCCTCAGCTTCCTCAGATCACTGGTCACCATGTATGCCTGTCTTTCCATGACTGAGTTGCACTTTGCTCTAAGGGTCAACCTTTGGCTGCCTACAGCTGTGGGTTGGGTCCCTTTGGATGGACTACTGGAGGGACATGGCAGGTTTGGAACCTTCTGGTCCCAGGTTTGCCCTTGCCTACCAGAGTCCTTCTGGGGAGGTCCCTACATAAAGGTATGGGGGATCCCTCAGTGTGTAGAGGAATTTTCACCTGGCTAGGGCTACTAGACTGGGTGCCCCTAATCTGCTGATGGGGGCTTCCTCTGGACAGGGGGCCCTGGGGGTCCACTGACCTCCCTGACCTCTGCAGCCCTGGGCTGACTGAGGCAGGGTAGAGAGGGGCAGGTTACCTGCTCCAGACGGGGTACCACCTTGGAAGGGTCCTCTGCCATCAGGGGTGTGGCCAGGCCAGGCCTGACTACCTCTGTGGCAGTTCCTTCACTAGGGGTAGGGTCAGTTCCCTGAGGAGGCTGACCCTTACCTACTGTCTGGGGGAAGAAGACTTTTCTTCAACCCTTGTGCTTTCTTTTGGGGGAGAGTGGGCCATTCTTTCAGGCTCCATCTCTCCAAATTCTTGGGCTGGGGCTGTGGCCATCACAGCCCCACTAACCTTTACAGGGACGCCCAACATCCTAAGATGGGTTTGGTGTTCCACTTCAGCCCAGGCTGAAATTTCCAGATCATTGCCCATCAGGCAATCTACAGGTAGGGTTGGGGACACTGCCACTCTTTGGGCCTGTGACCCCTCCCAGCTGAGATTGACTATGGCCATGGGGTGATCTGTTCTGACACCATCAATGTTGGTCACCTGGTATTTAAACTCAGGTAAAAGCTGGTGAGGGGGACTAGTTTCCCTGCCACCATGGTGACACTAGCCCCTGTGTCCCTAAATGCCACAGCTTTCTGACCATTAATTATTGGCTCCAATCTGTACCTGCCCAATGCTATGGGACCCATGGTAAAGGTGGCAAATCCTATACCACCATCAGAGTCAGAGGAGTCTGCTGAGGGGTCCCTGTCTAAACTAGGGCCCACCTCTGTTCCTCTTGCAAAAGCACCTAACTTTTGGGTGCACTACTCCCAACTGGAGGATTACTACTGGTAGTACCAGGAGGGGTGGTAGTAGTTGTGGGAGGAACATTTTCTTTATTGCCAATCCTGGGGCAACTGGGATCAGTTTTCCAGTGCCCAGGCTTTTTACAGACATGGCAATAGGGTTTCTTTTCAGGAGAGGAAGGAGTTTGGGACCCACCCCAGAAGAGGAATTTTGGGGCCCTGTAGGGGACTTATCCTTAGATTTATCCCCACCTTTCTCTTGGGACTTAGTAGAATCTTTCTTCTGGTCACCACCCTGATTTCTAGTTTTTACTCTGGTTCTGACCCACTTGTCTGCCTTCTTTCCCAATTCTTGGGGAGAGGTCAGATCAGAGTCCACCAGATACTGGTGCAAAAGCTGGTTTTGACAATTATTAAGGATCTGCTCCTCATAATCAAATTGTACAATCCTAAAAAGTCCTGCACTTTGTTGCCATGTATCCAACCTTCCAGAGCCTTTGTAGCACAATCTACAAAATCAACCCAGTCTTGAGTCTGAGCTTTTGGGTGTCTCTGAACTTCAACCTATACTGTTCAGTGGTTAGGCCAAACCCATCTATCAGAGCACTCTTCAAGACTGTGTAATTGTCAGCATCCTCTTCTCTTACAGTGAGGAGCTTGTCTCTACCTTTGTCTGCAAAGGAGAGCCACAAGATTGCTGCCCACTGCCTCTGGGGGACCTTCTGAACTTTACAGGCCCTCTCCAGTGCAGTTATCCATTTGTGGATGTCATCCCCACTCTGGTAGGGAGGGACAATCTTGTTTAGGTTTCTATGGTCATAAGACCTGTCCCTATCTCTAGGGATATTGTTGCCACCATGGGACTCTAGTCCCAACTTTCTTCTCTCCCTGAGGAGATCTAGGGATTCCCTATCTAAAGCCAGTTGCTTTTTTCTGATTTCCAGCTGAGTTTCCTCATACCGGACCAGCCTGGCTCTCCTCTCATGAGAGGATTCCCTCCTGTGAGAGGAGACAGAGCTCCCTATAGAGGTGCCAGAGTGGTTAGACTCCTGAGAAGGAGATCTAGACTTCCTGGGCACACTCTTAATCCTTCCTGGGGGACAAAGAGGGCATCATTTTGATCATCCTCATCATCATCCACAGGAGGGATTGGGTTTTCCAGGTCAGGGTCATTGTCACCCTCCTGGCCAGTTTCAGAGGGGGGCTGGGGGTATTGGCACCCCTGGCCTCCTCCTCTTCTTCTGCCCCACCCTCAGCTCCTACCCCTTCAGTCCCTACAGGCTTACTAAGGTCATAAGCCACCAACAACTCCTTGAGGTGTTGGGTGGTGGGGCTTTGGCCTGTCCTTATTTTTCTCAAGTTGCATAAAGCTCTCAATTCCAAGAATGGGAGTGTATCATACTTGGAGGGTGGAAGCTCAATGGCTTCCTGCAAGGATTCTTTGGATCCTCCCCTTAAAGACATTCTAGTGTTGTGCAGTGTTGTACTACCTACACTAGTTTGTGGCCTACTGATCCTAGCTTGAGCTGTGGAAAGGGTGTGCTATCCCTTGGCACCCAGCTCTAAGTTCAGTAGAACTTATTGATACTAAGCTTGACTTTATATGTACCTTGAGTACCTATAATGGTTTTCAGTTAGTAATTCAAATAGAGATTTTCTGGTAAAACAATGGCAAGCTGGAATCCCACACGCTGCCCACCAATGTGAGAAGTTGGCCTGGTATATGCTGTTCACTAATTAAAGTGGACACCTTGCACCAGGGCAAATCGACTCTTATGGTAGATAGGTTTAAGACAACCTTTAAAGAAAGCTATCCTAGTGGTAGCTGTGGAGAGCAGCCTTCAGGCTAAGTCTCGGAGGAATGTAAAGCAGCTTGTTTTACCATATAATCTCTTGAATCACCAAATGAAAAGACACCACACAGGTATATATATCAAATATATATGTATTTATTTCTAAATAACTCTCTACTAATCTCTTTATGAGATTAGAAGACAAACATATGCACAAATCAACGTTTCACAATAAGTTAAGCACAAAATATGGCTGGGGCCCTAGGGGCGTACTCAGACCATATACTAAGTAAGAGACTTAGGGACAACGACTTGCAGGGAGACAAGGCCTAGGGCCTTCAGAAGTGCTGGGGCCTCACAAAACCACCCAAGGCAGGTAAGTAAAGGACCCACGGGGACGCGTGCAGTGTGGATACACAGGCGCGGATCGCCGTTGACTTCAATGGGGCAAGTCGCGGTTGGAAATAAAGAGTTTTAGGATACTTCGGGAGAACCTACAAGCAAGTCACTTACAGGGTAAGTAGTTCTAGGGCCCACACTCCACAGGAGCACCGTAGTGCTGGAGTTACCTCACCCAGGGAAGCCGGGTGCATAGGTGTCCTTTGGTGTCGGGTCGCGGCGTCGTTTTCAATGGCGAACAAAGAAGACTTGCTGCTTGCGGGAGCTGAAGAAGTGTCCGGTGGAATCCAAGCCTGGATTCTGAAGAAGGATGACCTGAAAGCAGAGGGGACAGTGTTCAAAGTCACTTGGCAGTGACTCGGGCAAGGAAGATGGATGCCCACAGTCGTCGAGTGATTCAGGTCGGTTGCGGGTGCCTTGACTCTTCAGCCACGTGGTCCAGGAGGCGTCGACGACAACCAGGAGCTGGATTCGGTGTGTCCCTCGACGCCTGCAGCTGACTGCGGTGTCGGCAACTCGATCGGAGCCAACAAGCCTTGGCAGCCGCAAGTCTCGGGGAGATGAAGAAAAGTCGATGGCGCAGACCAGCAAGGTCTGTGGAACTCACCCAGCGAGGGTAAGTCAGGGCAGGCCTGGAGCAACCAGGGAGCCCTTTGGTTTCTTTAAGAAGTCTTCTGGGGACCCACAAGCCAGCGGGCAAGGGATCGCGAAGACACCTCGGGCGGAATCACTCAACAGGGGCCCACGGTCACTCGGGACGGTGTAGGCCTCTGATCTTCGGAGGATTCCTGCTGGAGGTCTGGGACCACACGTGGTCCAAAGCACAGGTTCGTAGAACGTTGTGAAGGGGTTGCACTCGACAATAGTGCACGGTACCCAGGGGTCGCGGTTCCTCGTTACTCGTGGGGTCCACTTGCCTCAGCTTCGCTGGGGACTCACGATGGCCTGGGAGAGGTCAGGAAATCCACTTCCTGGGCTGCAGGGACTTCGGACTCGGCGGGAGCGGCGTAGTTTGCGACCGTCGTTGTCGTTTTTGGTGCCTGCCAAGCAGGGGAGTCACTCCTTGACTCCAAGGGAGATTCTTCTGTCTTCCAAAGGTAGTGGAACGTCGAAGGGCCAGGATTCTTCTGTAGAGCGTCGTCCAGGGGTTATCTGCTTTGCTAGTGGCAAGGGTTCCCCTCTTATACTAGTAAAAGAGGGATGGACTAGCTCTATGACCTCACCTATGGGAGGGTCAAGGGAGGGGTGGCTACACCCACTTCCCTTTGTCCAGTTTCACGCCAGAGCAGGGGCAGGTAGCCCCTGAGCTGGTTTGAACTGGCATATGCACAGAGGAGCCTTTTGCTCCCCCAGTGCAGGACTTCAAAGCACTCTAAGAGTGCACCCACCCAGCCCCAATACACATTATCCTGTCTGGGGAGGTGGTCACACCTCCCTGCAACAGGAAACCTATTGTCCAGGCCTCCCCTGCCGGAGTTTCGTCCAGCAGCAGGAGGCCAGACTTGTGTCTGTGGCAGCAGCATCCATTTTGTGATGCCAGGGCTTCAGAAAGAAGTTACCGGGTAAGCCAGAGTTAACATGTCTTTCCCTCTAGAAGGGTGGAATGTTACTCCCGCCGCCAGGATTGGCGGGGGGTAGTATTCCAAGATGTTTGACACCAAACACGACATGTTTAGGTGCAGCTATTCCAAAGTTAGCATTTTACCGCGAGGATATAATGCGCTTAAGAGTATATGGTCAGGCTGCACTACAAACAGCATCAGAGATGGTCTCCGAACGCTGCAGAGGGGCCCTGCTCATGCAGGGGCACCCTCTCACATAGGAACCATGCACTCTGCCTTTAGGATTGATAAGGCCTGCCTTAGGAGTGACTTATAGGTTTATATGTGTGTATGTATTTAGTGATATAGGTAACCTATATCACAGTAAGGGGTGCATGCACCACCCTACCCAGGCTGCAGTAGCAGACCTGTGGTGTCAGTTTGGATGGCCTTCCAGGGGTGGCATAATACATGCTGCAGCCCCTGGCAGGCCTCTGAGGTACCTATGCCCTTGGTACATAGTATACCATATACTAGGGACTTATAAGGGCACTCCAGATTCCAATCAGAGATGTGCCTAAGGCACATGGAAACCTTTTACAGAGAAAGCAGATAGACTGGGGCCCTGAATAGCAGGATCCCAGTCCAACTAAGTCATAAACCAGCAAAACACCATAAAAAAGTGGGGGCAACCATATAGTCAGATTCCACCTTCCTACAATATCCTTGACACTCTACAAACACAAGGAAAGCAACATATTTCTCCGTAAAATCGCTGCAGACCAGCTCAGTGCCGATCAAAGGCAAGGGAGAATGTGATATTAACCAGGAAAGGAAGAGCTGGTTAAATGTGAGCTGCCTCAGCCTTATGTTCACAATCAGTTGAAGTGACCATTTCCTTTTACCACTTTCTGATGTGGTTCTTTTGTAAGTATTTCGGTGTATTTCTTGGTCTCTTTTTCCATACTTTTGCTCCTGGTAAGATGGTTTTCTACTATTTGACTCCTTACTTCCACTATGACCGGAACGTATGTGATATGCTATCTTTAGACAACAAATTATCCTGAGCACTACTCAGTATATATTATAAAATCAAAGTCCAGTCCGTCTTCTTGTAACTCCAATGTTTATTCCAGGTAGAAAAATAGCCAACACGTGTTTCATCAGGTCTGATGCATCCGCATCTCTGACTTCATCAGGGCTATAAACAAATTAATAACATATGTATGAGTCACACTAAACTTTTATTAAATAGAATCCCCTTCACCACAACACCCATGTGTTCGGTAATCTCAAGGTGATTCATAAATAACAACCACTCCAACTGGAATGGTCACAATAGATATCATAAAATTATTTATGTCATAGAAAGAGGGAATTCAATAAACAATATTAATTATTTCACAAAAAATTAAAAAACAATCATTGTCACTTCACGTGCGTACAGTATATCCATACTATAAACACAAAACAATAATCATTAAAGTGCATCAACAACACACAGACCTATTATGTATAGTGCATAGACCACCACCTAACCCGTAACCAGCATCAATTCACTTTTCAGTTGTTCCGGATAATGAGCTCACCTTATACAATATCTCTCTAGTCCAGACATCCACTGCTTGACATAGACTTATATACAGTCAATAGTCTTATATGGGCCTCCATCCAGGATATCCAAAATTCAAAATACGTTTTCTCTAACCTGTAGGTAATATAAGTGCATCAGAAAACCTAATCTATCACCCAAATATACACTTCCTACAACTAATCATAACAATAATAAGAATTATGCGCATCCACATATTAAGGTGCAAAACATAATCAAACTATCTGATTCTCTATCAAATCAATCTGTTGCAAATATAAAACTCACGTCATGCCTAATAAACGGAAATTACACATACCCAATCAAACAGATTACACTATACCAACAGCAGTTACTATAGCCCAAAATAAATCAGTGTTCTGCAATAAAACTGTCCAATACTACGGAAACAATCATATCCGATCACACAATTCCGCACTTTTAGAATGCTTGAGTTGCATCACCGAGCTCATGGCTTGCCACGTGTTATCTACGGCCAGTATATTATTTAAAAGACCCCCGATTACACTAGGTGTCCTAGCAACTTAATAAAATTCACAACTATACCCATACACACGACAAACATTATCAGTACTCACCCGAGTAGCAGAGAGTACTCTCACTCGTCTTGACGGCGTTTAGCTCAAGCGCCATCTTGAATCTCTCTTATTTATAGCGGACCCGAAATCAGTTACCTAAGCGTTACTAGTAACCACTACTTAAGGATGCTTGAACAATTAAAAACAGTCTTCATATCTAAAACCAATATCCTAACATGCAAATCAATTGCATGTAATTGTAATACATCATGGTATATAAAGCTAAAAACCAACATTATCCTTACACAAGATGGCCGCTAATACCTTCAAATATATGACGGAGTTCAACATAAGCTACACTCGTCATCCATACAAAGTTTTTATATATCCAAAGAAGGCTTTATTACTACCTTTGATATGCGCAAAATAACGTATATCGCTGATTTGCTAATTACATCGCACATGAACCAAAATAAACCAAATTCAATAAACTACGGATCCCGTAACTATCTTCTCGCCATTAATAAAAACCTGAGAAATCACCAAATATCATAATGGCATTAAATGCACTATCAAGATTAGGTGAAATATTTAAAATTTACATATTATACAACTACATGAGACTACTATCATAGACGTCCCTATTAATTAAAATATCACAAATTCTCCCACAGTTGTCTATCCTATGTATGGTGACTTTAAACCCTCCATTCAAAGATGGAGGCTACAAATTCTGCATATATTCTAGAAGGTGAGCCCACCCACACGGAACAACTAAATTATCAATCAGAAATCTATTGCAAAATCACAAAGCAGGACATCATCAATAATCAAATTAAACAACCTAACGTGAAGCTAGGAAACATACAATTATATACATTAATGCGTGTTACACAGACTACGCAACGTGACAATACTATTCCACTACTTATAAAGCTTCATCTCTTACATATTAAGGAACTCCAGTTTTAATAATCAGCATCACAGTATATACATTCCAAATGGCCCAATCCATCCATATCATGTACCTAGAAAATATTGCATCTCATGATCCATATTGAGTCCCCGTTCCACAGATTTCAATGTCATTATCCAACGTGCCTCATTCTGCCTCAACCTCAACTCCCTATTACCCCCTCTAGGGTTACTGGGTGTCATCTGTAAACCATGGAATCTAAATTCTAGATGTTTACCCTGAGCAGTACAGTCGCACATGTGCTGTGCTATCGGGTATCTCATATCTCGTTGCTTGACTGCTCTAAAATGCTCCATAATTCTCTCTCTCATTGGTCGGATGGTACTGCCAACATAAATCATCGCACAACTACAAATCAATACGTATACTACATACTTAGTCATACAATCAATGTGGGTCTTGATTTTAAACGTAGATGAACCATTAAAACTAAAATCCTGGATACCATCCATGGCTAACCTACACATACTGCAGTGGCCGCATTTATGCGAGCCAATCGTCATAGTATGTAACCACGTTTCTGGTCTCA
Organism: Calotriton arnoldi; assembly: GCA_963921515.1. Taxonomy (NCBI): domain Eukaryota; kingdom Metazoa; phylum Chordata; class Amphibia; order Caudata; family Salamandridae; genus Calotriton; species Calotriton arnoldi. Next base: position 250,874 of record CAWUFW010016529.1, on the reverse strand, counting down.
ATATGGGTGGATAGCTTGGACTAATAATCCCTCGTATAGAGTTACCTTTCTTATAAGTGATACTGGGATAGTCCCTCACATGGCTCTGCAGGTCCTAATCCATTCTCAACAAGGGCCAGTGTCTTTTAAGTATATTATACAGCTTGTTTGAGTAGGGATGATAATTAGTAATTAATCTCACAGTACTCCCCTTATTTCCAACACTTGTATCTGCTCTATCTTTCAAAGTATTTGTACGTATAAGGTTCCGTGCCCTAGTCTCAGCCTGATTCACCACATCCTTACTATAACCTCGTTTGAGGAAACGTCCCCTCATGTCTTTCAAGTTCCAGTCAAATGCATGTTCCTGGCTACAATTTCTACGTGCCCGTAGCATCTCGCCATAGGGGATAGAATTAATTTGACTTTTAGGATGCGCACTATCTGCATGCAACACAGAATTGCATGAAGTGGGCTTACGGTGCATACGGCTATGGATTTGATCACCTACAATATAGAGCTCAACATCCAAGAACACTAGCTCCGTTCTACTCTGAGTCATCGTGAACTTCATATTATGATCATTGTTGTTAAGAAACTCAAAGAACAGATCCAGTTTACAAGAGGAGCCTGTCCAAATCATTATGCAATCGTCGAGGAATCGACCCCAATAATGTATATCATCAGTCAATTCTCGTCCGCGAGGTCCCCAGATATGCACCGTCTCGAACCAGCCCATAAACAGGCTGGCGAAAGACGGCGCAAACCTGGATCCCATCGCGGTACCACACAGTTGCTTATACCACTCACCGTTAAAGAGAAACATATTGTTTTTAAGTATCAAACGTGACATCTCAATCAACATTTCTGAGTGAGACATGTACTCTACTCGTCGTTGGTCCAAAAAATAACCCAGTGCATGCAACCCTATTTCATGTTCTATATTGGTGTAAAGCGAGACAACATCAAAAGATACCAAGGTCATACCCGGTTCCCACTTTACATCACACAACATGTTTAACAAATGCTTAGTATCACGTATGTACGAGGGTAAATTGGATACATGTGGTCGTAAATAAACATCAACATATTGAGAGAGTTTCTCTGTGGGCCCCCCGTTCCCTGAAATAATGGGTCTACCAGGGGAAATTGAAGTCTTTTATGCACCTTAGGCAAGGTGTACAAACAGGGAAATCTTGGTCGATCAACCACTAAAAATCTATATTCATCCTCATTTATAAGCTCATGTTCACGCCAATCTTTCAGATGGCCATTAACAATGCGGGTGACGTCATATGTTGGATTACAGCTCAATTTGATATAGCACTTATTATCTTTAAGTTGCTCAAAGATTTCATTATCATATTCAACTTTACTCATGACCACCATACACCCACCTTTATCAGCTTCCCGAACAATTACACTCTGATCTTGTGCCAATTCATACAAGGCTACTCTTTCCTGAGGGGTCAAATTATTTTTAAAACGGTAATCCTTATATTTGTTTTTGTTTTCTTGCCATTTGTCAATATCTGTTAATACAGCTTTATAGAATAAATCAATATTGTTACCACTTTGTAACTGTGGGGTCCAACGTGACTTAGCTTTAAGACCACTGTCCTCACTTAGATCATGATTTAGCTCTAGCTCTTGTAATAATTTATGAACTGTTACAGGATCTTCTTCATTCTCAGTAATTGACAACAGCATCGCTGTATTCTTAATATCAGCAATGGTACAAGATATAGGCAGTCTGTCACATACATCACTTATATTAGACGGTTCTCTGTTTGCAAAGAATTTCTTTAATTTCAGTTGTCTAATAAACCTATACAGATCAATTTTTGTATCAACAACATCATAAATTTTAACAGGACAAAACCTCATCCCCTTACTGAGTACTGAGATCATTTCTCTCGTAAGAATTTTATCTGATAGATTGACCACCTTCATTTCCAAATCCGACCTCTCATCTACTGCTGTTTGTTCCACGATCTGGTCTGCATACCTCGTCTTTCTCCTGGTGTATTGCCCCCTCTGCACCCCCTCCTGGTTTTGGTGTTTCTCCTCCTTTCGCCCTCATGTTTTGCTCCTTGTTTCCCATCCTTATTCTCCATACTTCCCTTAAAAAAGCACTGGATTGATTAGAGGTTCCTTCTCCAGGGTCCTCATCCCCACTACTGGACACATTAGTAATTGATGTTGCACTCTTTTCACTAAAAGATGATGTCCTACTAGCACCTGCTATAACATCCTGTTTAACCAAATAATCAAAACGTTTAGCAAACGTGAAGACTCTACCACTCAAGTAGTCAGCCTCATCTCTCTTGAGCTTACGTGCTTTACGTTGCTTAATATCATCCTCATGTTTACCGAGGATCCCTTCCAGAATATCATAGTTCTTCTTAGTTGCCTCATCCAATTTCAAATCAGCTATCTCTTTTTCCAATACTTGAATCTCACCTACTAGTGTCTCCACCTTCCTACTTGCATTCTCTATAAGAATATTCATCAAATTATTCGAATTGCTGGTTAATTCTTTCTCCCATTGAGCTAAAAGATCTTGCTCCAAGTCATCATAAGTTGGAAAGAGTTGCGACCGTAATCCGCGAGGCACTCTACCCAATCTCTGATACTGCCTCAATGTTGCTCCATCCCACCATTTAGACGCTTCTACTTTTTCAACCTTTCTAAACGTATAAACTTCTGTTTTAATCCCTCTTTCACTTTAGTATTACCCTGGGTTACTGCTTTATTGATAGCAACCCCTGCACTCAAATCTTTAAATAAGTCCTCAGCTACCTTATCCCTATCTCTCCTCAAACTCATTTTGAGCACTTACTCCGTTTCTCCTGATTTCCTCGGGGATATAAATGCCGCACACCTTAATTTAACAGAATAACAAAAGCTGAATGTGGCAAGGCTCTATGCGCAAAGTTTGTCCACAGTAATCCCCACAGTCATATACAGAAATATCCAATTGTGTGCTCCAAGGAAGAGGGCAGCCACTCGTACCCACAAAACTGGACCAGAAAAATCCAGTCCTACAATAAACAACAAATTATCCTGAGCACTACTCAGTATATATTATAAAATCAAAGTCCAGTCCGTCTTCTTGTAACTCCAATGTTTATTCCAGGTAGAAAAATAGCCAACACGTGTTTCGTCAGGTCTGATGCATCCGCATCTCTGATTTCATCAGGGCTATAAACAAATTAATAACATATGTATGAGTCACACTAAACTTTTTATTAAATAGAATCCCCTTCACCACAACACCCATGTGTTCGGTAATCTCAAGGTGATTCATAAATAACAACCACTCCAACTGGAATGGTCACAATAGATATCATAAAATTATTTATGTCATAGAAATAATATGTGGATGCTCATAATTCTTATTATTGTTATGATTAGTTGTAGGAAGTGTATATTTGGGTGATAGATCAGGTTTTCTGATGCACTTATATTACCTACAGGTTAGAGAAAACGTATTTTGATTTTTGGATATCCTGGATGGAGGCCCACATAAGACTATTGACTGTATATAAGTCTATGTCAAGCAGTGGATGTCTGGACTAGAGAGATATTGTATAAGGTGAGCTCATTATCCGGAACAACTGAAAAGTGAATTGATGCTGGTCACGGGTTAGGTGGTGGTTTATGCACTATACATAATAGGTCTGTGTGTTGTTGATGCACTTTAATGATTATTGTTTTGTGTTTATAGTATGGATATACTGTACGCACGTGAAGCGACAATGATTGTTTTTAATTTTTTGTGAAATAATTAATATTGTTTATTGAATTCCCTCTTTCTATGACATAAATAATTTTATGATATCTATTGTGACCATTCCAGTTGGAGTGGTTGTTATTTATGAATCACCTTGAGACTACCGAACACATGGGTGTTGTGGTGAAGGGATTCTATTTAATAAAAGTTTAGTGTGACTCATACATATGTTATTAATTTGTTTATAGCCCTGATGAAGTCAGAGATGCGGATGCATCAGACCTGACGAAACACGTGTTGGCTATTTTTCTACCTGGAATAAACATTGGAGTTACAAGAAGACGGACTGGACTTTGATTTTATAATATATACTGAGTAGTGCTCAGGATAATTTGTTGTTTATTGTAGGACCGGATTTTTCTGGTCCAGTTTTGTGGGTACGAGTGGCTGCCCTCTTCCTTGGAGCACACAATTGGATATTTCTGCATATGACTGTGGGGATTACTGTGAACAAACTTTGCGCATAGAGCCTTGCCACATTCAGTTTTTGTTATTCTGCTAACTTTAGACCTCCTCCAGCGAAGTGTTGACTTCCTCAGAGGTACTGGGAAGCTAATGGCATGAGTGAATCCAGTGTTGGACCTAGAAGGTAGACAGGGTTATCCTTCAATGTTGGTCTTCAATAGTTAATTATCTATAGATAACTGACCTTGCTCACCTTTGCTACTAGTTTTCATGCATTAGTCCAAACTCAGTATTACTCTTTTCTTTCTTTCTGCAGTTTGTGGTCTGGTTGTCTTGGAGTCAATATTTTCTTTACATTTGGCCTTCCTTATTTTCTGAATGTCTTTTTTTTATAATTAAAAATTGAAATGGGCACATTGACTTGGTGGCACGGGTAGGTCCCTGCATATCGAAGCTAGAATATGGAGGTATACAAATATTGAGGGCAAAATATTCTCAATGAAGTCATAGAAGATGTCATGAGTGATGTAATATGTGGTGTAATTACCAATGGATGGCGAGGGCATGAGTTATAGTTACCTTAGGCAGACCATCAAGGATTTCGCGAGGGGAGGATTACTTTAGATTTCTGGGTGGTTTTTTGGATACGGCTGCCCAGGACTGGCAGTCATTAAATCATGTCATTTTTTCCTGCCAAAATCCACAGAGGCTATAATCATTTGAAGTTTTAATTCATAAAGCAGAGGCGGTTTAATAATACATTAAGTCTCATCTTTGTCAGAGCTACGTAGCCGTAAAGCGCCAAAGGTAGAGCAGCGTCACAGAAAGACAGATGCTTTTTACTGCAATTATTGCCCCTCCCTTCTGTGCACCAGCAGCAACAGCTTTTCACACACAGAACAGGGCATCCAGGGTGGGGGGAGTCAGTGATGGGGTAACAACTCTGCACCCTGGCAAAACAAGAGCCCACCATACACCCCAGTATTCCATATTCAACCCCAGCAAAATGTTCAAATAATCCCATTTGCAGCCTAGTACTTCTATAACCTCAGCGCACACACCAATAATCCATGCATCTCATGCACCCCAAATATCTGAAACACCCTATATTCTACTAGCCCCTTGCAATGTAGTAATCAAATTATGACGTGAATCCCTAGCCTCAGGAGTTGGGAAAACAACCTGGGGCTTAGGCAGATTGTGATTTTCGCAAAAATCACAAACATTGTTTACATGGCGAAGCTAAGATTACACTTAGGTCTACTAGTTATGTCTAGGGTATGTTATTTAGCCAATGGGACACATCTGTGACAATGACCACTTTTACTACAGTAGAAAACAGCTTCTTCAGTCTTCCACTAGGCCACAGCTCCTTCAACAGGTCAACCACAGGTAGATCGCATAGTATTCTTGATGACTCATTCGAAAGGGTGACTGCACACAATGCCAGATCAAACATTCTGGAGACTTCAGTGCCCGAGCCCTGTCTTTCCAGACGCTATTTAAACCTGCGCTTCTACTGCATGCTCTTGTTTCTACCCCTTGGTAGACACAGGCCATCAGAATGAGTGTCTGTTAATTACCAAACTGCTGATGAAACTACCCATACAAGTAGTTATTTAATTGTAAAAGTTTTTACAGTTTAATTTTAGGTGTGGGTTGTGGGGATTACAGGTGTAAAGGGTGGGAAGTAAATTGAATGTTATGTGTTTTAATTTGTTTTTTAATTATTCACATTTTGTTTAATTGATAATTAATTATGTTAATTATGCATTTATTTTCGATGTGGGTTGTGAGTTGTGTGGTGTTATAGGGTAGGACGTTAATAGACAAAATGTAGGTAATAATTAATGTTTTTGTTAATAAATATCTAAATAAAAATATTTATTTTGTTTGAAAATTATTTTTTCATTTTATTTAATATAATATTTGTAGGTATATGTGATATGTATTTAACTTTATAATATGTTTTTCCAATATTAAAGATATTTTTATTTTTATTTGTTACATAATTATATTTTTTTAATTTACCTTTTTAAAAATATTTTTATTTTGTTGATGATTTTTTATTTGTTTTTAATTTTGAACTGACTGGAGTGAGAATAGTAAATTTTACCCCTCCGCAATCCAACACGTTCCCTATTGATGCAGTGACTGGAATGGGAATAGTAAATTTTCTCCTTCTGCTAGCCAACACTTTCCCTATTGATGCACTGACTGGAGTGGGAATAGTAAATGTTATCCCTCTGCTATCCAACACTTTCCCTACTGTTGCACTGACTGGAGTGGGAATAGTAAATTGTATCCCTTCGCTATCCAACACTTTCCCTACTGTTGCACTCACTGGAGTGGGAATAGTAATTTTTACCCCTCCACTATCCAACACTTTCACTACTGTTGCACCCACTGATGTGGGAATAGTAATTTTTACCCCTCTGCTCTCCAACACTTTCCCTACTGTTCCACTCATTGGAGTGGGAATAGTAATTATGAACCCTCCGCTATCCAACACTTTCCCTACTGTTGCATTCACTAGAGTGGGAATAGTAAATGTTATCCCTCCACTATCCAACACTTTCCCTACTGTTGCACTCACTGGAGTGGAAATATAAATTTTTACCCCTCCGCAATTCAACACTTTCCCTACTGTTGCACTGATTGGAGTGGGAATAGTAATTTTTACCCCTCCGCTATCCAACACTTTCTCTACTGTTGCACTCACTGGAGTGGGAAATGTAAGTTTAAAGATTTTTAAATAGTTTAATGTTTTAATTAATAATAGAATGTTTTTTTAAAATAGATTTTATATTTTTGGTATATATATATATATATATTTACATTTTTATATCATATTAAAACACATTAAAATTATTAGTATAATAATTGTTTTAAAGTAAATATATATATATATATATATATATATATATATATATATATATATATATATATATATTCTCCCAAATTGCAAATTAGACGATCACACAAGAGGGTATATTTCACCACCAGGTCTTATTTAATCTCAGTAACGCGTTTCGCCTGTCACAGCAGGCTTGCTCACACACTGAGGTGTGGGGTTGAATTACGTATATACTTTCAATTACAAGGCAGAGAAAAGAGGACTTCATCTCGGATAGTCCTACAACGTTTGTGAACACAGCGGCCATTTTGGACTAGTTTTTATACAATGTATATAGCACTGTTCTGTTGCATTGGTCCGTGCATAGTTCATACTAAACAGTTCCTCTCGACATAGTGTCTTGAGTTGATTACAGATATAAACATGTCTACGCCAGCCGCACTGCTACTATGTTCTGAGTGCCAACTTTATTCATACTAATGGAGAATGTCGCATGCCATTTTGGACTAGTATTTATTCTACCATATATATGAATACTCAATACTATTTCCATTGTATGTGGTAAATTCTACTCGACATAGTGTCTAGTGTCCAATTTAGATATAAACATGTTAGCAATTGCTGCACCGCCACTTCGTTTTATATGTCTACAGTGTGTATTTCTACTGCTGGATATATTCTACAGATTGGCATTATTCTCTATTATCGACATAGTGCCTATAAATGCTAGTGTATCAATTGCCCCCATCTTCTACCAAATTATGTCATATTAGTCCCTTACGTAAAACTTTTACTCCCACAAAATAAAATTAAGGCCAACCCCAAAACTGTGGATACAAGTGTAAATATACAAACAATATAGTGCTACCTATTTCCCTTACTACATAAATATACAGAATAGAACACAAACGTATTATTAGGAACACAAGGGTTCTCTTATCTGTAATATTGCCACGTCCGCTATATGTTGATGTGACGTTCTTGAAGAAAAGGGTAGGGGAGAGTCTCGATTCCCTTCCGGAGTCGGCCCCTTCCTTTCCTCCTATGGTTAAAAAAGAAAGAAAGTACAGAAAAAAGAACTATCAGTAATTAAAAATATACAGTTTCTCACATAACAATTTGTTATTCGATTCTCCTGATCAATCTCCCAAATTAATCATCATGTTATATCATATTGATCCCAAAATCTCAGACATGATTACTGGCATTTAATGCTCACGCAGATGAACACTCAGTTCCTCGTCCTGGTTTAGACCCCCAGGGTATTTGCTCTGTAAATTAATAATATGCCAGGACTCACGTTGTCTAAGTTGCAATTCTCTATTTCCGCCCCTTCTGTTGTGATTCTATTTGTTCTATAGCATAGAATGTCAACAGTGAGCTATTGGACAAGTGGTATTCGGCCAAAATGCCTGGCTACTGGGTAATGTGGGTCTTTTTTGTGTATTGCCCTCATATGTTCCATTACTCTCTTTTTGGTAGCTAGAGTGGTGCTCCCCACATATCTCAACTGGCAGGGACATTCAAGTATGTAAATGACATAGGTGGTTCCACATGTCAGGAATTGCTCTATGTTTCTCTCTGATACTGGGGTGAGGTATTTTTTTCCGCATATGGCTGTTGCGGCACGCCCTACAATGACCGCAAGGAAAAACCCTTTAAATTGAGACGTGTGTTGGATTGTGTTATATCTCCCTTCATAAGGATATCCTTCAGATTTTTCCTTTTCTGTACGTTATTAAGGGCCGTTTAGGTAATTCAGTGGTCAGTGTTGGTTCACATGTTAACGTATTCCAGTTTCTGTTGAGAATTTTGGCAATATTATTGGATTCAGCATTGAAAGTAAGAATGATTCTGGGTTGGTTTTCCTTTCCTTCATCCCCCTTCAATCTTTCCTGTAATGTCTGTTCTCTTGGAATATTTTTCACTTTTTCTTTGGCTCTCTCTAACACCCATTTGGGATATCCTCTCTCTCTGAATCTACCCAACATTGTTTCCTGTTCAATTAGGAAATCTTCCATGGTACTGCAGTTTCTCCTTGCTCTAAGCAGCTCCCCAAATGGAATACTCCATTTCAGGGTTTCTGGGTGGCTGCTTAGAGCATGGAGAAGACTGTTCCCTGCCGTGTCCTTTCTGTGAAGTTTAGTGCATATTTTATTCTGTCTTATTTCCACTACCACATCAAGGAATTCTATGGATACCTTACTGATGTTATATGTCAGTTTTAGATTGTAGGTATTGACATTAAATTTTTTAATAAAGGTTTTGGCTGACTCTTCATCCCCTTTCCATACGATAAAGAGATCGTCAATGTATCTTAACCATTTGACGATCTTTCCTTCTGTCTCTGTACACTTGAAATTTTCCTGAACTTCCTCCTCCCACACCCCGAGAAAAAGATTAGCAAAACTCGGTGCGAAACAAGTCCCCATCGCCGTACCGAGGACTTGTTTAAACATGGTACCATTGAACAGAAAAATATTGTTAGATAAACAAAATGTTATCATTTCTAGTAATATCATGGTATGTTCCATATAGCATATTTTTCTCCTTTTCAGCTAGTGATGACAACATTGTATGCCCAATTCATGGTCTATTATCGAGTATAATGAGTTGACGTCCATTGTAATCAGTTGATAATCGTCTTCCCAAACTACATCCTTTATTTTACTTAGGAAGTCTTTAGTATCCTTTATGTAGGATGGCAAATTAAGGACATACTCTCGCAGAAAATGGTCTACATATTTAGACATATGTTCCGAGACACATCCGATCGATGATACTATCGGTCACCCTGGTGGATTAGTGGCACTCTTATGAATTTTAGGCAGGAGATAGAAACTCGGGAGTTTCGGATAATCCTTCTTCAAGTAGCAGAATTCCTCCCATTGTAGGAGGCCTTGATCTTTCCATGCTGTAAGCATAGTCCAGATTCTTATTATACTGTCATTGTATTCTTCCATGTTGGTTTCCACATAATATTTAGGATCTTTAAGTTGTTTGTGGGCCTCTTCTATATTCATCTTTCGGTCCCACCGGACGATATTCCCTCCCTTGTCGGCGGGTCGAATCACAAGATTTTCATCTTCTGCCAAAGATTTCACCATTTCCCATTGTTTTGTAGAAAAGTTTCTTTCTGATGTTTTGTATGTACGTTTGTTAGTCTTTTGGCAAAACTTGGTGAAGTCTTTCGTCACTGTTTTGTGGAAAGCGTCTATATTGTCGTGACGTATCATAGGATAGAAGATGGACTTCGGTTTAAATCCAGTTCGTGCTGGACGATCAGTAATTATTTCCTCAGTATCTCTATTCATTTCACAGTTCGGGTCATCATACAGGTCATGTAAAGTTGTTATCACGTTGAAATCACCTATGCTTATGTGAGGTGTTTCATCCCTTTCATCATTTTCAGTATTGTTACTCATTGTCGGGTCCGGTGGTTTCATCCATTTGTTACTGTGCCACTTTTTGAGCTTCAGTTTACGGACAAATTTGAATATGTCAATCCTAGTTTCGGGGTAATTAAAACTGCCAGTGGGACAGAATGAAAGTCCTAGACATAGTGTTCTTTTATCCTCCATGCTGAGCGGTCTATAAGATGAATTCACAATTGTTTTATTTACCATTTCGTCTTCCATTAGTGTTGTTGTTTTGGACCACTCTTCTTGATTCCCATTGGTCTTTGTCCACGTCCTGGTCCTCTTCCTGATCCTCTGTCTGATCCGCTGTCATCTTCGCCAGTTTCTTCCACGTTTCTTCCTCTGCCTCTTCTCTAGTGTCCTCGACCTCTCCCTCTGGTTTTGGGCGGTTGCACGGTCCTCGGAATTTGCCTCCCTGTTCGCATGAGGCGATATTCCTCTAAAACATTTGTTTGTGGTCTTGTTCCACTTGCACCTTCACTCGTTCTGATATCTGTTTCAGGTGTCTCTCCCTTCAAAATTCTCCCAAATTGCAAATTAGACGATCACACAAGAGGGTATATTTCACCACCAGGTCTTATTTAATCTCTGTAACGCATTTCGCCTGTCACAGCAGGCTTGCTCACACACTGAGGTGTGGGGTTGAATTACGTATATACTTTCAATTACAAGGCAGAGAAAAGAGGACTTCATTCGGATAGTCCTACAACGTTTGTGAACACAGCGGCCATTTTGGACAATGTATATAGTACTGTTCTGTTGCATTGGTCCGTGCATAGTTCATAGAGGAACTGTTTATATGAACTATGCACGTTGTAGGACTATCCGAATGAAGTCCTCTTTTCTCTGCCTTGTAATTGAAAGTATATACGTAATTCAACCCCACACCTCAGTGTGTGAGCAAGCCTGCTGTGACAGGCGAAACGCATTACTGAGATTAAATAAGACCTGGTGGTGAAATATACCCTCTTGTGTGATCGTCTAATTTGCAATTTGGGAGAATTTTGAAGTCGGCGCGCTCCGCCGACATCCGACGATCAGCCTGCCTTGGGCGGAGGGAGACAGAAGGAGCAACTCGAGTGAGATATATATATATATATATATATATATATATATATATATATATATATATATTCACTGAAAAAACCATAGGTTTTAGGGCGTTATAGTTAGAAATGAGCATTTAAAAAACCTTTGAAATTCACTGAAAAAACCATAGGTTTCAGACACGTTATAGTTAGAAATTAGCATTTAAAAAACCTTTGAAATTCACTGAAAAAACCATAGGTTTTAGGGACAGTTATAGTTAGTTGGACATTTCACTCAGTACAAAACCCGTGAAATTCCCTGTTATAGTTAGTTCAGCTAACTATAACTCGCGCCCCGCAATGCACTGCTGATGACGTCACATATTACATCACTCATGACATGGTCAGTGACATCACTGATGACATCACTGATGACATCTCAAATGACATCACTGATGACATCATCCAGTGACTGTGTGTTTCTGTAAAGTTTAAATATTTTTAATATATATAGGAAAAGACGTATTGAAGAATGAGTGGGTGTGTAAGTGTCTGTATGGATGATTTAGTAGGTGCGTGACTGACTCTATAAGTGAGTGATTTAACGTATCTTACTGAATGCATGGGTTAGTGACTAAACTGGGTGAATGTCTGTATCCGTCTGTCTGTTGCTGTGTAAGTGGCTGCATGTGTTTGTGAATAGCTACATGAGTGTCTATATGAGTTATTGAATGGTTCTCTGAGTATCTGTATGGGTGCCTCAGTGTTTGTGTGGGAGGGGTGTGTGCGACTCTGTGCATAGATGTGTGAGTGGGTGATTCACTGGGTGGATGGTTTCAAGAGTGCATCTGTGATAGACTGTATGGGTGGGTAAGTGTGTGTAAGAGTGTGTTAGTGAGTGAATATATGTCCCAGTGGTACATGTGTGAGTAACTACATATGTGAAAGGCAGTATATATGTGTGTTGGAGTATATAAATAGCTATAAGCGAGAGTGAGTGATTGTGATAGTGGCTGTATGGATGAGTGTGTGCTTGTATCAGTGATTGTATAAGAGTGTAACAATGTGGTAGTATTTGTATGATTAAGTGAGCTGGTGTGTGTATAACTGTATAGGTGAGTAAATGGCAGTGTGTTTAATTATTTGCATGACTGACTAGGTGTGTGAGTACCTCTATGGATGAGTGGCGGTGTTTGAGTGTCTATATAGGAGTAAGAGTGCATATGATAGTCCTGTACTGAGTGGCCATAAGTATGAGTGACTGTACGGGTGAGTGAGTGGATGTGTGTGTAGACCTAAGAATCAGTGAGTGGGTATGTAGTTATTGGTGTTGGAGTGTCTATGGTTTTGCGAATGGCAGTCTGTAATTTAGATTGGGTATATCAAAGGTTATATTAGGGTGTGAGGAGGTGCATCAGATTATCACGTGGATGATGTCATCAGTGATGTCATTTGAGATGTCATCAGTGATGTCATCAGTGATGTCACTGACCATGTCATGAGTGATGTAATATGTGACGTCATCAGCAGTGCATTGCGGGGCGCGAGTTATAGTTAGCTGAACTAACTATAACAGGGGAATTTCACGGGTTTTGTACGAGTGAAATGTCCAACTAACTATAACTGTCCCTAAAACCTATGGTTTTTTCAGTGAATTTCAAAGGTTTTTTAAATGCTAATTTCTAACTATAACGTGTCTGAAACCTATGGTTTTTTCAGTGAATTTCAAAGGTTTTTTAAATGCTAATTTCTAACTATAACGCCCTAAAACCTATGGTTTTTTTCAGTGAATTTCAAAGGTTTTGTAAATGACAATTTTTAAATGTATTAATTGTTATATTTATTTTTTGATACTGATTTACTACATTTTTTAAAACTATTTATTTTTATATATTTTATTTATTAAATTACATTGTAATTACATTATACATTACATTACAAAATATACTTTCTCAGAATGAATTACTTTAGTTTAAATAGTTTGCAAATAGGCAATAGAGTTTTAAGTACAGTAGTTACAGTTGTTGCAATGGGCAACACAATTTCAAACACAATGCAACATTGAGCTCAATGTGAATTTCTAGTTAAATGCAATTAGTTACTTTATGGATTACTTTTCTAACCACAGGACTGGATCCTAGATTCAGTCCTGGGACATCTCCTGTAAACAGTTGAGTAAAAGCGTTTTGGTTACAGTAGTGATTTTTAAGGAATATTATTGTATTTTAAAAGTTGACACTTTGAAACTTTTTCACATAGAATCACCAATGTTATCCTATGGGAGGAAATTCACTTAGCAGGTAAGTAGTGTTATCGTTACTTTTCCTTACTCAGTGTTGGATCCTGGATCCAGCACTGGTGCATCTCCTGTAAACAGTTGAAAGAATGCATTTAAGTCATACAGGCGATTTTTAAGGAATATTTGTAATTTGTGAAAATCGACACTTTGAAACTTTTCTGCTGAAAACCAGACAATGGATTCCTATGGAAGGAAATGTAAGTTACTGGTAAGTACGGTTAGAATTACTTTTCAGGGTCAGTGCTGGGCTAAAAGATGCAGCACTGGGTTCTCTCCTGATAACAGGTGAGTAAATTGGAATTCGTACTTTGGTTGATTTTAGAGGAATATTATAAAGTTCCAAAACTCCACACTTAGAAGAATTTCCAAGTGAAACCAGTCAATGTTATCCTACGAAGGAAATTCAAGTTACCGGTAAGTACGGTTAAAATTACTTTTCAGGACCAGTACTGGGCTGAAAGATGCAGCACTGAGGTCTCTCCTGATAACAGGTGAGTAAATAAGAATTCGGATTTCGGCTGATTTTAGAGGAATATTTGTATGTTTCAAAATCAACACTTAGAAACTTTTCAGCAAAAGCAGGCAATGATATCCTATGGAAGGAAATTCAAGTTACTGGTAAGTACGGTTAAAATTACTTTTGAGGATCAGTACTGGGCTGAAAGATGCAGCACTGAGGTCTCTCCTGATAACAGGTGAGTAAATCGGAATTCGTATTTCGGCTGATTTTAGAGGAATATTTTAAAGTTCCAAAACTCCACACTTGGAAGAATTTCCAAGTGAAACCAGTCAATGTTAGCCTATGGAAGGAAATTCAAGTTACTGGTAAGTACGGTTAAAATTACTTTTCAGGACCAGTACTGGGCTGAAAGATACAGCACTGAGGTCTCTCCTTATAACAGGTGAGTAAATCGGAATTCGTATTTCGGCTGATTTTAGAGGAATATTTGTATGTTTCAAAAATCAACACTTAGAAACTTTTTCAGCAAAAAGCAGGCAATGATATCCTACGGAAGGAAATTCAAGTTACTGGTAAGTACGGTTAAAATTACTTTTGAGGATCAATACTGGGCTGAAAGATGCAGCACTGAGGTCTCTCCTGATAACAGGTGAGTAAATCGGAATTCGTATTTCGGCTGATTTTAGAGGAATATTTTAAAGTTCCAAAACTCCACACTTAGAAGAATTTCCAAGTGAAACCAGTCAATGTTAGCCTATGGAAGGAAATTCAAGTTACTGGTAAGTATGGTTAAAATTACTTTTCAGGACCAGTACTGGGCTGAAAGATACAGCACTGAGGTCTCTCCTTATAACAGGTGAGTAAATCGGAATTCGTATTTCGGCTGATTTTAGAGGAATATTTGTATGTTTCAAAAATCAACACTTAGAAACTTTTTCAGCAAAAAGCAGGCAATGATATCCTACGGAAGGAAATTCAAGTTACTGGTAAGTACGGTTAAAATTACTTTTGAGGATCAGTACTGGGCTAAAAGATGCAGCACTGAGGTCTCTCCTGATAACAGGTGAGTAAATCGGAATTCGTATTTCGGCTGATTTTAGAGGAATATTTTAAAGTTCCAAAACTCCACACTTAGAAGAATTTCCAAGTGAAACCAGTCAATGTTAGCCTAGGAAGGAAATTCAAGTTACTGGTAAGTACGGTTAAAATTACTTTTCAGGACCAGTACTGGGCTGAAAGATACAGCACTGAGGTCTCTCCTGATAACAGGTGAGTAAATCGGAATTCGTATTTCGGCTGATTTTAGAGGAATATTTTAAAGTTCCAAAACTCCACACTTAGAAGAATTTCCAAGTGAAACCAGTCTATGTTAGCCTATGGAAGGAAATTCAAGTTACTGGTAAGTACGGTTAAAATTACTTTTCAGGACCAGTACTGGGCTGAAAGATACAGCACTGAGGTCTCTCCTGATAACAGGTGAGTACATCGGAATTCGTATTTCGGCTGATTTTAGAGGAATATTTGCACAATTAAGTCCCCTTGAATCATGAGGGTCCCTAGGGGCCAACTAGCCCACCAGGAACCTCCAGTATGCGCCAGGGGGCTGCGTTGCAGAGAGGTGTAGAGAAGCCACACCCCTTTTTACTCGGTTCTACCGAGGGACAAAATGGCTGCCAACACTTCCTGATTTGGAGTGTTGACAGCTACGGGTCCGGATTGGAGGGAGGTTAAATAACTGTGTGAATATGCTCTACCATACACGACGGGGGATTTCCCTTTTCAGGACGGTTCCCCTCACACACCAGAGGTGTCATGCTTCATCATGGGGGTGCCTCCTCACGCAAAAGACCTAGTCTTTGCGTGGGCTACAACCCCCTCTCTACGAGGGAGGAGCTCAGGGATGTTTTTATTGAGTTAGGCAGGGTGTACTAAACCCTATGTGAGCTTGGCGTGCGTGTAAAAAGAGAAAGTGCAGTGCTGTGATGTGAAAATTTAAAACTGGCTACTGGGTTAGCTATATTGTAACTTTATTCGGCTACCCGGTGTCAGGATTAAAAACAGTGAGGAGCTGATAACACAAATGCCAACATGAGACAAATGTGTAGATCACTAGACCAACATGTTTCGGCCAGAAAGACCTAAATAGTGTCGCGGCCTTCTTCAGGGTCAGTTGGTTCAGCTACTGCAAGGGTTAAGTGCCAATACGTGAAAAAACATTAAAAACACGTAAATAAATCAAAAGTATGATACTGAACCAGTAATATTGACTGTTCAGTAAATACTGCATACAACCTATATTGGAGACACAAGACAGATTATCACCATATGCATATCCTGTATACACATACAGCATGAGTAAAACACACAGTGACAAAACCTCCTGAATGATAATATCTAGTAACACATGGACATATTAGACCAAAGTGTAATTAACAAAGACGTGTGACTCACCACAAGGGTTGCGCACTTCACTACGTCTGTCCCAGCATATTAGCCATGTGATACATGCACCTACCAAAAGGGGTATATGGTATTAAAAACAAAAACAAAAAACAAAAGGTCCCAAGAGAGGGATATAAAGATAGAAAAATAGAAAAATAGAAAAAAGTGCGACTGGGTTTGTCAGGTTGCCTATGGTTAAATATAAGCGAAAAGATGTTGATACAAATTCGCTATCATTATAGGTCACAGGTAAAGCCCCTAGATTGTTAGACTGGTGGCAAAGGCATAACACAAACTGGTTGATAGTTTGGAAAACCCAGGTATAAGCCAACAATACACCTGATTTACAGATTAGTGACAGGGGACAAGATAAAATCCCAAGGAGGGCTGTGAAATGACAGCCGTCAAGTAAGCAAATCTGCTGAGAAAGGGCCAGAGATGGTGTCAAACTGAATGGGATAAAAATCAATCAAATAGGATTGAAATCCCTTCTGGTGCAGCAATTAGCGTACAGATAAGTTTATAAGCTAAATTGCAGACTCAAGTGTGAGAGCCCGCTAGATCCAGGGCACTCAACAGTCGGACGGGTTGGGGGAAGGGGAATGAAAGGGAGGGGAAGAGGGAAGCACTCAACGGTCGGGGCGGGTTGGTGCAAGGGGGGGGAAAGGGGGAGAAAAAGAAGGGGAAGGGAAAACAGGGTGCAGGTACCTCTAGTATCCGCAATATGTATACGTGTGGAAAAATGGGGAGACGCAAGTGATGGGACGCAGAGGAGCACGTTGGACCTCGGCGCCACTGCCTACAATATAATAATCAAAGGACTGGGCGGTGGTGCAAAAGAACGCCTCGGTTCTAATGGAACCAAGGTGGCTACAAATAGGAAAAGACTGGTGCAGTACGCAGCGTCTCCTCAACAGAAAGAAAGTGGTGAAGCCTCGGTGAAGACAGCATCCGATGGGGTGGGGGACCGGAACACTTACCACAAAGTCATGGATTAATGCCAGCGAGCACGTCCAGGGGCAGAGACACGAAAGCCAGGATGGCTCTCGTTTAAATACACCCCGCATGAATAGGGAATTCAATACAGCTGAGATGTAAGACGCGTGCCCGGATGTAGGAGGATCATGGGACTTGTAGTCCTGGCAGCCGCTCGGGGACTAGGACTATTAAGAGACAATTAAGAATAATAATAGTCCATGTGGAGTGCCTGTAATAAAGACTGCCAAGTCGGTATGGTAAATGAGCAGTGTTATGACCACCCTATAGGGAAATTGAAGATTGACACTACGACAACTGTTACCCAGAAGTGGAGGCTCATGGGAAATGTAGTTTCAGGCAACCACTAGGCAGCTCGGTCAACCAGTAGACGGAGCGGAAAAGTGGTGCAAAAATACAATTCAATAAAGTTACAAACCCATATGAGAGTTGAAATAAATACAATGCAATAAAGTTACCACCCATATGTGAGTTGAAATAAATACAATGTGTGTACTGATAAGTATGCACGGCACGAGCGAGCAAAACACGAGCGAGCAAAACAGGGAGCATCAAGGTCAAGCAAGGTAGGAAAGGAATGGACAGGGAAAGAGTGCCTATGCATATGTAAGTTGAGATGAATGCAAATGTGTGTACTGATGGGTATGCTCGACACAAGCGAGCAAAACAGAGGGCATCAAGGTCAAGCAGGTTAGTGAAGGGATGGACAGGGAGAAAGTGCCTATGATGTTAAACACCCGATGGAAAACACAGTGTTGTGATCGCCCTGTAAGGGGGATTGACAACTAACGTAATGAAAGGTGATCAATAACGTACTATACAAAAGCGAACAAATCGGGGATTTATAGTTCAGGCCAGGTAATGCAGTGAATGTGCTCGACAAGGCGAGCAAAATCAAGAGCATAATTCTCAAACAGAGAGGTGAAGGAATGGAATGGAAAATGCGAGTGTCCTGGGAAAGAATACAGAGGACAGCCGCAATGAAGGGTGGCCAGGGAGGGGAGGGGGAGGGGAAGGGGAGGGAGAGGGAAGGGGGAAGAAGGGGGAAGGGGAAGGGACGCAGGGGACAGGACACCCAGACAGAGAGGGGAAATCAAAAGTAGGTGTATTAAACAACAGCCTGGGTGAGTTGGTTAAGCAACCAAAAACAGTACACACTGCTGGAAGAGTCCAGGAAACGTGGCCAAGAATTCAAGAAAGTGCCAACCAAGGAATATCGTCGTTGAGGCCCATTTCTGAAGTTCCCAACCTATAAACCCATCTCTGTTCCAGCCTGAGGAGCTTAGTTGTGAAATCAGGAGTGTTGGCATTCAAGTTCGGTTTGTCTAGGACCGTCCAGCTCAAGGAGTCTTGGCCATGTTTCATATCAAAAAGTGTTTTGTCATTTTGGTCATTTGTTTTTCACACCTAATGGTACTTTTATGTTCTAAAATCCTAATACGTACTTTCCTGGTGGTCATACCAACATATCTCAATCCACAAGGGCAAGTGATAAGGTAGACCACCCGCTCGCTGTTACAATTAGTATGCTTCTGTAAAACCCAAGGTCTAGAGGTCCCTATATCAATGCTCTTGGTCATACTAGTTTGGGCACAGACTGTGCAAGACCCACAAGGGAAATGCCCTTGGACAGGAGGTAAGTTCCAAAGCGTATTTTGTCTCGTTCTTTCTTGCATTACCGGTCTTGTGTGGACTAAAGTTTCTTTCAAATTTCGACCTCTTTTGAATGCAAAAAGTGGTTTTTCAAGGGTCAGTTGTCCTTTGTTCAAAATGTCCCAATTGTGAAGTATTGATTTTTTACTACATTGGACATGGAGCTGTAAGTGTTAACACAGATGAGTTTAGATGGTATTGGTTTGGCAAAGGGCTGATCTAGAAGGGCCTCCCGATTAGTGTTGAGTGCCCGTTTGGCTGATTTCTTAACCAATTTTGCAGGGTAGTGCCTATCCAACAAATTGCTTCTGAGTTTTGCGGCATGTATATTGTATTTCTCCGTTGTGGAGCAATTGCGACGGAGTCGTAAAAACTGTCCATATGGTAGGTTATCCCGCAGCGACTTCGGGTGATAACTCTCATATTGTAGGAGTGCATTGCGGGCCATAGGTTTTTGATAAAGTGCTGTTTCTAGAGTACCCCTTGCTGGATAAATCAGGAGGTCCAGGAAGGCCAATTTCTCTTTGCTGTACTCACAGGTGAAACGGAGATGCTCATTACTGTTGTTTAACCAATTATGGAAGTGGTTAATAGTGACATCATCTCCTCGCCAGATGACAAAGATGTCATCTATATACCTCTTCCATAGAAGTATGTGTGTGAGAAATGGATTCTGTCCTCCCAGGACAACACCTTCTTCGAACACGTGCATGTAGAGGTTCGCTAGACTAGGCGCGAAGGTGCTGCCCATGGAAGTACCAGAGATTTGTAGGTATAACTGCATCTCAAACTGAAAGAAATTCTCCTTCATGGCCATTCGTGCGCACTGCATTATAAATGGAATTGGTGTGATCGTATCAGGTGGATGTTCTATCAATAGTAGTTCTATTGTTTCAAGGGTTTGATCCTGAGGTATACAAGTATACAATGACTCCACGTCGAACGAGATCAGATAGTCAGTTTGGGGGTCAAAGACCGTATCCTCCAGCAGGCGAAGCATATCGGTCGTATCTTTGAGATACGTAGGCATTTGACTGACCAAAGGACGGAGAAAAAGTCAACGAACTGTGACAATGGCTCAAGGGCGGACCCTATCCCAGAGATAATGGGTCTCCCTGGTGGAGGCCTCTGTGGCTTGTGTATTTTGGTAAAATATAGAAATAGGGAGTTATAGGTGTCTTAGTGCAGAGGAATTCCGCTTCTTTCTGCGTTATCCAGCCATTGTCATGTGCTTCCTTGGTTAGGATGGAGATGGTGTCCGTTATCCTTTCTGTGGGATCTTGATCCAGTCGTCGGTAGGCGGTGTTGTCATTGAGTTGTTTCAAACATTCTGCCCTATAGGTATCTGTATCCAAAATTACAGTTGCTCCTCCCTTGTCGGCAGCTTTGATGGTAATAGTTGTATCCGTAGTCAATGAACGTAATGCTGTTAGTTCCCTTTTAAAAATGTTATTAAAAGTCCTCGATGGTGTAGATAGTCCAGTGGTCAGATCTTTAAGGACAGCCTTCTCGAACGTTGCTACCTCAGATGGAACCATGCCAATCGAAGGGTTGAATTTCGACTTCGGGCGTAGATTCGTATTGGTAGTCTGTGGACTGTCAGTCAGCGAATCTTTATCTGCGAAGAAAAAATGTAGTCTCACCTTCCGGAAAAATTGGTGTACCTCTTGTTGTATTTGGAAGGGGTCACCATTGTTTGTAGGTACGAAACCTAGGCCTCGGTTAAGTACTGTAATTTCTTCAGGTGTGAGAACTCGCTGGGTGATCGGGGAACTCCAGTGTACTTGTTGCTGGGTGCGAATTTTCAACAACATCCACAAGCAGGGTATAATCAGCCTTTTTTAGGGCAAGGCCGAGGTCGGTCCAGAGGCCGCCGTCGCACCCAGCAACAAGTACACTGGAGTTCCCCGATCACCCAGCGGAACACGAGGAGCATGACCAAGACCAACCAACAAGCAGGCCCGAGCAGGGACCCAGTTTGATTGTTAATTTGAGTAAGCGAGTTCTCACACCTGAAGAAATGACAGTACTTAACCGAGGCCTAGGTTTCGTACCTACAAACAATGGTGACCCCTTCCAAATACAACAAGAGGTACACCAATTTTTCCGGAAGGTGAGACTACATTTTTTCTTCGCAGATAAAGATTCGCTGACTGACAGTCCACAGACTACCAATACGAATCTACGCCCGAAGTCGAAATTCAACCCTTCGATTGGCATGGTTCCATCTGAGGTAGCAACGTTCGAGAAGGCTGTCCTTAAAGATCTGACCACTGGACTATCTACACCATCGAGGACTTTTAATAACATTTCTAAAAGGGAACTAACAGCATTACGTTCATTGACTACGGATACAACTATTACCATCAAAGCTGCCGACAAGGGAGGAGCAACTGTAATTTTGGATACAGATACCTATAGGGCAGAATGTTTGAAACAACTCAATGACAACACCGCCTACCGACGACTGGATCAAGATCCCACAGAAAGGATAACGGACACCATCTCCATCCTAACCAAGGAAGCACATGACAATGGCTGGATAACGCAGAAAGAAGCGGAATTCCTCTGCACTAAGACACCTATAACTCCCTATTTCTATATTTTACCAAAAATACACAAGCCACAGAGGCCTCCACCAGGGAGACCCATTATCTCTGGGATAGGGTCCGCCCTTGAGCCATTGTCACAGTTCGTTGACTTTTTTCTCCGTCCTTTGGTCAGTCAAATGCCTACGTATCTCAAAGATACGACCGATATGCTTCGCCTGCTGGAGGATACGGTCTTTGACCCCCAAACTGACTATCTGATCTCGTTCGACGTGGAGTCATTGTATACTTGTATACCTCAGGATCAAACCCTTGAAACAATAGAACTACTATTGATAGAACATCCACCTGATACGATCACACCAATTCCATTTATAATGCAGTGCGCACGAATGGCCATGAAGGAGAATTTCTTTCAGTTTGAGATGCAGTTATACCTACAAATCTCTGGTACTTCCATGGGCAGCACCTTCGCGCCTAGTCTAGCGAACCTCTACATGCACGTGTTCGAAGAAGGTGTTGTCCTGGGAGGACAGAATCCATTTCTCACACACATACTTCTATGGAAGAGGTATATAGATGACATCTTTGTCATCTGGCGAGGAGATGATGTCACTATTAACCACTTCCATAATTGGTTAAACAACAGTAATGAGCATCTCCGTTTCACCTGTGAGTACAGCAAAGAGAAATTGGCCTTCCTGGACCTCCTGATTTATCCAGCAAGGGGTACTCTAGAAACAGCACTTTATCAAAAACCTATGGCCCGCAATGCACTCCTACAATATGAGAGTTATCACCCGAAGTCGCTGCGGGATAACCTACCATATGGACAGTTTTACGACTCCGTCGCAATTGCTCCACAACGGAGAAATACAATATACATGCCGCAAAACTCAGAAGCAATTTGTTGGATAGGCACTACCCTGCAAAATTGGTTAAGAAATCAGCCAAACGGGCACTCAACACTAATCGGGAGGCCCTTCTAGATCAGCCCTTTGCCAAACCAATACCATCTAAACTCGTCTGTGTTAACACTTACAGCTCCATGTCCAATGTAGTAAAAAAATCAATACTTCACAATTGGGACATTTTGAACAAAGGACAACTGACCCTTGAAAAACCACTTTTTGCATTCAAAAGAGGTCGAAATTTGAAAGAAACTTTAGTCCACACAAGACCGGTAATGCAAGAAAGAACGAGACAAAATATGCTTTGGAACTTACCTCCTGTCCAAGGGCATTTCCCTTGTGGGTCTTGCACAGTCTGTGCCCAAACTAGTATGACCAAGAGCATTGATATAGGGACCTCTAGACCTTGGGTTTTACAGAAGCATACTAATTGTAACAGCGAGCGGGTGGTCTACCTTATCACTTGCCCTTGTGGATTGAGATATGTTGGTATGACCACCAGGAAAGTACGTATTAGGATTTTAGAACATAAAAGTACCATTAGGTGTGAAAAACAAATGACCAAAATGACAAAACACTTTTTTGATATGAAACATGGCCAAGACTCCTTGAGCTGGACGGTCCTAGACAAACCGAACTTGAATGCCAACACTCCTGATTTCACAACTAAGCTCCTCAGGCTGGAACAGAGATGGGTTTATAGGTTGGGAACTTCAGAAATGGGCCTCAACGACGATATTCCTTGGTTGGCACTTTCTTGAATTCTTGGCCACGTTTCCTGGACTCTTCCAGCAGTGTGTACTGTTTTTGGTTGCTTAACCAACTCACCCAGGCTGTTGTTTAATACACCTACTTTTGATTTCCCTCTCTGTCTGGGTGTCCTGTCCCCGCGTCCCTTCCCCTTCCCCCTTCTTCCCCCTTCCCTCTCCCTCCCCCTTCCCCTCCCCCCTCCCCTCCCTGGCCACCCTTTATTGCGGCTGTCCTCTGTATTCTTTCCCAGGACACTCGCATTTTCCATTCCATTCCTTCACCTCTCTGTTTGAGAATTATGCTCTTGATTTTGCTCGCCTTGTCGAGCACATTCACTGCATTACCTGGCCTGAACTATAAATCCCCGATTTGTTCGCTTTTGTATAGTACGTTATTGATCACCTTTCATTACGTTAGTTGTCAATCCCCTTACTGGGCGATCACAACACTGTGTTTTCCATCGGGTGTTTAACATCATAGGCACTTTCTCCCTGTCCATCCCTTCACTAACCTGCTTGACCTTGATGCCCTCTGTTTTGCTCGCTTGTGTCGAGCATACCCATCAGTACACACATTTGCATTCATCTCAACTTACATATGCATAGGCACTCTTTCCCTGTCCATTCCTTTCCTACCTTGCTTGACCTTGATGCCCCCTGTTTTGCTCACTCGTGTTTTGCTCGCTCGTGCCGTGCATACTTATCAGTACACACATTGTATTTATTTCAACTCACATATGGGTGGTAACTTTATTGCATTGTATTTATTTCAACTCTCATATGGGTTTGTAACTTTATTGAATTGTATTTTTTGCACCACTTTTCTGCTCCGTCTACTGGTTGACCGAGCTGCCTAGTGGTTGCCTGAAACTACATTTCCCATGAGCCTCCACTTCTGGGTAACAGTTGTCGTAGTGTCAATCTTCAATTTCCCTATAGGGTGGTCATAACACTGCTCATTTACCATACCGACTTGGCAGTCTTTATTACAGGCACTCCACATGGACTATTATTATTCTTAATTGTCTCTTAATAGTCCTAGTCCCCGAGCGGCTGCCAGGACTACAAGTCCCATGATCCTCCTACATCCGGGCACGCGTCTTACATCTCAGCTGTATTGAATTCCCTATTCATGCGGGGTGTATTTAAACGAGAGCCATCCTGGCTTTCGTGTCTCTGCCCCTGGACGTGCTCGCTGGCATTAATCCATGACTTTGTGGTAAGTGTTCCGGTCCCCCACCCCATCGGATGCTGTCTTCACCGAGGCTTCACCACTTTCTTTCTGTTGAGGAGACGCTGCGTACTGCACCAGTCTTTTCTTATTTGTAGCCACCTTGGTTCCATTAGAACCGAGGCGTTCTTTTGCACCACCGCCCAGTCCTTTGATTATTATATTGTAGGCAGTGGCGCCGAGGTCCAACGTGCTCCTCTGCGTCCCATCACTTGCGTCTCCCCATTTTTCCACACCTATACATATTGCGGATACTAGAGGTACCTGCACCCTGTTTTCCCTTCCCCTTCTTTTTCTCCCCCTTTCCCCCTTGCCCCAACCCGCCCCGACCGTTGAGTGCTTCCCTCTTCCCCTCCCTTTCATTCCCCTTCCCCAACCCGTCCGACTGTTGAGTGCCCTGGATCTAGCGGGCTCTCACACTTGAGTCTGCAATTTAGCTTATAAACTTATCTGTACGCTAATTGCTGCACCAGAAGGGATTTCAATCCTATTTGATTGATTTTTATCCCATTCAGTTTGACACCATCTCTGGCCCTTTCTCAGCAGATTTGCTTACTTGACGGCTGTCATTTCACAGCCCTCCTTGGGATTTTATCTTGTCCCCTGTCACTAATCTGTAAATCAGGTGTATTGTTGGCTTATACCTGGGTTTTCCAAACTATCAACCAGTTTGTGTTTTGCCTTTGCCACCAGTCTAACAATCTAGGGGCTTTACCTGTGACCTATAATGATAGCGAATTTGTATCAACATCTTTTCGCTTATATTTAACCATAGGCAACCTGACAAACCCAGTCGCACTTTTTTCTATTTTTTCTATTTTTTCTATCTTTATATCCCTCTCTTGGGACCTTTTTGTTTTTTGTTTTTAATACCATATACCCCTTTTGGTAGGTGCATGTATCACATGGCTAATATGCTGGGACAGACGTAGTGAAGTGCGCAACCCATGTGGTGAGTCACACGTCTTTGTTAATTACACTTTGGTCTAATATGTCCATGTGTTACTAGATATTATCATTCAGGAGGTTTTGTCACTGTGTGTTTTACTCATGCTGTATGTGTATACAGGATATGCATATGGTGATAATCTGTCTTGTGTCTCCAATATAGGTTGTATGCAGTATTTACTGAACAGTCAATATTACTGGTTCAGTATCATACTTTTGATTTATTTACGTGTTTTTAATGTTTTTTTCACGTATTGGCACTTAACCCTTGCAGTAGCTGAACCAACTGACCCTGAAGAAGGCCGCGACACTATTTAGGTCTTTCTGGCCGAAACATGTTGGTCTAGTGATCTACACATTTGTCTCATGTTGGCATTTGTGTTATCAGCTCCTCACTGTTTTTAATCCTGACACCGGGTAGCCGAATAAAGTTACAATATAGCTAACCCAGTAGCCAGTTTTAAATTTTCACATCACAGCACTGCACTTTCTCTTTTTACACGCACGCCAAGCTCACATAGGGGTTTAGTACACCCTGCCTAACTCAATAAAAACATCCCTGAGCTCCTCCCTCGTAGAGAGGGGTTGTAGACCACGCAAAGACTAGGTCTTTTGCGTGAGGAGGCACCCCCATGATGAAGCATGACACCTCTGGTGTGTGAGGGGAACCGCCCTGAAAAGGGAAATCCCCCGTCGTGTATGGTAGAGCATATTCACACAGTTATTTAACCTCCCTCCAATCCGGACCCGTAGCTTTTTCTTGTGTGACATTAATTTGATGGGGAGTTAGCTTACGCAGGTCCTTAAAACTCCTCCAGCCCTTAAGTGTATTGATTGGAGTGTTGACAGCCAATTAGCATGCAGCTCGTGATCGGGAGGGTGCGCGGATCCTCCGTGCCCATAGATATATATGTACTTTTACTTTTGATTTTCTCAGCAACTACTGAACGGATTTACACCATTTAACAAAAAGGGTTCTTTCTGAACCAAGAACTACCTCTTTGCCAAATTTGGTGTAATTCCGTTCAGCAGTTCGGGCTGTAGCCGTGTCTAAAGTTTCCTATGGGAAAATGAATGGGGAAAACACGTTTTGGGACCCCCTTTTTCTCGGCCCCGCTTGACGAATCACCCGAGACTTTCAGGGTAGGAGCGGACCATAGCGGGCCATAAAGTTTGAAAAGTTCGCGAAGATTCGTCAACCGGCAAGAGAGTTATTTCAAATAGAATGTCGCGGATTTCCTATGGAAAATAGGTCCTAACTATAACTATCTACTGGCGATCGCCAGTAGATAATATATATATATATATATTATTATTAGAGTCTGTTTTCTTTATTATTTATTTCTCATTGCCATTTGTTTGATATTTCATTTCAACAATTATGATATTGTATATTGTGATGTGGAAAACAGAGGGATCATTTCCTTTTAACAGTGGTTATATGCATAGTATTTTGTCCATGTCAGTTTAACACGTGGTGTGCACTTAGCAAATTTAAAAACATGGCGGGCCGTATCTGACTATCTGTGAGCAAGGACATTTTGTCCGAAACGCGTCAGAGTGCAGCTCTGTAAATAAAAATATCACCAGTGCCATATACCTGGGATTCGTGTGGTCTCTGTTCGCCTGGCAGTGTGTGGAAGTGCGGAGACGACGTGTTTTTATCGATATATATATATATATATATATATATAAATTATTATATATGTGTGTTTAACTTTTTTAAATTATTTTTTTTGTTATATTTGTTAAAATGTATATTAAATCTAATTTATTTCTTTAAATTAATTATATTCTTTAATATATTAAATATGTATTAATTTATTATATATATATAAATGATATTTTCTGCAACTATATTTATCGATATTCTTTTTCCGATTTTTTTGTACTTACCATTATAAGTATAGGATGTAGATATTTTTGACATCGATATTTTGATCACTATATTTTTGTATGGGAATATTTCGGGTGTCGATATTTGGTCAGTGTACCTGAATAAGCAAGGCAGCTCTTATTCTCATGATGACGAGCATGCTGCTCACCTACTTTGCTTACTTGGTTTATGTAGGGTTTTCAATATCATTCAAAGCTACGGTTCTAAGTGGGAGTTATTTATTTGCTTTCTTTTTTCTACTTTCTTGACTCGCTGCATTTGTTAAGTGACCCAGATCTATCCTACCTATCATTCGTCATCCCCCCTCCCCACCCATGGCATTTTTGCCAACTATGACCGAAGTGCAGTATGGGTCAATTAATTTGTGACTGCAGTGTTGGCTGTGTAATGTGCATCTGCTTCAGTTAATGTGGCATTTACAATGCTTTCATTGCATTGCAAACCGAACACACAAGGTGTGTTGTCCCTTCGCCCACTCAGTCACCTCTTAGTTTTGCACTCCTTTCTTTTTTCCTAAGTTCTTCCATTCCAGCCTACCACATTGGAAAATCCATTCATGGCATGTGACACATTTAATTCGATACTCATGTGAAGTGATTCCAGAATATATTTCATGGTTTCCCATATTAGATTTAATTTACACTTGTTCAGATTTTTCCCTTATGAATTGCACTGTGACTGAATACGCAAATGATGATGAATCAATGATCAGTGTAGTGACCTCTCTATTATATATATATATCTAAAAAAAAAGCTCTACCCTACATGTCTAATACATCTACCCTATCCCCTGCAGTAGAGAAAATCAAGTTTCCTTTCCTTGGTTACTGCCCAGTAAATTAATTTGTTGGAAATACATGGTGGTGGGCGAGACCAGAGAGTAAAGTGGGAGTAAGTGCATGATTTGATGTCAAATTTGGCGTATGGGATACATAGTGACGACTGTGCCAAATAAAATCTATATAGCCCGTTACTTTACCTGTAGTACAGTACATTAGATTAATTTTCCTCAACGTTTACTTACGGCAGACAGGATACTCTATCAATATACACATTTCATACTAGAAGTGTGTGACGTAGTATCTCATTTATTATTCATTTGCCTCTTTGGCGACAGGGTAGAAAGAGAAATGCATTTGTTGAAGAGCAGGGCCATTGGAATTAAAAATAAATAATTGTGAATTACAGCTGCAGACAGTAGCAAACTAGCCAAGGCACTGGCTAGCAATGAGCATGGCTTCATTATTTTAGCACCACACACGACTTGTACACCATATAGTGCATAATACCGTACTCATTAATGAGAAGTCATTCATTTTTAAACTCTAGGGGGCCAATTACGATCTCGTCCAGAAAGCATTTCTACCAAATCGGTCCCGGAATGCTTTCCAGACGACTCGGATCGGGTGAATCTGAGCGAGCGATTTGGATGTATTCGGATGCTTCCGGATACGATTCGGTCGGACTCCCATTGAAGTAAGGGGTGGCTGGAGAAAACCTTGCACCCTGTGGCAGGCACATCATGGTGCCTGCCACACTGTGCAAGGTTGGAAATGGGGGTCCCTTGGGTACCCCCAAGGGCCTGATTCGGAGGGCCCCGGGTGAAGTGGGGCCTGCTATGGGCCTCCAAAGACAGATTCCGGCAGCCGATTCGTTCCAGAGGAACCAATTCAGAACAGCTGTCCGAATCAGAAAACGAGTCCATAGAGCTGTACTATTCGGCTCTGAAAGACTCAACCTATCCAAATGCCTTTCGGAACCAATCCGGACAGCCCTACCGGTTTATGGGCATCGTAATCGGTCGTTGGGAACTGTATACGATTCGGTCGGCAATATGGGTTCCGAATTGGATTCGGCAAACCCAAATCCAATTCAGGGCCCTTCCGAACTGGATCATAATCGACCCCTAAGTGTCTGTCTCTGTAGTTACTTGAAAAGCCTTTAGAAGAAAAAAATGAATCAAATCACAGTTTTTTAATCTTGTGATGTTATTCTCTGCCTGTTAATACTTTTCTTCCACACAGTCAGTGCTTTTTTATGTTTGGCAACATGTGTGGGTAAAACATAAAATTGGCCTTGTGACTCACCTAATCATAATGACACCAAATAAATTCCAATGGCCCTATGGGACCAGCAAAGTACTTATACTGTGCCACCCAGTAATTTAAAACAATTGTTTGCACAGAGCATTATTTACAATTTGTCTTTTTAGTTTTTCTCTATATAGCCGCTCCTGCTGGTCCAGCCAGACCACCCACCAGAGGAGATAGCTGCCTGTTTGTGTCAGCAGAGGCTGGAGCGTATACAGCTGGAATACTGATGGATGGTGATGCTGGAAGAGGAGGAGGAGGAACAGAACATGAAACAGCCGGTCCCCCTCAGCCTCCAGCCTCCCGGCCATCCCATCGCCGGCACTGCCACCAGCCAACTGCTGCCACCCTTCACCACACTGGGAACAGGCCATTGATGTGCCACATCCTTCAGTGGCTAGACACCATCGAGTGCCGGCTCACCAGAATGAAACAGAGTCTGGACCAGGTCCAGACCGACATCCATAATGCCCTCTTCTAACCCATCATAGAATAAAATGGTCTTGGTGGGGGGGATTTGTTGTTTGTTGGGGCTCAGTGGAGAGGGTGGGAAGGGAGTTGGGACTGGAGAGACTTTTTCTTGGACATTTAGAGTTTTGGGGCTTAGGGCAGTTTTGTTTTGGGAGAGGGGTGGGCATGTTGTTTGGGTGGAGAGGGTGGGTTTCTTTGTAAATAAATAAAGGGGAAAACTATTTTATTCAAACTAAATTAATGACTGAAGTAGTTTCTTTTACTTTTACTTTGCACTGCTGCCTTCAAGTAGTATTACACTGCCTGTTTATGTGCTTGTAAATTAAGAGAGAGATTAGCACTTAGTTATAGAGTCTAGACTTCTACTTCTCTAACTATCTTGACCATTATGTGGATTCTGCCATGATGACCTGTATTGTGTACAATTATCTAGATAAACAACAGCAGCAGTTAGTTACTTTCTTACTAAGTTACATTTCATCCACTCTAGTTGTCTTACCTGAATATACATGCAGCAATAACAGGGGAGGCATCACAACTTCACAAGCGAGGTCCCACTTCCAGTTTCACCAAGGTGAGCTCCAACTGTATGGTTGATCTGAATGATTGATTGATTATCCATTGTAGGCAACTAAATGGAAGTAGGAAGACTTAGTTAGTGGGTTATATATTTATCAAAGATTTACAAAGAATTGGCATCACATGAGTACTGCGGGATGACACACTGAGAATGCCTGATTGTGCTAAAATAGAAAAAATAGCAATGCTAGTAAGTTTAGGCTAATGTGGAGCTAGCAGTATTATTTGTGAAATTCTCAAATTATAAAAAATGGAGTGGACAAGCTTAGATTAGGTGTTTTCGGTTAGGCAACACAAGGCCTGAATGATGATGCTGATGACTGATGTTCTTCATTCTATATCTAAAATATGGATCTTTTTTAATGTGCGGGTTGGTAATGGGCTGGTGTGTGCTACTGCTTAGAAGTAAGTTGGTGTTGCTTTCACCACATCCGCCCCACCAAGTGAGTGATCCATTGATGGTGTAATTTAAGCCTCACCTCAATAAATCACACAGCTCAGTTGAAGAGGGTTAGGGGTTTGATGAATGGATGGGTAAGGGGATTTGGGGAAAGGTTTGACAAAGACAAACACTACAACACAAGGACAACCTTCATCTGGGAAGTAAGCAGCAACACATCATTCACCATCAATCTAATGTTAGAAGGAAACAAAGGAATGC
The DNA here is from genome assembly GCA_963921515.1 of Calotriton arnoldi. Taxonomy (NCBI): domain Eukaryota; kingdom Metazoa; phylum Chordata; class Amphibia; order Caudata; family Salamandridae; genus Calotriton; species Calotriton arnoldi. The sequence goes on along the minus strand of CAWUFW010016529.1, from coordinate 219,454 downwards.
ATATGACAGAGTACAGATAAATGAATTGCAAATAGTCCTTCTGCCCCCGAGACCAAAGTTATCAGATATCTAAATGTTTTGTCTTCTAGGTTGGGGAGTGAACCCACCCAACCACTTCTCTTAGTTATTATGATTGTTAAAAGAAAAATGATACTGTATTGCAAAATTGGGTGGTGCATCTGCATTCTCCTCTGGAATGTCCATTCTTTGGTGCCTGCCTGCCCTGGTCCGGTAGGTAAGCAGGAGTATTGCTGAGCTTAGCTTGCTTTCGCCTTTCGTATGTGAAGGAGACTAGAAGAAGACCTGCGGATTGTAAAAGAGAAACTATCTTTTAGAGTCAAGGAGAAGGACAGAAGGAAGGTGAGCTTCATGAGGAGTGCATCAAGAAGACTCAGAGGCAGAGCAAAAAAACAAGAGGGGGGCTCAGAGATTGAATTGTTTTGGCACAAGTCCAACACACACACACAACAGCATTTCACAAATGCACCTGTCTCTATTCCACATAGCTGAGTACTAGAACTCAGACTCTTGGTTTACCTTTGAACTGAAGTTGATACTTAAACACTTCTTACTTCTAACTGTTGATGAGGTAGTCCTACAGCTCCCACCCTGAATTCTTTCATGATCTTTCTCCTGACTCTATGTAATGCCATCATAGACCAGTCATCATTATCATCATGAATCATGATGACCCAAGCAAGATAGACGTGGAGTGCACTGCTGTTGAGGAACAAGTAGAGGAACAGATTTGCAGTATTTTGCATAGGTTTTAGTCGTTAACTAAAGTGACTGTTCTGGTCTCTGAAGAACCAGAAAAAAGGAGAACACCCTGCAATTAAATCTGGCTGAGTGTGAAAGGGCTGATCTCCAACAGGGAAATAAAATGAGCGTGCATCGCTCAAGCCCAAACAATGCAAATCAATAATCATCTCAAGAAATTGCCTATATTACAGTTCAACATACCCTCCCTCACTGTCAGGCTCCACATCAATCATCACTCACAGTCACTCAATAATCTGATCACTTATTGGTGCAATGGTTAGCTGTTCCACTCCAAGCACAGTGGTAGGTCCACTTTCTCCCCTTTAATGCAATCATATTGGCATTTTGCAGTCTTGTAAATAAAGTGATTTCCTGGGGCAGCCATCCTAGATGATGAAAAAAAACGAAGTATCAATGGAGCGGACCATACAGGTTAATTAATTTTTGCTGAGTAAGTTTGTGAAGGCCAATCACCTCCAGGGAAAAGATGATCGTCCACCCCTCAGACCCCAACCATTGCAAATCAGTCATCTCAGGCAAGTTCCCACATTACAGTTCAACACCCCTTCCTCACTGTCTGCCACCACATTAATCATCAATCAACTTAAATCATTGCTTTGCAATCAGTCGCTCACCGTTGCAATAGTTGAAGTTACCTCTTCCAATCCAAGCACAGGTTGTTTAGGTATTAGGTATTCAATCATCTTTGATGCAGGCAACACATTGGAATTTGGCATTGGCAGGCAGTCTTGTAAATAATAAATGATTTTATGGGGCAGACCTTCTAGTGCTAAGTGATGCAAAAAAGGATGGGCATTGAGCAATAGGCATGTGAGGGGGGCAGGTATTGTCCCCAATGTCATGAAGGAATTGTGGAGGCTTCTTCAATGCACACTGGTGCAACTGCAATCCAGCAATATATATGTGACTAAGAAAAATGGTAGGGCAGCATAAATCTGACACAAAAATAATAATGTTCCTCTAGCTATTTTTGGGGGTTTTTTTTGCAAAGAAAGAACTAAGTTCAGCGAGAAAAAATTAAAAAACGTTCTATGGGGATACTGGCATACTTAGTCCGGGAAGTAGAGTTTGTCCTCAAACTCAGGTGGTTCACCCAGAAGTTGGTCAGCTAACACATTTGATTCACTTTCATACCAATAACCCTCCTCCTCCTCCTGTCCTCCATGCTAACTTCCTGTATGAAAATCTCAAAAGGGAGTAGCATCTGTCTCAGGCATTTGACTAGGCCCCATTTGTCTGCATCCATGGTCATAACTTTCCCAACTGCATCCCTTCCTATTTTAATGATAATGTAAATGATCGGTTTGTACTGCTCGAACAGATGTTGCAACATGTAAAAGGTGGAGTTCCAACATGTTGGCACCTCCTGTATCAGGGCTTTAACTGGTTCTCTATTATTATGCTGAATAATCCACAGCTGCTTCTGGGCTTTAAAAGAATGGCTGAAATGAGTGCCTATTCTTCTGCAGGAAGTCAGTATGTTGCTGACTATGTCTTCCTTTTTGAGGATGTCTTGCACCACCAGGTTGGCAGGACTCTGAAATAGCTTCCGTCTGACATGACCTTGACTAGGTTACTGCCATTGTCCGTGGCAACAAATCCAATTCTGAGACCTCTGTGTCGTAGCCATCCATACACCTTGCTGTTAAATTCTGCCAAGATATTTACAGCTGTATGTGATTTCTCCATTACAAACATGGCCACTGTTGCATGCCGCCGAACGCTGTTAAAACTTTCTTCAAGGCCAAGACCTGACGATCTCTTTTGCTTTAACCCTGCAAAAGAGATCGAGTTTGCAGTGGCGCAAATGTAATCAGTCGCCTGACAACTGGTCCACATGTCTGCCATCAGGTGGATGGTGTAAACAACACTTTGTTGCAAAGCTTGTCCAACCAACTGCAGCACATCGTGTTGCAGCGCTGGACATCCACTCTGGCAAAATAGGTCCTACTTGGTCCCTTCCATTTTGGGCAGATGGCTGCCACAAATTCTAAAAATCCCCCTCCTTCCATAAAAGAAAAAGGGAGGAGGTGCAGTGCTATCTTTTTTCCAGCTTCCCATTGTAAAAAAGTGCTGTTTGATGGTTTTGCTCATAGTGCCCCATCTGCCTAATCATGCCCGTAATGGTAGCCTGGATTTTCTTATTTTCTTGGGGCTCTGACACAGGCATCTTTTGAGAAGTAGATGCTAGTGGTAGCCTCAATGTGTGTTGGGTTGTTGGGCAGCCACTTTATGCCGTGGTGTCTCCATCTCACTCTGAGTTTTCTTGTGCTATTTTGAAGTCGCTGAGTTCGGTGAATCTGCTGGCACACCGCTGGGGACAGGGCTGCGTTCTATGAAGATATCACCCTCTTCTACCTCATCATCACCTTCTACCATGATTGGACTTGTAGCTGATGTTCTCCGGCTCTCCCCAACACCACCACCACATTCAGCAATTTTTTTAAGGTGCTCCTCCCACTTGATTGTGTGGTGTTTTTTGATATGTGGGATTTGGCCTCCAGTACCATAATGTGTTCCAGGCTTACCTCGACCAGCATTTGGGTGGCAAATGGTGCATACTGCAATGAGCTCCCTCTCTTTGCTAACTGTAAAAAAGTCCCAAACTGGCTAGGAGTTATTTTTTACTGTGCCACTGCCAATACCTGAAGAAGAACTCATGGTAGGTGGGCATGTCATTGATTGCCTCTCTGCTTCTCCTGAGTCAGGGGTTGGTGCAGGTCTCAGCTGGGGCTTTCCAAATATGGGAGCTGGTGGAGGTGCTACCTGTGCCACATCCATTAGAGCTGGTTGAAGAGCAATGTCAGATTCCTCTGTGTCACTTTCCACCATGACTACCTTATCATCGTCATGCTCCTCTTCATCCCCTTCCATAAGTCTAAGTCTTACTGGAACTTGTCTTTTCCCTTGCCTCTCCTGTTGTCTCCTGGTCTCTGTTGGGGTCCACTCCATGTCCCTATCATCAATATCAGAAGTGGTGCTTGGAGAATATGTTGCAGTAGTACCCTTTCTTTTCCTTGCTGAAGATCCTGGCGCCAATGATTCTAAAAGAGGAGGTTCAACTTCTTGCTCGGAAGGAAGCTCAGCCTCCTGTTCTGCTCCAACATCAGAAAAATATATTATTGCTGGCAGCGGCTCCTGTCCACTTTGCTGTGTTTCCTGAAACAATTGTGTACTGCTTTGTGAAAGGGACAAATCCAATTCAACATCACTACTCATCGGTGTCAACATGATTGCACTGGCTGCCTCACTGACAGACACAGTCCTGGGCTTAGGTTGGGGGTGTGCTGTTGATGCAGGAGTGCTGCTCTCAGCTTTCTCGCTGGAGGCTGGTGCGGCAGGTGCAACTTTCCTGAAAAAGGTTGCGGTCTGCACGCCCGTGGTGGAAATTTGCTTCCTCTCCTCCCCACTACCCACTTTCTTGGCAGCACCTTTTGTTGGGACCATCTTGAAGCTGTCAGTTGGCAGTGTCACTTAGCTTCACAACAAGCTGAAGAGACGACCGTGTTGCGTAGTCAGTCACTCGTCATGTTGTGCACAGGCAGTACTGTGGTTGATGTCTCTTCTCTAGTGCACCTAAAAGCAAACAAGCAAGAAGAACATCAGTGAAACGTGGCATTGTTGCAGTTCAAGAAGTAGTACAAACTAACAATATCATTTAGTGTGGAGACTTAGCAATGATACAGTCTAATTATCCATTCGTAAAACCACACCCACACAAACTTTCATTGTGTGCAGTACATTCAGTAAGAATCAAAAAGAGCTACAGCAGCAGCATACAGATGTAACTTTTTGCTTTATGTGCATCACGTTGGGATGTGGCTATGAGGAAGATTCAGGTGATGACAATGGAATAATCATTAGACAATGAATGCTGCTGTGCAGTGCACGTATTTCAGTCATGGGGTTGATGCTAGATGTTAGGAAATGGGACACCATTTTTTGTTAGCTCAAAATAATAAAAAAATCAATTATAAAATTTAAATTATAAAAATTAAATTAACAATTTGTGAAGAAAAAAAATGTAAATAGTTTTTAAAAATTAAATCCAAAAATTACAATTCAAATAAAACAAAAACAGTGAATTAAAAAATTAAAATAATTTTTAAAAATATAAACATTTAAAAAACTAAAATTCTAAAAATCGAAATAATTTTTTTTTTAAGAAAAGTGAAAATATCTGCAAGCATATTAATTTATTAAACTACTATCTTTGTCAACCATATATGCAAGCCTATGGCAAAGGGCCACACTGGCTTGACTCACAAAATGGCTGCCAGCCAGTGCCACATGGATATCAACGCTGAGCAAGGAGACATGGCCACAGAGAACACATGCAGGCCTATGGGGATAGCAAAGCACACTGGCTGGCTGTACAAAATGGCCGTCAGCCACATGGTCAGAACAGCAACAACCAGCAAGAAGACACAGCAAGAAACAGAGAAGACATGCAGGCCTATGGCAAAAGCACACTGACTGGCTACACAAAATGGCCACCAGCCACATGGTCAGAACAAAAACAGCCAGCAAGAAGGTATGGCATTTAACAAAGAAGACATGCAGGCCTATGGGGAAAGCACACTGGCTGGCTACACAAAATGGCCACCAGCCACATGGTCACTACAAGCAGGAGGCCTGGAAAACAAAGAACACTTGCAGGTCTATGGTGGACACTGAATATACAAAATGGCCCATGGCCACCTGGCATAGGGAACATCAAAGGCAAATGGTGGCCTGTGGCAAACACAGACACACACTGGCCAGACAAAAAAGGCATGGTAACACAGAGAACACTGCATTCAATTAATGCCAAAAGTGAAAATTAACAGGGCTAAAAACACACATCCTCCAAAGCCATAACCCCATCTATACACTGCTTGCAGGGGGGAAAAACCATGAAATACCACAAAAAGTTTTATTTTATTTTAATTCAATGTCATCCTTGTCCTAAATGATGTTTCAATTCCACAGACAGCACAGAAACAGTTGTTTCATGCACCCATGAATAATACAAGGTCGACTGGCTGGAAGGGCCATTGGCAGACTAGGCCACAAAGTGAATTGAATCAATATTGCAAATTTATTTTAAAAAAAAGTGGAGAAAATGTAGTAGACTGTGCAACATATTGCCTTCACACAAGAAGCAAAACTAAATGCAAAAACATAACTAGGCCCTTACTAAAACTGCAGGCCACCCACCACAATACATTTTAAAATTGGAATAAAAGTACAAATAAATCCAGGTGCATGACCCCAATCAAAAACAACACCCTTATGCACCAGTTTTCCAATCCCAATGAAAAGTGACTAGGAGAGGGACAAAGCACTTGGAGGGGCCTGCTTAACAGGAACAGGAAGTTGGATTCTCTGGGGCACTTTCTTCTGGTTTAAAAAAAAAAAAGGTTTTCAAAAATGGCTTCTCACTAAAAAAAAACAACTCCAGCAGCCAGTTTGAGAAGAAAATCCACTCCAAATGCCTCTCAGCTGCACTCTCAAGCAGAAAAGCTGCTTGACCACACCGTTTGCAATCGGCACTAAGACTACTAGATTGGCGGCGTTGCGGCCGGAAGCTGTGCGAGTGAGCGCAAAGTCTCGCGGGAGCTCGAAGGCTGTGAGACGTCTCGTGCACACTCGCAAGTGGCCTGAGACTCTTTGCGCTTGCGGTTGAGAGCCAAAAGAAAACTCGAGCGTGCAAATGGAAAAAAACCTCTGCTTCGCCCCTAAATGCAGAATTCAAGAGTTCCATGCTCCTCCGCGGAGAGCGTAGTGCCCGAACTCTGCAAAATCTGTGAGCGGAGCAGAGTTTACTGCACGGGCTCAGTCTTTTAATCCTGGGTCAGCTTTCTGGCTGTTAATGCTAATGATAATATGATTCATTCTTATACGGCAGCTGCAGTACTGAATGCTTATTGTCCTTATGCACTACTTGAGATTCCTCTTATGGTCTGGGAACAATAGACTTTAATGGTGCCTTCCCCATGTCCACAGCATCGTTCGTATGGGTCCCTTAAGTATTGACAGGGCTACTTGGCCTACACTTGCAGACTTTACTCCTTTCCCAAATTTAGCTACACTAAATCTGGCTGAAACGCGCGTGTTATATGAACAAGTTGTTCATTTGTATAGACGCTTAATAACATTTATTTCTCATGCCTTTTTTGTGGGTTCACCTAGGGCTGGTGCACCTGCTCAGGCACAGCAAGCTGCAGGTCTAGTAATTAGTCCAGTTATTGTGAATCAGGTTATGGGCAAACACCCACCTAATCATTTTGGTTTGCCAAAAAAATTGATCAACTTGATGCTGTGTTCCCCCTTACAATGCCAAAGGAAAAACTCAGAATTTTAAAAATGTGTTTGTCTAGTAGTCTGGTTCCCCCATTAGCCGACTGCAACACCTGGGGGACTGTGTTTACCGCAGTGTATACTCTCTGTTATGGCTGTCCCTCGATTAGCTTACTGCTGAACATCCTCAAACAAATATGGAATGAGCATGGGGCAGGTCCTGCCCTCAATTTGGGGATGAAACTGGTTGTAAACTTTCTGGTTGTCTCCAAAATAATTCTTTCTAATGTTAAAGGTGAAGCAGCTTCCTTGGCTATACACCAGCGGCTTGGCGCAGTGGCAGTTGCAGACCATGAGCGCGATTTGCCTCTTTCACATGTGTATACATCCTTGGGATGTAATAGTTTGGGAACCAGACCATCAGTCTCCACCCTTGTAAAACCAGCTTCTGACAAAGATGCTTACCCTGTCTGTGATTTTCCAAAGAAAACATGGGATGAATCTAAACAACCACAACAAAAGGGTAAACAGCCCCCGAAATACTCTGAGTGGTGTTACAACATTCGTGATCACTCTAAAATGAAGACTCCTGATCGCTTTCAGGTTCCTGATACTCGTTCTCCTCATTCCTTTCAGGACTCGTCTGACCAACAGTACAACAGAGGCGGATGATCTGATTGTAGACAAGGAGGGTATGTGCCACCTAAATGGGACACACAGTGTACTTTCAACGTGAAGATCAAGATTGAGGATCAACCACCTCTTTTGCCCCCTTTCCAGAAAAAGAAAGATGCAGCCTTAGCAGTAAAATATGGCCTAGACGGTGATAATCCTTCTCAGCCGCAGCCCGTTCGGGTAAGATCAGTGGGGCCGGGTTGGGGGGGGTCGACAGACAACCAGGAGGGAAAATTAAATAAATTATTAATTTTCCCTCATCGTCGTCTGTCGAAATACCCCCCACCTAGCCCCACTGCCCCACCACTCTTGGACAGGAGTTGGGCGGCGACTCTCCTCGACAGCACTGCAGAAGTCACCATAGTGTGCAAGACACTCTGCCAGCTTCTGGAGGCGAGAGCCACTGAAACATTTGTCTCAGTAGAAAATGCGGACACCCGCGTTGCATCCCCTGACAGGCTCTATCACTTAGAAATTTAGATTGAAGGTGACATTAAATGCACCTTTAAAGCTATCTTTTGGGACAATTTAACTTCTTTTGGTGGAGGTAGATTGGCCTCCTCTTTTTATTCTTGCTTGTCCTTATGGTGAGGATGTCATCCTCCCTTCATATTCGCATATGGTGCCAGGCACAGATAAACAGGCTTATGCTTCTGAATGGGCCCTTGCTTTGGCACCTGCTTTATATCGCAACCAAGCTGGATGGGACAAAGATTCTCCTTTCTATGTGATCCCTGTACAGTCCACTCAGCAGCCTCAGTAGTCTATTAAATGTGAAGGCAAAGCAGCCATTAAACCTCTAAAGAAGAGAGAGGGGTCCAACAACCAAAGGGACAGGACACCACTCAGACACTAAGTCTAAAATAAACTCCCTTTGGGTTAGTTATTCAACATTACTCTCAACCTTTCATGCCACAAACAACATATACTTATCACCAGATGCCAAAACTCACAATTAATTGCAAAATATTTTTTTATTTATTAAGTTGGTTACAAAAAGTTTGCATTCATCTACTTCATTAATACAAATTTAATTAAAATACATTAAAAAGACCACATCACTACTATACAGATAAAATCAAATATATCACACAAATAGCTCAATATATATATATCCAAACATAATTATATTACAATTCATTAATGTATCATTTCATAAATCATCCACAAAAATTGCACATTTGCCCATTAATTAATAAAACCTTTCTTCACAAGTAGACCAAAAAGCAACGCGTTCGGAGGCATACACAGGTCCAACCTCCTTCTTCAGGCTTGATTATAACACCACAATTATGTCTCAAATATTGTACCGGTCAAGGTTCCATCATCAGGAGTCTCCTTCTCTGATGACAAAAGGATATCAACACCACCCCCAATTATGGTATTGTGAATAGGGGACACGTCTCCACTATCGTTGGACTCACTGAAGTCTAAAGCCCAATACACCAAAGGTATCCTGGATCGAGACCTGTGTGATATTTAATTGCTGGATATGGTTTTATTTCGTTATCTCTTTCATTGTTGTTCAAATATCCTTACCTTGTCTTCAATAGCTGTACTTCTGTACGCCACTCATAAAACCGGGATTGAATAATCTCCGACTCGTCTCCTGGACACAACCGACCTCGGAAGACAAGTTTTTGCCGATTTCGAGTTGATGCCAATGGCATAAATGATTAAGGATATTTGAACAACATCCAATGAAAGAGATAACGAAATAAAACCATATCCGAAGTTAGGTCCCTCCCTCAAGACGGTAGGAGATTCCCCTTCTTAATCTTAACACCCAGACTACCTGGGTTCCTTTTAAACCCTGAGGTAGCACTCACCTGCCATAGGTTTTTATCCCTGGAAGGGTAATCCCCTCATTAAAGTATAGTGCAGGATCTCCCTTACCAGTTTTATCCCTTTATTCACACTCCACTTCACTTCACGAGTCACCTCACCCACACTCATCATACGGCAGCCTCTAAAAAGATCTCCGCCAGAGTGACCCTTCGGGGGACCGGTTGGGCATTGCAGCACCGGCCCAACGAGGAGCACTGCCCTATGATGAAGCATGACATCCTCTAGGGGATGTGTGAGGGCAAGATAAACAGTCCTGCTGACTGTACCCATCCTATACTCTGGCCAAGGCACTCTCCACCTCCTGAGAGACCGTGCCTCCCTTCTTTTTTCTCAGGAACATTAACCCTATATTGATTTGCTGATTCTTTATAGGAGCACAGGTTTTTGGACCTCCTAATCAAGCTCCATGTCCCCCCGCACCACTTTCTCTCTAACAAGGGGCCTTCTTTTTTGAATGTTGTATCATGGTCACAATCAACTCAGATCCATTATGCAGTTTAGTTGGACACTTCAAACACTCAAAAATGGACACGTTCCCTGGCATTACTTGAATTGTACTGCTTTTTTCTGCCTTTTAATTTGACACACAGCCAACAATCCATGGCTATGAAAGACGCAACATATACCATGTTACATTTAGAGAAATTAGAAAATAACTGTTTACTGTGGGCAAGACACCCTCAGCGGTACGGTTAATGCATGGAGTCATCTCCCTGCCCATATCGATATTTCAGTTTACAGCGTGCATGAAACATTTCCCAATTGGCAGCAGCTTCATCTATGAGTTATGGTCCCTGCTGTTTACCTATTGCTGTGACGGTGCTGATAGAGAAGTTTTTCTCACGGGAGAGGAGTGTGACTCCATTGCCGGTCATTCACTTGTTTGTCAACATGTAAAATTCCACAGCGCTTGTAATGTTTTGGCACCTAATTTGGCCTTTTATTTAAAAAGGAAAACCAGGTTCCGCAATTCTCCCCTTTATTTTCAGATGGAAGCTATCTCATGCTTAATAATCAAGACTGTTGCGGTATGCGGGCGGGAGTCCCGTATATTGTATCCTTTTCTCAGTTAGTCACTTGTTGTAACAATGTCCTGTTTCCCCCTCTGCACGGAGTGGTAGATAGCTCATTGTGGCCTTCCATCCTGACTTTGAAAGAGATTTTAACAAGCTAAGCAGACTCAAATCATTCTTGTTTCAACAAGAAGTAGCTCTTACATCTGCCCACGAGACCTTCGGATTGCAGGCGGCCAGAAATACAGTTGAAATACAGTCATTGTTGAATACAAATCTTCCTCTGCATTTTGGGTAAATATTTAATGCTTCTAATACCACTGGTGTAGCCCATTTTTTTAAACTTGTAGGCTCTGGCCTCATCACATCTTTTCCAACTATCTTTGGAATAATACCGACTTTTATACACTATTGTTTACAGCGTGTTCAGTGGGTTCCCGGTACAGCTGTTCCTCATTTGTGGCATTCTCATCCTATTCTTGCTATTCCATAATGGATGCTCCTTCTGCGGCTGCCCTGGACCTGGCATCGCTCCAGCACTACCGTGAGTGCATGCGTCAGCTCTTTGGCATGATTCCGTTACAGGCATTGGATGTGGCTTGGTGTCTAACATTCTGCAGTGCTTACTTCACATGTGTGCAACCTGTATTTTATTGCATCTAGTGCCCCTTTCAATGGGCACTAGACATATGCCTGGCTATACAGACACCCGCTGCCTTGGATATTGAACTGCTGATAAGTCCCTTAGTGGCCCACTATCAGGACTGTTCCTTTTTTTTGCGACCTCTACAAAATCCGAGTCTAGAGCTAACAGTCAAAGGGAGTCCCTGTGCATCGGCACAGAGATTGCTGGATCAGAGTTTTGTTGAAACTAACACAACAATGATTGTATCTGCATCAGTTGGTAGTCAAGGATCATGTCTGTTCATTGGAACTTATGAACTGGGCTGCAGACTTAGCTATCTACGTGGATGCGGACCGCATCATGGAGTCCTTTGCCTCTTCCATAGCTGCATACATACTGGATCCCTCTGACTCGCATTAATTGGATATTTTTGTTTACAAATTGTCATTTAACGGACTGTGTAAATCAATGGATTTCTAATGCATCATCTTGAGTTTGCTTTTCTCTTGACTTCTGTCAATCCCTTACGTGCTTCCTTCCTGACCAAGGGGAGGGTGTCATGTGTTTCATGCAGGGCCTCTTGTAGTTTTCCCTATGTTAGCCTCACTGTGCATGACACAGGCTGCATTAGCTTTGCACACAGTACTACATAATCACATTGGCTTGTGTGCCACATTATATTTTCACACAGAACTTGCAGTTTTTTTCTCATGCTGTTGTTTCCTGGGATTTAGCCTTAACAGCAGACAAGCTCAAACAACAATTTCCGTAGTTATGATGTTCTGGTCAGGCACTCGCACCTAGACACAACACAGAAATGCAGCTGTTGTTAATGAACATGTGAATCTTGTCATGTAGGTATGCACATCACTGTAACACAGAGTGAGAGATCAATTTTTCCTGACAGAATTTCACGGCGGTATCAGAGATGTAATACAATAATCTGTGTATGATAAGGTACGGGGTCCGCTACTAATCCCAGAGATCTTTGCTGTATAATCAGTTTGCTTCTTTAGAAGCGAGGGGGTTAGGCTATTCTGCCTTATAATATGACAGGGCTTTTCATAATATACGGTATATTGACAATGCTGATCGTGTTTTTGCTAGGCAGTTGTTTTCTAATTGTGGCATATACTGCATTTCAGAGCACGATAGTTTACAATAAATATTTCAAACTTCCTTTGTGTCTCTTTCATATCTTATTGTGGACGAGTGCGAGTGTGTGAGCGAAAGGGCGTGTCCTGTCACCGCGATCCCTGAGAGGGTCGGGTGAGTTGTGTTCTGGGGTGTCAATTCACTTGTTCGTCTGGTATGAGTAGGACCTTGTCATATAGGTATGCACATCGTTGTAACACAGAGAGAGAGAATGATTTTTCCTGAGAGAAGATCATTGTTGTATCTGAGATGTAATACAATCATCTGTGTATGCTAAGGTACCGGGTCCACTACTAATCCCAGCAGGTCCAGTAGGTCCTGGTCTCGGTCCAGGACGTTGGACCACAGGTGCATCAGCTGTTGCTGGGTGCACCAGATACCAGAGCTGCAGCGCACAGCCTGACGCACCCTCTCCCAATGCTGCTGACGCTTCCAGATCCATACCCGCTACCCGGCCTGCTCTCTGCTGCTAGGGTGGAGGGGAGGTTGCGCTGGACATAAAATACCAGGGCTGCCACCTCCACCTCTGAAAAGAGGGTTCAGGCTGCACACCGTCAAGGCACTGCCTTCTGCAAGGAAGGCAGCTGGTGGTGCTTTTGGGCAGCCTGCCTCTGCCGCTGCCCTTTTCTGCCATAGCGCTGGGGGAAGTGAGAAAAAGAAACAGGAAAAAGAAGGAAGGAAGGAAGGTAAAAAAAGGAAGTAATGCAAAATATTTTAAACGTACAAAGCTCACACAAAAACACAAAAGTAATAGAAAAAACATAAAATACACACACAAAGACAAAAGGTAAGATAATACATAAAAATGAGGGGAAAATAAGTTTCATATTGGAAGGATTAAACAGATTAAGAGAAGATGAAAAAGTAGTACCCAGCACCATAAACAGAGTGAAAAACAAGAATGCCGTTCCCAAGCGAACCACGTGGTGCAGTTCGCGGTATATTTCCCCCCCCAAGAGCACACTAGCGTTGACGTATAACGTCAACGTCATGTGAACGGGTGTGACAAGTGAACTCTGCCCGAACGCGGAACTCTGCGTAGCACGATGGAGTTTTTTTTACCACTTCATGGAGTTCTACGTAGCGCAACTACGTGAAATCCACCTAGACCTAATATATCTATGAATTAATTAATTATTTAATGTCTTTAATACAGCGCTCAGCTACTCAGAGAGTGTCCGGTGCTCAGCATAGACTAACAGGAGGAAAGAGGCAAAGCCCCCATGAGTGTCCTCAGACCTAAAGCTTAAACAGAGATATGTCTTTAAGGCCTTCTTAAAGGTTCCTGCCTCAGGTACTAATCTCACATGATCTGGCAGATGGTTCCACAAACTCGCTGCTGTGATCGTAAAGGAGGACCCCCCTTTCCCAAGCTTACAGAAGCAGGGGATAGTTAACAGGCTGGTGCCACTAGATATATAGTCCTCAAGCAATGGAGTACAAATGTAATTTTGTGTATTCATATCATCAGAAATAAGGCCTACCGGAGAAACAAAAAAGTGACCAAATCCTTTGAAGCAAATCTTCTAAAAACCCTGCTGACAGCCATGAGGAGGCTTTGAAAGATTGATTGGTATTAATGAGAGCACACCTTTCTGTGCAACCCAAGGAGCCAGACTTACAATAACCTTTTTGCCTCGGACATCAACTACTACCACTTCCTTCCATAAACATTATGCTGTGATTCTACTGGATCCCATCACTTTTTGTATTCAGAAGTATGGGAGCCAACAAATTATGAATCGGTGCACAAACTGAGCCATGGAGATGTTTGGCATGTAAATCATGAAGCAAACATCATGTAAAAATAAGAAAGTCTTTTCATAATTCATAAAAGTGTTTCACCATAGTGCATAACTATTATTTCAGTGAATTGAGAGGCATTTATTAAAAGTGATAGTTTTTAAATATGACATTGCTGTCCCCATTCCCCAATCCTTACAATGCCACTATTGAGATAAGAGGCAAATTAATTGTCATGTATACCCTGTATGATGCCTAGATTCTTTTAAACCATGGAATAATATTATAACCTAGTAAAACAAACACTAGAGGTTTTTTTGCACAGTACCCAAACTGAACTCATGTACTTCAAGGTGCTGTCATTTGTGGAGGGGAAAAAAAGAGATTTGCCTAATATCACACAATTTTGTCATGCTGGGAAGCAAGGATTGATCCTTGATTGCAGCCACTATATGTGTATCCATCTCTCCTGTTTTGCATCAATCCTCAAACATTACACTAAGTGGCCGATTACGATGGCATTCGGAAAGGCTCTGAAAGGGATTCGGATTATCCGAATCTGATTCGGAACCTATGTTTCCGACCAAATCGGAGACAGTTCTGAATGACCGATTATGATGCAAGGAAACCGTTCGGACTGTCCAATTCGGTTCTGAGCAGCATTCAGACAGCCCGAGTCATTCGGAGCCAAATCGTACAGCTCTATGGACACAGTTTCTGACCAAGCGATTATGATGTCCGATTCTGACAGCTGTTCCGAATCAGTCTGACCGACATGAAACTGCTGTCAGAATCTGACTTTGGGGGCCCGTGGGGGTACCCAAGGGACCCTTCTTTCCAATCATGCACAGTGTGGCAGGCACCATGAGGTGCCCACCCCAGGGTGCAGGGTTTTCCCATACCACCCCTTTTTTCAATGGGAGCCTGTGTTCTCGTTCGGAACCCAGGCTCCCATTGAAGTCAATGCAAGTCCTACCAAACAATGTTCGGAAGCATCGTAATCGGTCGGTCGGACTCGCACAACCCGATTGGGTCGGAAACGATTCCGAAACCGATTCGGTCAGAAGAGTTTCCGCCTGAAATTGAAATTGGCCCCTAAGAATTAATGCTAAAGCATTAGCCTTTGATGCAAAACAGGAGAGAGAGACACGCATGTAGTGGCTGAATTGCACAAATGTATATTTACAGATCCTCATGTCGGTTCCCCGTGCACCAGTTCTCCTGTCAAGCTTACCCACTGTCCACTGCCCTCTGATGCTTGTCTATCTGTTCCCCTCTGCTTATGCCTCCTCTGCTCATTTCTTGCTCTGTCTTGCCTTTTCTGCCCTCTGTTTGCCTTTCGCTGCTCATTTTTCTGCCCCCTGTTTTGCCTTTTTCTGCTAGTTTTTCTGCCCTCTGTTTTGCCCTCTTCTGCTCTATTTTGCCTTTTCTGCTAATTTTTTCTGCCCTCTGTGTTGCCTTTTCTGCTAGTTTTTCTGCTCTCTGTTTTGCCTTTTCTGCTCTCGGTTTTGCCCTTTCTGCCCTCTGTTTTTGCCTTTTTCTGCTTGTTTTTTCCTGCTGTTTCCCTCCTCCTGCTGTTTTCCTCCTCCCGCCACACACACCCCACCCTCTCTCCAGGTCCAACTTAATGAAGAATACAGCGCAACCCCATTGAGCAGGTCTCTGTTTTGCCTTTTCTGCTCAATTTACTGCTGTCTGCTTTGCCTTTTCTGCTAGTTTTTCAGCCCTCTTCTGCTCTGTTTTGCCTTTTGTGTTTGTTTTTCTGCACTTTGTTTTGCCTTTTCTGCTCATTTTTCTGTCCTCTCTTTTGCCTTTTTCTAGTGGTTTTTTCCCTTTTCATGCCGTTTCCCTCCTCCTGCCACACAACACCTCGCCCTCCCCCAAAGACATACTTAGTGGAGGCCACAGCGCTAATACATTGAGCAGTTCCTTGTGCCAGCTCCCGATATGATAGTCCTCCTGTCCAGCTTGGCTGCACTTCGGTACCCTCTGCTGCCGGTATACCTGCTGCCCTCTCTCTGTTTGTGCCTCCTCTTCTTGTTTCTTGCTCTGTTTCGTCCTCTCGTTTGCCTTTTTCTAGTGGTTTTTTCCCTTTTCATGCCGTTTCCCTCCTCCCGCCACACAACACCTCGCCCTCCCCCAAAGACATACTTAGTGGAGGCCACAGCGCTAATACATTGAGCAGTTCCTTGTGCCAGCTCCCCCTATGATAGTCATCCTGTGCAGCTTGGCTGCACTTTGGTACCCTCTGCTGCCGGTATGCCTGCTGCCCTCTCTCTGTTTGTGCCTCCTCTTCTTGTTTCTTGCTCTGTTTTACCTTTTCTGCTTGTTTTTCTGCCCTCTGTTTTGCCTTTTCTGCTCATTTTTATGCCCTGTTTTGCTTTTCCTACTTATTTTTCCCCCATGTGCCATTTCTGCTCTATTTTGCCTTTTCTGCTCATTTTTCTGCCCTCCGTTTTGCCTTTTCTGCTAGTTGTTCTGCCCTCTGTTTTGCCTTTCCTACTTGTTTTTATGCCCTCTATTTTGCCTTTTCTGCTCTGTTTTCCCTTTTCTGCTTGTTTTTCTGCCCTCTATTTTGCCTTTTCTGCTTGTTTTTCTGCCCTCTGTTTTGCCTTTTCTGCTCTGGGTTTTGCCCTTTCTGCCCTCTGTTTTTGCCTTTTTCTCCTTGTTTCTTCCTGCTGTTTCCCTCCTCCTGCATTTTCCTCCTCCCACCACCCACACCCCACCCTCTCCCCAGGTCCAACTTAATGAAGAATACAGCTCAACCCCATTGAGCAGGTCCTCGTCCCAGCTCCCCCTGTGACAGTTCTGTCCAGCTTTCCCGCAGTTCGCTACCCTGTGCTGCTTGTCTACCTGCTGCCATCTGTTTTTTACTCCCTTCTCGTTTCTTGCTCTGTTTTGCCTTTTCTACTCATTTTTCTGCCCTCTGTTTTGCCTTTACTGGTCATTTTTCTGCCCTCTGTTTTGCCTCTTCTGCTTGTTTTTCTGCCTTCCCTATTGTCCGTTCTGCTAGTTTTTCTGCCCTTCGTTTTTTCCCTTTTCTGCTCTGTTATGCCTTTTCTTCTCATTTTTCTGCCCACCGTTTTGCCCTCTTCTGCTCTGTTTTGCCTTTCCTGCTCATTTTTCTGCCCTCTGCCTAGCCCTTTCTGCAATTTTTTTTGTCCTCTGTTTTGCCTTTTCTGCTTGCTCAATTTTCTGCCCTCTGTTTTTGACTTTTTGCTGCTAGTTTCTCTCCTCTTTCTGCTGTTTCTTCAAGACCTGGTTTTTCTAGTGAAACCTCATACCCCAGTGCCCAGATACCCCCAGGGGTGAGAGTGCTGCTCTCTACTAATGAATATATATATATATATATATATATATATATATATATATATATATATATATATATATATATATATATATATATATATATATATATAATATATATATATATATATTCACTGAAAAAACCATAGGTTTCAGGGACGTTATAGTTAGTTGGAGATTTCACTCGTACTAAACCAGAGAAATTCCACCGTTATAGTTCGTTCAGCTAACTATAACTCGCGCCCCGCAATGCACTGCTGATGACGTCACATATTACATCATTCATGACATGGTCAGTGACATCACTGATGACATCACTGATGACATCTCAAATGACATCACTGATGACATCACTGATGACATCATCCAGTGACTGTGTTTTTGTAAAGTTTAAATATGTTTTATATATATATGCCAAGGTGTATTGAAAAATGAGTGGGTGTATACGTGTCTAGATGGATGATTTAGTAGGTGTGTGACTGACTGTATAAGTGAGTGATTAAATGTGTCTTACTGAATGCATGGGTTAGTGACTGATACAGACATTCACACAGTTTAGTTTGTCAGTTGGTATGTAAGCGGTTGCATGGGTTGGTGAGTAGCTAAATGAGGATCTATATGGGTTATTGATTGGTTGTCTGAGTATCTGTATGGGTGCCTGAGTGTCTGTGTGGGTGGGTGGGGGGTGTGACTCTGTGCATAGATGTGTGAGTGGATGATTAACTGGGTGTACGGGTTCAAGAGTGCAGCTGTGAAGGGTTGTATGGGAGGGCGAGTGTGTGTATGGGTGTGTTGGTGAGTGAATGGATGCCTCAGTGGTACATGTGTGAGTAACTGCATATGTGAAAGGCAGTATATCTGAGTGTTGGAGTGTATAAATGACTATATGTGAGAGTGAGTGATTGTGAGAGTGGCTGTATGGATCAGTGTGTGCTTGTATTAGTTATTGTAAATGAGTGTAAGTATGTGTTAGTATATATTTGAATAAGTGAGGTGGCGTGTGTATAACTGTATAGGTGAGTAAATGGAAGTGTGATTGATTCTTTGCATGACTGACTAGGTGTGTGAGTAACTCTATGGATGAGTGGCGGTGTGTGAGTGTCTGTATAGATATGTGAGTGTATATGATAATGCCGTATTGATGGTTGACTGCATATATGAGTGACTGTATGGGTGAATGAGTGGATGTGTGTGTAGACCTAGGAATTAGTGAGTGGGTATGTACTAACTGGTATTGGTGGGTCTATGGTTTCGAAAATGGTAGTCTGTATTTCAGAGTGGGTGTATCAAAGGTTATATTAGGGTATGAGGAGGTGCATCAGATTATCACGTGGATGATGTCATCAGTGATGTCATCAGTGATGTCATTTGAGATGTCATCAGTGATGTCATCAATGATGTCACTGACCATGTCATGAATGATGTAATATGTGACGTCATCAGCAGTGCATTATGCGGGCGCAAGTTATAGTTAGATGAACTAACTATAACGGTGGCATTTCTCTGGTTTTGTACAAGTGAAATCTCCAACTAACTATAACGTCCCTGAAACCTATGGTTTTTTCAGTGAATTTCTAAGGTTTTTAAATGCTAATTTCTAACTATAACGTGCCTGAAACCTATGGTTTTTTCAGTGAATTTCAAAGGTTTTTTAAATGCTAATTTTTATCTATAATGTCCCCATTAAGTCCCCTTGAATCCTGAGGGTCCCTGGGGGCCAACTAGCCCACCAGGTACCTCCAGTAAGTGCCACAGAGCTGCGTTGCAGAGAGGTGGTCCAAGGCCACGCCCCTTTTTACACCACTCTTCAAACGCGGCTTCTGGCGCACTGCTCCTCGGAGGATGAAGTCCACTTGTGTCCTGAGGTCCTCAGGACACAAAAGGACCTCATCGCCCCACCAGCAGTGCGCCAAAAGCCGCGTTTGCAGAGTGGTGTAAAGAGGGGCGTGGCCTCGGACCACCTCTCTGCAACGCAGCCCTGTGGCGCTTACTGGAGGTACCTGGTGGGCTAGTTGGCCCCCAGGGACCCTCAGGATTCAAGGGGACTTAATCCCCTAAGTTACAACGCACCAGGGGGTACGTTTGCACACTTGTGATACCTGGCCTGCCCCCTCCCTGCACCACTGTGCAAATGCGCCCCCTGGTGCGTTGTAACTTGGGGGATTAAGTCCCCTTGAATCCTGAGGATCCTTGGGGGCCAACTAGCCCACCAGGTACCTCCAGTAAGTGCCACAGAGCTGTGTTGCATAGAGGTGGTCCGAGGCCACGCCCCTTTTTACACCACTCTGCAAACGCGGCTTCTGGCACACTGCTCCTCTGAGGATGAAGTCCACTTATGTCCTCAGGACACAAGAGGACCTCATCGCCCCACCAGCAGCGTGCCAGGAGCCTCGTTTGCAGAGTGGTGTAAAAAGGGGCGTGACCTCGGACCACTTCTATGCAACGCAGCTCTGTGGCACTTACTGGAGATACCTGGTGGGCTAGTTGGCCCCCAGGGACCCCCAGGATTCAAGGGGACTTAATCCCTCAAGTTACAAAGCGCCAGGGGGTGTGTTTGCACACTTGTGATACCTGGCCCGCCCCCTCCCTGCACCACTGTGCAAACGTACCCCCTGGGGCATTGTAACTTGGGGGATTAAGTCCCCTTGAATCCTGAGGGTCCCTGGGGGCCAACTAGCCCACCAGATACCTCCAGTAAGCGCCACAGAGCTGCGTTGCAGAGTGGTATAAAAAGGGGGCGTGGCCTTGGCCCACCTCTCTGCAACACAGCTCCCTGGTGCATACTGGAGGTACCTAGTGGGCTAGTTGGCCCCCAGGGACCCTCAGTATTCATGGGGAATTAATTCCCCAACTTACAATGCGCCAGGGGTCGCGTTTGCAGAGTGCTGCAGGGAGGGGACGGGGCCTCGGCGCGATGCCGGCTTTTTTTGTTGTTTTGGCTTTTTTCAGAAGGTGGCTCTGTGGCCCCCCTTCTTTTCTCATTTTTGGAGCCCTGGGTACCGCATCCCCCAGGGCCTGACCCCTTCTTCATAAAAAAAAAAAATTACATTGGGAAGGGGGCCGCGTGGCCCACCTCCCGAGGCCAATTTCAGCCCCGGGGTCCGCATCCCCCGGTGCATGGCCAGAATTTTCTATTCTTTTTTATTAATCTTTGGAGGGGGGCCACGTGGCCCCCCCTCCTAAGGCCAATTATGGCCCCGGGGACCCCATCCCCCGGGGCCGGCCTTTGCGGGTTTTTAATTTTTTTTAATTTACTTATTGGGGCCGGCCCTCTCCGTTGGGGACTGTGGGGGGAGCCCCAATGCCCCCACGGTCCCGCTGGCTCCCCGCCTCCTGCGGGAGCCGGCATTGCTTTTCCACAAGGGGAGCAGATGACATGCAGCTCCCCTTGTGGAAAAGCAATCTGCTTTGCTTCATTGAAGCGAGAGCAGGTTTCCCGGCTCTCGCTACAATGAAGCAAAGCAGAGTTTGCAATGACAGGGCGGGAGCCGCACGGCTCCAGCCCTGTCATTGCAAACAGCAGTGTCCCGGGGGTGGGAAACCCGGGACACTGCAGGAGCCGGACCTGGGGGGTGGCAGTCCCCAGGGCCATCGAGGGCTCCAGGAGGGGGTCTGCGCGGCCCCCTTCCCTTCAATTTAAAAGCACCCGGGGAGGTGGTGGTCCCTGGGGCCTGGGGGTCCGTAACCGACCCCCTAATTCAAATATAGAGTGCCCCGGGGAGGTGGTGGTCCCTGGGGCATGTGGGGGGGCCAGAGCCCCCCACACATCTTTTATAATAAAAAAAAAGAGCCCCGGGGAGGTGGCGGTCCCCGGGGCTGCAGGGGGCCGCGTGCCCCCGCGGTTTATTATCAAAGCCCCGGGGAGGTGGCGGTCCCCGGGGCAGCGTGTGGGGGATTGGGACCCACCCCCACGCTTTTTTTTTTACAGGCCCTGGGGAGGTGGTGGTCCCCAGGGCTGCGGGGGGCCATAGTGCCCCCGCATACATTACAATAAGCCCCGGGAGGTGGCGGTCCCCGAGGCTGCGGGGGCCCCCACGGGCCCCCGCTATTATTTTGTTGGCAATGCCCCCGGAACCTGGCCCACCCGGGGGCCTCATTTAAATGAAGCGCGACAGCCCGCGCTTCATTTTTTGTAAAATTTCGGTGGGATTTGCGACCCCAACGCGAATTCCGCCGAAATTCTTTTAAAAAAATGCTTTTTTTGGCCTTTGGGGTCCTTGTGGGACCCCCTGAGCAGGCCTAGGGGGTCAGGGTGTTTCTACCCTGCCCCCTTTTCTTCATTTTTCACGCATACTGGAGGTTCCTGGTGGGCTAGTTGGCCCCCAAGGACCCCCAGTATTCAAGGGAAATTACTTTCCCATCTTACAACACGCCAGGGGGCGCGTTTGCAGAGTGCTGCAGGAAGGGGCGGGCCTCCGGCGCGATGCCGGTCTTTTTTTTTCTTTTTTTAAAAGGGGGCTGTGTGGCCCCCTTCTTTAATTATTTTGGGCCCTGGGGACCCCATCCCCCAGGGCCTGACCCCCTTTATTTATTTTTTAAAAACGGAACGGGAAGGGGGCCGTGTGGGCTCCCTCCCGTGGCCACATCTCGGCCCGGGACCCCATCCCCGGGTCATTGCCACATATTTTTTAAAATTTTTCATGGAGGGGGCTGTGTTGCCCCCTCCTCAGGCCTCCTTAGGCCCCGGGGACCTCATCCCCGGGGCCGGCCTTTTTAATTTTCTTTTTTGGGGATAGTTTGGGGGAGGGGGGCCACGTGGCCCCCCTCCCGGGCCACTACTTGCCCCGGGGACCCCATGCCCCGGGGCTGGCCCTATCCTTTGGGGACCGTGGGTGGACCCCAACTCCCCCACGGTCCCGCCCGGCTCCCCGCCTCCTGCGGGAGCCGGCATTGCTTTCCACACGGGGAACTGCTTAAATGCAGCTCCCCGTGTGGAAAGCTAATTTGCTTTGAATTTTGGAAGAGAGAGCAGGTTTCCTGCTCTCTCTTCCAAAATTCAAAGCAAGTTTGCTATGACAGGACGGGAGCCGCGAGGCTCCCGCCCCTGCCATAGTAAACAGCAGTGTCCCGGGGTGGGCACCCCGGGACACTGCAGGAGTTGGCCCTGGGGGTGGTGGTCCCCAGGGCCATCACAGGCTCCAGGAGGGGGCCACGTGGCCCCCTCCCATCCTGTGCACAGCCCCGGGGAGGTGGTGGTCCTCGGGGGTCTGTAACGGACCCCCACATTTAGGTGGCGGTCCCCAGGGCATGTGGGGGGGCTCAAGCCCCCCCCACACAGGTATTTTAATCCCAAAAAAAAGAAGCCCCGGTGGGTGGCGGTCCCCGGGGCTGCGGGAGGGCCGAGTGCCCTCCCGCACCATTTATAATTCAAAGCCCCGGGGGGTGGCGGTCCCCGGGGCTTTGGGGGGCTTTAGAGGCCCCCCACACATTATTTCAATGAACCCCCGCATGCCCCCGGGACTTGGGCCACCCGGGGGCCAAATACAATCAAAGCGCGGGAGACCGTGCTTCATTTTTTTTTTTTCACGGCGGGATCCGCGCACCCTAAGCGCATCCCGCCGATTTAAAAAGAAGAAAATGCTTTTTTGGGCCCTGGGGGTCCTTGTGGGACCCCCTAAGCAGGCCAAGGGGGGGTCAGGGTGTTTCTACCCTGCCCCTTTTTTGCGTTTTGCGCACTTGTTTCTTGTGCCTCGGTTCTACCGAGGAACAAGATGGCTGCCAACACTTCCTGGTTTGGAGTGTTGACAGCCAATTAGCATACAGCTCGTGATCGGGAGGGTGCGCTCAGGGTGCGCGGACCCTCCGCGGCCATAGATATATATGTGATTTTACTTTTGATTTTCTCAGGAACTACTGAACAGATTTACACCATTTAACCAAAAGGCACGACTCTGAACCAAGGGCTACCTTTTTGCCAAATTTGGTGTAATTCCGTTCAGCAGTTTGGGCTGTAGCTGCGACTAAAGGTTCCTATGGAAAATTGCATGGGGAAAACACGTTTTGGGACCCCCCTTTTTTCTCAGCCCCCGCTTACCGAATCACCCCGAAACTTTCAGGATAGGAGCGGACCGGAGCGCCCCACGAGTTTTAAAAATTTCACGAAGATTCGTTAACCGGCGCCAAAGTTATTTCAAATAGAATGTTGCGGATTTCCTATGGAAAATAGGTCCTAACTATAACTATCTACTGGCGACCGCCAGTAGATAATATATACCCATACACACATACATAGATATATGTGTGTACGAATATATATATACATATATAAAACACAACAAATGTATATATTTTTTCCTATTAGATATAACGAATGGGATAATCTGGAGACTGGAAATAGACCAAAACAAAATTATGAAACAGAACAAGAGATCCTAATTAAGAAATGATACAAGGGACGTCTGCATAAGAATGCTGCAATGTATTGAATTGTATATATTTATTTTTGCACTTTGCACTATCACGTTAGCACTTTTTGCATATTTTGCACATTGTCGTTGTTCAATTTAGTGATTGAATAGACTAATTTTAAGAGTATGAAATATAATAATGTAGGAGGCCAGAAAAAGGTCCTTGCATTGTAGAGTTGAAAGGTTTTTTTAAAACTTATTAATAATAGCACTATGCTATAAGTTTTGTTTTAAAGAATAAGTTTTAAAATCTACTGATGTATAGCCTTTGTTCAGTTGTACGACACACATTTAAAAGCACTAAGCTTAAAGGCAGGCATTATGTTGCAATTATTTAATCTTCATGGGATAAACAATTGAAATGTATTGCAACTAAGAGAGTGTTAACATGTACGCACATTGTCCTCTTTCTATGTTTACATTCAGTCTATAACTAATTGGATGAAATGCATCATGTGCTTTTAAATATCTCACCATATATACGCACTGATAGGTCCAGCGCGTCATGTGATCAAGACTGCCGTTGGGCAGTCGAAACGTGTCATGCTGGGCACTTGCTTTTTGACGAAACATGCACTGGCACTTTGATAATCTGCACTAAATAAAGAAGAAACTTTTTACCGCATTTGTGGTCCGTACCTGCTTTTTGGATCAAGGAGTGTGATCATTTCAGGACTGTGGCTGTCATATATATATATATATATATATATATATATATATATATATATATATATATATATATATATATATATATATATATATATATATATATATATACACATATATATATTATATATATTATCTACTGGCGGTCGCCAGTAGATAGTTATAGTTAGGACCTATTTTCCATAGGAAATCCGTGACATTCTATTTGAAATAACTCTTGCGTCGGTTGACGAATCTTCGCGAAATTTTCAAACTTTATGGCCCGCTCCGGTCCGCTCCTACCCCGAAAGTTTCGGGGTGATTCGTCAAGCGGGGGCCGAGAAAAAAGGGGGGGTCCCAAAACGTGTTTTCCCCATTCATTTTCCCATAGGAAACTTTAGCCAAGGCAACAGCCCGAACTGCTGAACGGAATTACACCAAATTTGGCAAAGAGGTAGTTCTTGGTTCAGAAAGAACCCTTTTTGTTAAATGGTGTAAATCCGTTCAGTAGTTCCTGTGAAAATCAAAATGAAAATCACATATATATCTATGGCCGCGTCGGATTCGCGCACCCTCCCGATCATGAGCTGCATGCTAATTGGCTGTCAACACTCCAAATCAGGAAGTGTTGGCAGCCATTTTGTCCTCGGTAGAACCGAGGGACAGAAACAAGTGCGCAAAACGCATAAAGGGGGCAGGGTAGAAACACCCTGACCCCCTAGGTCTGCTCAGGGGTCCCACAAGGACCCCTGGGCAGAAAAGCATATTTTTTTAAATCGGCGGGATGCGCTTAGGGTGCGCGGATCCCGCCGATAAAAAAAAAAATCACAAGTGTGCAAACGCACAAAGGGGGCAGGGTAGAAACACCCTGACCCCCTAGGTCTGCTCAGGGGGTCCCATGAGGACCCCCTGGGCAGAAAAAAGCATTTTTAAAAAAGAAAAATCGGCGGGATGCGCTTAGGGTGCGCGAATCCCGGCGTAAAAAAGACTGCGCTTTGATGTTATTTTGCCCCCGGGTGGCCCAAGTCCCGGGAGCATGCGGGGGGTGGGTTTATAGTTAATGGGGGGGCCTCTAAGGCCCCCCAAGCCCCGGGGACCGCCACCCCCCGGAGCTTTCTAACAAAAATGTTGCGGGAGGGCACTCGGCCCTCCCGCAGCCCCGGGGACCACCAACTCCCCAAAGCTTCTTTTTTTTTAAAAAAAACATTTCCTGTGTGGGGGGCTCGACCTCCCCGGGGCACTAATAATGTAAATGCGGGGGTCCATAATGGACCCCCGAGCCCCGGGGATCAACACCTCTCCGGGGCTTTAAAGACATGGGAGGGGGGCAGCGCGGCCCCCCTCCTGGAGCCATTGATGGCCCTGGGGACCGCCACCCCCCAGGGCTGGCTCCTGCAGTGTCCCGGGGTGCCTACCCCCGGGACACTGTAGTTTGCAATGGCAGGACGGGAGCCTCGCGGCTACCGTCCTGCCATTGCAAACTGCTTTGCTTCATTGAAGGGAGAGCAGGGAAACCTGCTCTCGCTTCAATGAAGCAAAGCAGATTGCTTTTCCACATGGGGAGCTGCATGTCAGCAGCTCCCCATGTGGAAAAGCAGTGCCGGGACCGTGGGGGTATTGGGGACCCCCCCACAGTCCCCAACGGAGAGGGCCAGCCCTGGGGGATGGGGTCCCCGGGGCAAGTAGTGGCCCGGGAGGGGGGCCACGCGGTCCCCCTCCCCCCCCAAAAAAAATAGAAAAATAAAGGCCTGCCACGGGGGATGGGGTCCCCGTGGCAAAAGGAGGCCTGAGGAAGGGGGCCACGGAGCCCCCCTCCTTAAAAAATAATAAAAAGAGTGGCCATGCCCCGGGGGATGGGGTCCCGGGGTCGGAATCGGCCACGGGAGGAGGCCACGCGGCCCCTTCCCGTTTAAAAAAAAAAAAAATGAAAAAAAGGGGTAAGGCCCTGGGGGATGGGGTCCCCAGGGCCCAAAAAAGGAAAAGGAAGGGGGCCACACAGCCCCCTTCGAGGAAAAAAAACAAAAATAAAACAAACAAAAAACGATCGGGCCTCAGGGCCCGCCGCCTTCCTTTACCACTCTGCAAACACGCCCCCTGGCGCGTTTGCAGAGGGGGAACGAATTCCCCTTGAATACTGGGGTCCCTGAGGCCAACTAGCCCACCAGGAACCTCCAGTATGCGCCAGGGGCTGCGTTGCAGAGATGTGTTCAGAGGCCACGCCCCTTTTACACCTCTCTGCAACGCAGCTCTGTGGCGCTTATTGGAGGTACCTGGTGGGCTAGTTGGACCCCAGGGACCCTCAGGATTCAAGGGGACTTAATCCCCCAACTTAAAACGCGCCACGGGGCGCGTTTGCACAGTGGTGAAGGGAGGGGGCGGGGCTTCAGGTGACATGTGTGCAAACAGGCCCCATGGCGCGTTTTAAGATGGGGAATTAAATCCCCTTCAATCCTGAGGGTCCCTGGGGGCCAACTAGCCCACCAGGTACCTCCAGTAAGCGCCACGGAGCTGCGTTGCAGAGTGTTGTAAAAAGGGGCATGGCCTCTGAACACCTCTCTGCAACGCAGCTCTCTGGCGCATACTGGAGGTATCTGGTGGGCCAGTTGGCCCCTAGGGACCCTCGGGATTGAGGAGGAATTAATTCTCCAACTTAAAACGCGCCACAGGGCGTGTTTGCAGACATGTCACCTCAGGCCCCACCCCCTTCCTTCACCATTGTGCAAATATTCCTCTAAAATCAGCCGAACTACGAATTCCGATTTACTCACCTGTTATCAGGAGAGACCTCAGTGCTGCATCTTTGAGCCCAGTACTGATCCTGAAAAGTAATTTTAACCGTACTTACCAGTAACTTGAATTTCCTTCCATGGGATATCATTGCCTGCTTTTTGCTGAAAAAGTTTCTAAGTGGCGAGTTTTGAAATATACAAATATTCCTCTAAAATCAGCAGAACTACGAATTCCGATTTACTCACCTGTTATCAGGAGAGACCTCAGTGCTGCATCTTTGAGCCCAGTACTGATCCTGAAAAGTAATTCTAACCGTACTTACCAGTAACTTGAATTTCCTTCCATAGGCTAACATTGACTGGTTTCACTTGGAAATTCTTCTAAGTGTGGAGTTTTGGAACTTTATAATATTCCTCTAAAATCAGCCGAACTACGAATTGAAATTTACTCACCTGTTATCAGGAGAGATCTCAGTGCTGCATCTTTGAGCCCAGTACTGATCCTGAAAAGTAATTTTAACCGTACTTACCAGTAACTTGAATTTCCTTCCATAGGATATCATTGCCTGCTTTTTGCTGAAAAAGTTTCTAAGTGTCGAGTTTTGAAATATACAAATATTCCTCTAAAATCAGCAGAACTACGAATTCCGATTTACTCACCTGTTATCAGGAGAGACCTCAGTGCTGCATCTTTGAGCCCAGTACTGATCCTGAAAAGTAATTTTAACCGTACTTACCAGTAACTTGAATTTCCTTCCATAGGCTAACATTGACTGGTTTCACTGGGAAATTCTTCTAAGTGTGGAGTTTTGGAACTTTATAATATTCCTCTAAAATCAGCTGAACTACGAATTCCAATTTACTCACCTGTTATCAGGAGAGACCTCAGTGCTGAATCTTTCAGCCCAGTACAGATCCTGAAAAGTAATTCTAACCGTACTTAACAGTAACTTGAATTTCCTTCCATAGGCTAACATTGACTGGTTTCACTTGGAAATTCAGCTAAGTGTGGAGTTTTGGAACTTTATAATATTCCTCTAAAATCAGCCGAACTACGAATTCCGATTTACTCACCTGTTATCAGGAGAGAACCCAGTGCTGCATCTTTTAGCCCAGCACTGACCCTGATAAGTAATTCTAACCGTACTTACCAGTAACTTGTATTTCCTTCCATTGGAATCCATTGTCTGGTTTTCCGCAGAAAGGTTTCAGTGTCGAATTTCACAAACTACAAATATTCCTTAAAAATAGCCTGTATGACTTAAACGCATTATTTCAACTGTTTACAGGAGATGCACCAGTGCGGGATCCAGGATCCACCACTGAGTAAGAAAAAGTAACGATAACACTACTTACCTGCTAAGTGAATTTCCTCCCATAGGATAACATTGGTGATTCTATGTGAAAAAGTTTCTAAGTGTCAAGTTTTAAAATACAATAATATTCCTTAAAAATCACTACTGTAACCAAAAAGATTTTACTCAACTGTTTACAGGAGATGTCCCAGGACTGAATCTAGGATCCAGTCCTGTGGTTAGAAAAGTAATCCATAAAGTAACTAATTGCATTTAACTAGAAATTCACATTGAGCTCAATGTTGCATTGTGTTTGAAATTGTGTTGCCCATTGCAACAACTGTAACTACTGTACTTAAAACTCTATTGCCTATTTGCAAAGTATTTAAACTAAAGTAATTCATTCTGAGAAAGTATATTTTGTAATGTAATGTATAATGTAATTACAATGTAATTTAATAAATAAAATATCTAAAAATAAATAGTTTTAAAAAATGTAGTAAATCAGTATCAAAAAAATAAATATAACAATTAATACATTTAAAAATTGTCATTTACAAAACCTTTGAAATTCACTGAAAAAACCATAGGTTTTAGGGGCGTTATAGTTAGAAATTAGCATTTAAAAAACCTTTGAAATTCACTGAAAAAACCATAGGTTTCAGGCACGTTATAGTTAGAAATTAGCATTTAAAAAACCTTTGAAATTCACTGAAAAAACCATAGGTTTCAGACACGTTATAGTTAGAAATGAGCATTTAAAAACCTTTGAAATTCACTGAAAAAACCATAGGTTTTAGGGACAGTTATAGTTAGTTGGACATTTCACTCGTACAAAACCATAGAAATTCCCCCGTTATAGTTAGTTCAGCTAACTATAACTCGCGCCCAGCAATGCACTGCTGATGACGTCACATATTACATCACTCATGACATGGTCAGTGACATCACTGATGACATCTCAAATGACATCACTGATGACATCACTGATGACATCATCCACGTGATAATCTGATGCACCTCCTCACACCCTAATATAACTTTTGATACACCCACTGTAAATTACAGACTGCCATTGTCAAAACCATAGACACTCCAACACCAATTACTATATACACACTCACTGATTCTTAGGTCTACACACACACATCTACTCACTCACCCGTACAGTCACTCATACTTATAGTCACTCAGTACAGGACTATTATATGCACTCATACACCTATATAAACACTCACACACCGCCACTCATCCATAGAGGTACTCACACACCTAGTCAGTCATGCAAAAAATTAAGCACACACCCATTTACTCACCTATACAGTTATACACACACCAGCTCACTTACTCATACAAATACTAGCACATTCTTACGCTCTTATACAATCTCTGATACAAGCACACACTCATCCATACAGTCACTCTCACAATCACACACTCTCGCTTATAGCTATTTATATACTCCAACACACATATATACTGCCTTTCACATATGTAGTTACTCACACATGTACCACTGGGACATACATTCACTCACTAACACACTCTTACACACACTTTCCCACCCATACAGTCTATCACAGATGCACTCTTGAAACCATCCACCCAGTGAATCACCCACTCACACATCTATGCACAGAGTCGCACACACCCCACCCACACAAACACTCAGGCACCCATACAGATACTCAGACAACCAATCAATAACTCATATAGACACTCATGTAGCTATTCACAAACCCATGCAGCCACTTACACAGCAAAAGACAGACGGATACAGACATTCACCCAGTTTAGTCACTAACCCATGCATTCAGTAAGATACGTTTAATCACTCACTTATAGAGTTAGTCACGCACCTACTAAATCATCCTTTCAGACACTTATACACCCACTCATTCTTCAATACGCCTTTCCCTATATATATTAAACATATTTAAACTTTACAGAAACACAGTCACTGGATGATGTCATCAGTGATGTCATTTGAGATGTCATCAGTGATGTCATCAGTGATGTCACTGACCATGTCATGAGTGATGTAATATGTGACGTCATCAGCAGTGCATTGCGGGCGCGAGTTATAGTTAGATGAACTAACTATAACGGGGAATTTCTATGGTTTTGTACGAGTGAAATGTCCAACTAACTATAACTGTCCCTAAAACCTATGGTTTTTTCAGTGAATTTCAAAGGTTTTTTAAATGCTAATTTCTAACTATAACGTGTCTGAAACCTATGGTTTTTTCAGTGAATATATATATATATATATTCACTGAAAAAAAACAAAGCTAACAGGGACATTATAGTTAGGCTCAGATTTTACTCATACAAAAACAGGGAAATTCAGCAGTTATAGTTATCTGAGCTAAGTATAACGTATGTCATGAGTGATGTAATATGTGAGGTCATAAGCAGTGCATTGCAGGGGCGTAAGTTATACTTAGCTCAGATAACTACAACTACAAAATTTCACTGGTTTTGTACGAGTAAAATCTGAGCCTAACTATAACGTCCCTGTAACCTTTGTTTTTTTCAGTGAATTTCTAAGGTTTTTCAAATTCTATTTCCTAATTATAAAGTCCATGTAAGCTTTGTTTTTTTTAAGGGAATTTCTGTGTTTTTTAAATAGTATTCACGTTTGCAGAGTGGTGAAGAAAGGGGTAGGGGCCTCCTATCACCTCTCAGGAATCCTGCTCTGTGGGAATTATTGAAGGTAACAGGAGGGCTTCTTGGCTCCCAAGAACCTTCAACATCCAAAAGGACTTCATCCCCCAACCAGTAGTGCACCAGGAGGAAAATCTGCAGAGTGGTGGAGAAAGGGGGCGGGGCCTCCAACCAACTCTCAGCAATCACGCTTTGTAAGACTTACTGGAGATAATAAGAGGGCTTGTTGGCCCCCAAGACCCTCGGGAGCCAAGAGGACTTCTTCCCCCAACCAGCAATGCACCAGGAGGTGCATTTGCAGAGTGGTGGAGAAAGGGGGCATGTCCTCTGAAGTCCACTCAGCAATCATGCTGTATGGGACTTACTGGAGGTAACAGTAGGGCTTGTTGGCCCCCAAGGGCCCCTCAGCATCGAAGGAGACTTCATCCCCCAACCAGCAGCGCACCAGGAGGTGCATTTGCAGAGTGGTGGAGGAAGGAGGTGTGGCCACTGAAGTCCTCTCAGCAATCCTGCTGCCTGGGACTTACTGGAGGAAACAGGAGAGCTTGTTGGCACCCAAAGACCCTCTGCAGTCAAGGGGACTTCATCCCCAAAGCAGCAGTGCACCAGGAGGAGTTTTTTCAGAGTGATGGGGAAATGGGGCATTTTCCTCTGAAGTCCTCTTAACAATCCCAATGTTTATGACTTACTGGAGGTAACAGGAGAGCTTGTAGGCCCCTGAGGACCCTCTGCAGCCAAGGGGACTTCAACCCCCAACCAGTTGTGCACCAGGATGCTTGTTTGCAGAGTGGTGGTAAAAGTGGGCAGGGCCTTGGTGAGTTGCCGGTCTTTTAAAAAAAATGTATTTAGTTTTCAGACCTGGGTACCCCATTCCCCCTCCGCAGTCCAATTTCAGACCCAAGGACCCCATCCCCTGGGGCCTGGCCTTTAAAAAAAATGCTAAAAGGGTGATGCAGACCTCCCTTCTGGCCAATTTTGGCCCCAGGGACCCTCTTCCCGGGGCCAGGCCTCAATTGTGGGTGCCCTGGTCCCACCCAGGGCAACCACTTGCCACTGATTGGGACTGTAGGGGAGCGTGAAGGCCCCTGGGATCCCTACCAACTCCACGTCTCCTGCCAGAGCCAGCATTACTTTTACAGAGAGGCAGCAGCTAACATGTAGCTCCCCCTCTGTAAAAGCAACTGTGCTCCGCTTTCAGCAAGCAAGAGCATTCTTAATGCTCTTGCTTGCTGAAAGCGGAGCACAGTTTGCAATGGCTTGGTGGGAGTGGTAAAGCTCCTGCCAAGTCATTGCAAATAACTATGTTCCGAGGGTGGGCACCCAGTGACTTATCAGGAGCCGGCCCTGGGGGGGTGGAGGTCCCCAGGGCCATGTGAGGCTCCAGGTTGGGTGCCACGCGCACTCTCCCTTCTTTGAGTTTGCCCCAGGTAGGTAGTGGTCTCCAGGGATGCAGCCCCCACATTCAGTTTGTCAGAAGCCGTGGGGAGATGGTGGTCCCTGAGGCTGGGGAGTCCAAGAGGCCCCCATTGATAAATTAATAAGCACCTGAGAGGTGGTGGTCCTCAGGGCAGAGCTGGGAAGGCCATACGGGCCTCCCCTGCATTTTTTATTAACCAAGCCACGGGGAGGTGGTAGGCCCCGGGGAGGTGGTGGTCCCCAGAGCATTAATGATCCTGTGGTGGGGGGCGCCTGCGCCCCTTCCTTTTTTTAAATGCCCCAGGACCTAGTCCACCTGGGGGCCAACCAGAATCAAAGCTTTATTTTTTTATTTAATTTTCAGCGGGAGCCATGGATCCAGCGCGATCCCCCAAGAGGCCTAGGGGGTCAGGGTGTTTCTACCCTGCCCCAAATTCTTTTTTTAATGTTTTTTTCTGTGATTCAGTTCAAGCCGAGTCACAAGATGGCTGCCAACACTTCCTGGTTTGAAGTGTTGGCATTCAATCACATCTCAGCCTGAGATAGGTAGGGGTCGCGGATCCTCCTTGTCCCCCAGATATACAAATTTATATTTTGGTTAATGTCTATAAAACTACTGAACAGATTTACACCAAATAACAAAAAGGCACTTCTCTGGACCAACATCTACCTACCTGCCAAATGTGGTGTAATTCCATTCAGCAGTTCGGGCTGTAGGCGTGTCTAACAGTCCTGTAGGAATTAACATTGGGGAAAATGCATTTTGGGACCCCCCTTTTTCTCGGCCCCCGCTTGACAGATCACACTGAAACTTTCAAAACAGCAGCTGAATTGAGCGTCAAACTGGTTTTGAAAAATTCGCGAGTATTCGTCAAACATCACCAAAGTTATTGGCAAATGAAAAAATGCTCTTACTATGGAAACTACATCCTGACTATAACTACCTACTGGGTTCAGATCATGTCAAGTGCAGTGCACCAATACTGGAAAGTTTTGCATTGGTAAAGGCATATTTGCACGGGTGCTGGGATACCTGGCAACAGTCCAAACTGACATAATGACCAACTATTGGCACCAGCTTTTATTTTTGCACTTGTCAGTAGAGCCCAATGTCCTTTTTCCACATGTTGCAGCAACTGTCACTCTTTATTTGCCCTGCACTTGTTTATATCCGCCACGGAATAAGTGCAAAACTACCTGGTAGACTGTGCAACATTTATGCATTCCTGGCAAAAACTTTCATTGTTTTGATGCCTTTCTTGGAACTGGTAGACAAGTGGCAGTGATTGTTTTCAACACAGGTCAGCTAATGTTGGATGTTCCTTGACAAGCACCTCAGGTATCTTCTAAATTTTAAGTAATCTGATCCATTCTTTTGAGTATTTTTTCAACAAGTGATTTTTAATTGAATTGGGTTGTCTTTTCTTTTTACTGTTCCTTTGGGCAGTGTATGAATCCAACTATCAAGATCTTCTTCACAGATATAACAGGCCTGGCTGAATTCCTAGCTGTATCTTTGAGACACACTGGAATTCTCGCTCCCAAAGACTGCAGTAGAGAGGAGGAGTGGGGGGAACATTGCCTCTCTGCTGCTGTCTGCTAGGCTCTGAGATGATAATTTATTCCGTCCGAGGGCAGAAGGTCAGCTACAATGATAAAGCAAACATTTTTTATAGCGGGAGATAAGTGAAAAATAGCGGGCCACATGTGCCTCCTTAAATATCACGTTAAAATTGCAATTCTCAAAATGGTGAAATGTTGGAGGGTCTGATTAATGTCTGTTCAGAAGGTGGAACCTTATTGATGTCTTCATTACCACCCTTTCATGTATGGTGTTTAGTTGCATTGCTAATATTTCCTATGTGCAGTGCACATATAATTAAAGCATTGGTTTATTTCTTGAGTGCCCATTTTAAACCTGTAGCTTATAACTAATTCACGTACACACTATGCTGCAATATGTACTGTTTGGCTCCATGTGAAGAAATATTTTTTGAGAGAGACGGTTGGCGGTCGGAGAGGAACAACAGCCATAGTGCTGTAGATGGAGATCCTACTGCCGTCCGGATTACGATGTGGGTTTCCCACAACCCGGCCTCAGCAATTGGAATTGGAGTGCAGCAGTGGCGGTCAGACAGGCGTTCCGACTGGCATCCTAATCAGGCCCTTAGTGTTATTGTTTTGCAGTTTGTGGGAATGGGAGTGTATAAATGAGAAAAAGGATACAATTGAAAAAATATCAAACAAATCACATCCATCTCAAATGTGATTTTTCCCTGTAAAATGTAACATTCTGCATCCATTCATGTATTGCGAGGGGGCTTAATTCTCTTTCCAAAAGTACAATAATTCATAACTCTTTGGCATTCAGAAGGACAGAAATCGTAGCACTAGGGCAGAAATCATAGCACTACAACCATGCATGAAGGAATGATTCATGTACATTCCAATCCAAGGTTTACAGCTCTTTGATTCATCCAACTGCCCATTCAAAGACTTGTGGCGTAGCAGTACTGATTTCCCTCATTTGGACAAAGAAAAGAAGTATGCCATTGTTAAAGGCGCAGTGTGAGGGGAGATCTTTACAATTGTTCCCTTATTGGCTCCCAAACAAGGACAAGATCAATTTATTGAGATGGTTCTACCAAAATTGGTAAGGTTCACAGAAGGAATTTGATTCCTCTTCCTGACTTTAACACGCTGATGGAAAGAGAAGTGGACAGATAGTCATTTTCTTGTAGGTCCCCTAGAGAGACTTCAGCTGAGGTTAAAGAACAATTTGAAGAACTATGTATGATTTTCCTTTCCTGCATTGTGGGAAAAGTGGGAATAATAGCCATATCAGGCCATAAATCAGTATGCAACATACTCAATAACTTGAATAGTCCCACAAGAGAAAGAAATTGAAGCCTGTATAAAAACATCCTCCAAGATGTTGCCAACAGGGCCAGTATATGTAAAGCCATAGATGAGTACATTGTGATTAACAATTTAGAGTATAAATCACAAGCAATGTTTAAGATAGTTTTAAGTCGTAATCAGGGGCCACCTGTTATCATTGCCAGTAGCTGTGGAAGTGAGAGGGTTTTATTGAAATCACAAATGAGTCAGATTTTAAGCAAGCAGAGGAGAAGTTTAAATTATCACACTCCAAGGCAGATCACGTGGCACACGCGACAATCAAGGGACAACTATGGATGCTTCTCATTATTTATAATGAGAAAGGGCAATATTAGCCCTAAAGAGAAAGGTATACACAACAGAATACAAGCTACTGCTTCATCTGGCCAATAAACTTAAACGCAAAAGTAATAAGATAAGAAGGTATGGCCTAATAGGTAAAAATGGATGTAAGAAAGTGGAAAATAATTGGTGCTGTCAGCTTCACACCTCAAGGAATAATGACAGTAACTTGTCAGGGTGAACTTCAAAGTCATTAAATTAACTGGAGCTCAACCCCCTTGTAGCTATGGCACAGAGCAGAAGGCTTAACGTAGGCCAATGTGAAAAGTATTTATGTAGTACAAAAACAGTAATAAAGTCAAAACACCAAACAAAAAAACCTCAAACTGAGTTGGAAAATTAGAGGACATTTGATTGAGAAAAAAAAACACCAAAAGACAAATTTCAAATAAGGGGAACTGCAGATATGAATTTTTACATTTTTAAGTAAAAATAGCAACAAAAAGCACTAAGTGCCAATGATGGCCTATGGTAGAGGTAGACGGGGACCTAGATGCGACTTCGTGCTGACCGCAATGGAGTGAAGATTTTTCCTTCTGATTCAGTCTGTTTTGAGAGTTCAGGATTCTTCATGGGGGAAGCTTGAAGCTGTATCTGAGAAAGTGCATCAAAATAGGATGCCTTTGGTGCCCCGATGTCTTGGAAGTCCAAAAACGTTCTAAGTCCCAACTTTTTAACCTTCCTGGAACAGATCCTCTGGGTCACTGCAAAGGCTCACAATACCTCAGGTACAGCACTTACGGACCAGGACTCACTCCAGCAAAGACCATCAGCAAGGTCCAGTCCAGGTCAAGTTGTTACTTGTCAACTGGTCACTTCAAGAAAAATCCCTCTTACAGTTTGTTGTGTCCCTATCATTTTAGTGTGGTCTTCCACCAAATTTTACCTTCACCCCTCCTGTTTTCCTAATTTAGTTTTTACTGGCATTAGGACCATGTGCGCTTTACCACTGCTGACCAGTGCTGAAGTGCTTGTGCTCTCACCTTAAATAATTGAACAATTGATTTACACCTGACTGGCATATTTAATTTACTTATTACGTTTCTATTATATGGTACTATATGTACCCAGGGCCTGTACAATAAATGTTGCTAGTGGACCTGCAGCACTCATTGTGCCACCCACTTAGGTAGCCCTATAAAACATGTCTCAGGTCTCCCACTGCTGCATGCAGTGCAGTTTTAACTTGCCAGTTCGACCTGGCAAAATAAACCTTTTGCCAGTCCCAGGCCTTCCTTTTTCATACATATAAGTCACCCGTAAGATAGGCCCTAAAGGCCTATAGGGCAGCGTGCATTGTGTTTAAAGAGTAGGACATATGGGTTTAGTCCTGATAGTGAAAAACTCCTAAATTCATTTTTCACTACTGCAAGACCTGTTTCTTCCACTGGATGACACTGGGTTATCTTATTACATTTAATAAGTGCTAACCCTTGATTGGGAGCAAGTAGACATGGCATGTTTTTTTCATATGAATTGTGATTTAAAATACATTTTAATGGTAAAGCCAGATTTTAGACTGGAATTTTGAAAATGCTACTTTTTTAAAGTTATACCAAAGGGGATTAAACCCAGATCAGTTGAGTGGGGGTGAGTGTTTGATTTGCTCAAGCGCTCCGTCCATCATCCCCTTTGGTATCGCTCCGCACTTTTTAAAGTTGGCATTTTCCTACCAACAAACTTCAAAGGCCTTCTATGCATTTACAGCTGCCTGGGCCTGTTAATGGCTCTCCCAATAAGAATGTGTATTGTACCCAGACAGTGAACAATAGCGGACTAGTTGTGAGCAGGATGGGCTAACCTTCCAGGATTACTGGGGCAGAGCTGTTCCCTGCCCCACTTCAATTGAAAAGGACTTGCCTCCAGCACGCACAGAGGAATTTGATGCTAGCCTTTTGTCACCCTAGACTTCTTGAAGTCTTGGCATGGGAAGGAAGGAACTTTCTAGAACAAGATGTGGGGGTAGCCTAGAAAATGTACCCACTTCAAAGGATGACATCAGGTATGAATATTTGACCTCCTGAGCCACTCTTCAGTACATTCCTAGACCTGCGGACATTACACAAGAAGGACTGCCTTGTTCCCCCAGATGACTGCCCTGCTGCTTGTGGCCGTCTGCTGTGTTCCCTGGAGGACAGCCTTGCTGCCAGAGGCCTGCCTTATTCCTCAGATGACTGGCCTACTGCTACCAGAGGACTGCTCTGCTGCTTGAGGCTTGCCTTGTTCCCCAGAGGACTGCCCTGCTGCTTGATGCCTGCCTTGTTCTCCAGAGGACTTTCCTGATGCTTAAGACCTGCCCTGCTCTCTGCAAAGGAAGATTGGACCTTCTCCCTTCATCCCAGGCACCTGAGTGACTCCAACGGTTAGTTGGCTGACCTCCTGCTCTGAGCTACAGGGACACAGCAAGATCCAGAGACCTCCCTGCAACTGCCCAGCTGACATGCTACAACTGGACCTGCTTGGATTTGAAACTGGACCTGCCTGAGCCCTACTGGCCCCTCCATAATGACTCCCTGATCTCCAAAAGTTGTCCCATAGGTCGTTGACCCTTGGCTGGCAACTGAGTGCACTCCTCTACAAGTAAAGGAGTAATCCTGACGTTCTGCACTCTTTGCAAAGGACTTTAAAAAGGTAACTTTTTCAGTGGGACTAATCTAATCCCTGTATCTGCACTGCACTCCATCATGGTCAACCTCAATTTGTGACTTCCCTTGGTCTAGCACGACCTGATGACTGTGAGTGGGGCTTTGTGCTTTTAGGCACTTTATCTACCTAAAAGGTTTTAATTGCGTATCTCCAGTTCTACTGATGGGATTTTTGTTGTTTTGGTATCATTTTATTTATTAAAATTTACTCTATGTTTCTAAATTGTTTTTTCAGGTGTTGTATTTTTACTTTATTACTGATTGAGTGCTGCACATATACTACACAATGCCTCTAAGTTAACCCCTTAACTGCTGTGCCTTCCCCCTCCCAGTGCTGAGCCCTTGTGTGGCTATTTGGGGAAGTTTGTGCTTAGGGGTCCATTATGTTTTTCCACATAAGATATCCACATCATATTTGCATCCTTTTTTTCCAACATCCTGTGGATTCTAAAGGTACCCTGGGTTTCTGGATTTGCCTGGAGGTGACCGAGAAATTAGACAAAAAACATTAAAATGTTGTCTTTTGGGGGAAAAATGGAAAAAGGTATCATTTTACTCAAAGGAACCCTGGTTGGTAGAAAATTTGTGCCGGCATAGTGAACACATACAGAAATGTAAGGAAAATGTGAAGTTTGCAGGGGATTCAGGGTAGGAAAATTTTGGGGGATCAATGCAAGCCACACCTCCCTGGACTCCCCCCGAGTGCCTAGTTTTCAGAACTGTCTGGGTTTGGTAGGTTTCCCTAGATGATTGCCAAGTCCAGTACCAAAATTGCAGGTAATCCTCTTATAAAAACAGGTTTATTTGCGATAGATCATTTTGATGTCTCCATAGTATGTTTTGGGCCCTTCCCTGTCGCAGGCACTTTGGCCACCCACACAAGTGAGGTACCATTTTTTATCAGGCGACTTAGGGGAACGCTGGGTGGATGGAAGTTTGTGGGTCCCTGCAGATTCCAGACCTTTACATCACTTAAATGTGATGAAAATGTAATTCATGCACCCCTGTACTCCCCTCATTGTCTACATTTCAAGAATTTGCTGGTTTGCCTAAGTGATGGCTGAGCTAGGGCACAAAATCCACAGCTACCCATAATGACAAAAAAAGGAGTTCTTACTAAAAGCCATCTTACTGCCACAAATATAAATCTGGTACTAATTTGCTATAGTTAATCCACCTCCTGCACTGGTTAGTTTTAGCACCTCCAGAATTACTGGCTTCAAAGCACAAATACTTATCAAAGTATCTCAATATAGAAACCAAGCCCTCTGAAGGTGAGCCATGAACCCACTTCACGGCACCAACTGTTTTATGGTCCATTTGCGCGCCATTCATACACCACACAAAAGACTTTCATACCACCAGCCACGGGCCCAATCAAACAGATCAGTGCACTCACATCAACATACCTCCGCCATGCAAGGGCCCATCACATTCATATAACACAGGATGTAATGAGTTTGACTACATTTTACCACCTGCCAAGTAACCGCCTCCTTCTTTCTGAACATTACCAAACACATGCCTCGTGAACCTTTACTAATGGCTCCCATGACAGCCACATGAGATTCAGGAATACATGTCTTTCATGTGCCTTTAGTGCACTCCTTCCAGTTTGTGGATACAAGTTGGGGATGTCCGACTATGCCTCACAGCCAATTCCTCGAACTGAGCAAGCATATCTACCTTTGTAAATAATGCAAATATGGTGGGAAATTTTCCAAAGTTTCCTCAAGAGAACATCATAAACTATTAAGAACGGTTGTTAAACATAGGGTGATTCGTGACAACATAGCATATGTCCCATCCAATGTCATGTGCAGTGCTGTGACTATAATGCACTTATCATACAGCAAACTGAACATCTACTAAGTTCTGATGGAGGATGAACATGGCAAGCAGGTCAAGCATTGACCCATACGTTCTATAGTAATTCAATGTGAGTGTGGCACCAATATGTTTGAATCTTTAGGTGAAGATGAAGTCATGACATGTGTATCTGTACTACCTTTACTATCTGCTTCTACCTATGCAATATCCCTGGGAAAGCACACCTACCATAAGCTTTTCTTACCCGTTCGTGTCTCTGTACTCATCAGAGTCCTGACTCAACCTGTATAATTGTCAAGTGAACCTATACTAATGCCTTCTGTCCCTAGCTACTTGAAACTTACTGTGCTAAATCCAACTCCTTCCAGTTTGTGGATGCAAGTTTGGGGTGTCCAAGTATGCCGCAAAGCCATGTCTCAAACTGAGCAAGCATATCTACCTTTGAAAATAAGGCAAACATTCTGGGGAAAATTACCTAAGTTCCCTTAAGTAATAAGCTAAGAAAATGTCCTGTGGCACTCATTCACCGGCACTTTTACTTTTACAGCGTGAAAACTCAATTACTAACTTGCATCATACTCAATGTTATTGAAAAAGGGTACAGGACACAATATCTGGTATGATGATTGTTTTCACATCATATACTATAGATATTAATTGAGTTTGCACACTTTCAAAGCAAGTAGAAATGTTGGTGAATAACTCCCACTGGACATTTGTTTGACTTATTATGCTTACTCTGGTTCTCGATTACAATCAGTGTGGTCGTTGTGTAGTATACATAAGTTCCCTAACAAGCACTTCAAAATCCAGTCAAGCTTTTAACATTTTGCCAAAAAGGGGACTCCGTGACGACGTGGCATATGTTCTGTCCACCAGTATGTGCAGTGTGGGGACTATAAAGCACTGGTCAATCAGCAAACAGAACACCATCCACATTCTGAGAGCAGATAAAAGTGTTGCGAAGTCCATGATTTCCTGATGTAGAGGAACTAAAATTCTGCGACTGCTTGTCTTGCGAAGTAGTGGCCCATAGACAGTAGGTATCCATTCACATCAATTGAAAGGTTTCCCTAATGGCAGCTCCATATTAGTGAATTTCCCAGTTCTTTGCTTTAGTATGAAAAAACATAAAGCAAGTAGAAAAACATGGCTGGCTAAGATGGACACTGGGGACAGCAAACATGACTCCCCTGCCTCTTTCTCTGCATCGAGCACATTTTACAACGACGACATGGTCGTTCCTTGTTAGGTGTTGTAGGACTTTTATCAGCAAAGTGTCACTCCTGCAGCCTTGCCACGAATGAGGCCCGAGAGTGCCTCCATGCTTCATCAGAAATTCTTTGGCACAAAAATGTGTTTGCTGCACAATTTTATCAAGGAAGTCAACATCCAAAAAGAGATGGACGTAGTCAATTGGCAAAAAATTAGCCATATCGACTTTACATCCAGCGTTGCCAGTGAAAGGCAGGATTTTGGGCTCAACTAAATTGGGAGGCTGCCAAGAGAGCACTTCATCTGTGCTTGCTGCCTCACATGCCTGCTTTCTGGGTTGGTCTACCCTGCTGCTGTTGTCGCACTGCACAGACTGTGCTTGATAAGGGACAGCACGACTGTCATCATCGTCACCCTCAGAATCGCTGGAAGATGAGTTATCGGATGGAACTGCGCTGACTGAAAAATCACTCCCAGATTCTGCTCCATTGATTGTCCTTTCCTTCAGATGCTGTCTCAGTATCTGCTGTCTCAGTCTCTGATCCTGCCTCAGAGCAGGACTCCAGAACCAGATTTAGGGCATAGGCTGCATTCATCCAATGATACACCATCTCAGCTAGTGCCTAAAACCTTCCTTCTAAAACACTATCCTACGTAAAAGGCAGATAGGTTGTTGATTTGAAACAGTAAGTGGGTGTGTGCATGAGTGATATGTGCAACACTCAATAATGACGGACACCCTTCCAGCGCTCTAATACCAGATTCGGGTCAAGTTTGCGCTATATAAAACTCTGTAAAATAAAAAAAATAAAAAATACCATGACTTTCTAAAATCAGCAGGCTCATCAAAGACAATAAAAAAGACAAAAAAAAGACACTGTATTACTTCACCCTGCCACATACCCCTCATCACAGCCTTTAGGGTTGGTGGCACCCAGTGCGGCAATCATTTTGGCGCCCCCTCCCAAGACCTCCGATAAACAGTTGTTATTCAGCACCAAGATGACCACGGGTGAATGATCGCTTTACAAATAAACGTTATGTTATGACCTCCTCCTTGGATTACCTCACTACCACCCAGCAAACGTGCCCCCCATCTCGCCACAGCCCTTCTCTACCATACATTTCATTTGTTTTAAAGCATTTGAAACACCTGGCTTTACTAATCCACTTAGCTATTCACATAAAATACAGATCTGTTCTTTGCAGTAAGCCCTCTATGCTACTTTATGGCATCAAAACTGCCACTAGACAAAAGTCTGATCTCTCTCTCTCTCTAGCAGGAACATAATCACAAGCATTATCTTAACTTTTTATTGCTGTCTGAAAGCTGTGCATATATATATATAAATATATATAGGGAGATATCTCTCTATATATATATGTGATCAAGGCCCTTGACGGGCTGAAACGCGTCATGGCTGTAGAGGTCGGAGAGCACTAATAAACTGTTCTGCACCAATTTGTGGTCCGTGCTCTGTTTGTGGTGAGGATTCCCAGGTGGTTGACGGAGTTGTTGTGGATATATATATATATATGTCCCCACGTTGTGACTCAGTTTATGGCACTTCAGCGGCGCTCTCTGACGGTGTGGGTTGTGGAGATGGCAAAGCCCAGCCGTTATTATATATTACAAAGCTTCCTTTGCAGAAAGAGTTCCACTCGCACTCACAGGTTATAATTATAATCCAATGCTTTTTGGTCTGTCAGCAGACCTTGATCAAGGTCTGCTGACAGACCGAAACGCGTAGGGCAGTTGCGCTTGTCGTACATATGCTGTTGCCTTGAATAAAATGGATATTGGATTATAATTATAACCCGTGAGTGCGAGTGGAACTCTTTCTGCAAAGGAAGCTTTGTAATATATATATACATGTATATATATATATATAGAGAGAGAGAGACTCTCTCTCTCTATATATATATATATATATATATATATATATATTCACTGAAAAAACCGTAGGTTTCAGGCACGTTATAGTTACAAATTAGCATTTAAAAAACCTTTGAAATTCACTGAAAAAACCATAGGTTTCAGACACGTTTTAGTTAGAAATTAGCATTTAAAAAACCTTTGAAATTCACTGAAAAAACCATAGGTTTTAGGGACAGTTATAGTTAGTTGGACATTGCACTCGTACAAAACCCGTGAAATTCCCCCGTTATAGTTAGTTCAGCTAACTATAACTCGCGCCCGCAATGCACTGCTGATGACGTCACATATTACATCACTCATGACATGGTCAGTGACATCACTGATGACATCACTGATGACATCTCAAATGACATCACTGATGACATCATCCAGTGACTGTGTGTTTCTGTAAAGTTTAAATATTTTTAATATATATAGGGAAAGGCGTATTGAAGAATGAGTGGGTGTATAAGTGTCTGTATGGATGATTTAGTAGGTGCGTGACTAATTCTATAAGTGAGTGATTAAACGTATCTTACTGAATGCATGGGTTAGTGACTAAACTGGGTGAATGTCTGTATCTGTCTGTTGCTGTGTAAGTGGCTGCATGGGTTTGTGAATAGCTACATGAGTGTCTATAAGAGTTATTGATTTGTTGTCTGAGTATCTGTATGGGTGCCTGAGTGTTTGTGTGGATGGGGTGTGTGCGACTGTGCATAGATGTGTGAGTGGGTGATTCACTGGGTGGATGGTTTAAAGAGTGCATCTGTGATAGACTGTATGGGAGGGTAAGTGTGTGTAAGAGTGTGTTAGTGAGTGAATGTATGTCCCAGTGGTACATGCGTGAGTAACTACATATGTGAAAGGCAGTATATATGTGTGTTAGAGTATATAAATAGCTATAAGCGAGAGTGAGTGATTGTGATAGTGGCTGTATGGATGAGTGTGTGCTTGTATCAGTGATTGTATAAGAGCGTAACAATGTGCTAGTATTTGTATGATTAAGTGAGCTGGTGTGTGTATAACTGTATAGGTGAGTAAATGGCAGTGTGTTTAATTATTTGCATGACTGACTAGGTGTGTGA
The DNA here is from genome assembly GCA_963921515.1 of Calotriton arnoldi. Classification (NCBI taxonomy): domain Eukaryota; kingdom Metazoa; phylum Chordata; class Amphibia; order Caudata; family Salamandridae; genus Calotriton; species Calotriton arnoldi. Next base: position 174,929 of record CAWUFW010016529.1, on the reverse strand, counting down.
GTACCTCTATGGATGAGTGGCGGTGTTTGAGTGTCTATATAGGAGTAAGAGTGCATATGATAGTCCTGTACTGAGTGACCATAAGTATGAGTGACTGTACGGGTGAGTGAGTGGATGTGTGTGTGTAGTCCTAAGAATCAGTGAGTGGGTATGTAGTTATTGGTGTTGGAGTGTCTATGGTTTTGCGAATGGCAGTCTGTAATTTAGATTGGGTGTATCAAAGGTTTTATTAGGGTGTGAAGAGCTGCATCAGATTATCACGTGGATGATGTCATCAGTGATGTCATTTGAGATGTCATCAGTGGTCATCAGTGATGTCACTGACCATGTCATGAGTGATGTAATATGTGACGTCATCAGCAGTGCATTGCGGGGCGCGAGTTATAGTTAGCTGAACTAACTATAACGGGGAATTTCACGGGTTTTGTACGAGTGCAATGTCCAACTAACTATAACTGTCCCTAAAACCTATGGTTTTTTCAGTGAATTTCAAAGGTTATTTAAATGCTAATTTCTAACTATAACGTGTCTGAAACCTATGGTTTTTTCAGTGAATTTCAAAGGTTTTTAAATGCTAATTTGTAACTATAACGTGCCTGAAACCTACGGTTTTTTCAGTGAATTTCAAAGGTTTTTAAATGACATTTTTTAAATGTATTAATTTTTATATTAATTTTTTTCATACTGATTTACTACATTTTTAGAAACAATTTCTTTTACATATTTTATTTTTTAAATTACATTGTAATTACATTATACATTACAAAAAATACTTTCTCAGAATGAATTACTTTAGTTTAAATACTTTGCACATAGGCAATAGACTTTTAAGTACAGTAGTTACAGTTGTTGCAATGGGCAACACATTTTCAAACACAATGCAACATTCAGCTCAATGTGAATTTCTAGTTAAATGCAATTAGTTACTTTATGGATTACTTTTGTAACCACAGGACTGGATCCTAGATTCAGTCCTGGGACATCTCCTGTAAACAGTTGAGTAAAAGCGTTTTGGTTACAGTCGTGATTTTTAAGGAATATTATTGTATTTTAAAAGTTGACACTGAAACTTTTCCTCATAGAATCACCAATGTTATCCTATGGAAGGAAATTCACTTAGCAGGTAAAAACTGTTATCGTTACTTTTTCTTACTCAGTGTTGGATCCTGGATCCAGCACTGGTGAATCTCCTGTAAACAGTTGAAAAAATGCGTTTAAGTCATACAGGCGATTTTTAAGGAATATTTGTAGTTTGTGAAAATCGACACTTTGAAACTTTTCTGCTGAAAACCAGACAATGGATTCCTATGGAAGAAAAGATAAGTTACTGGTAAGTACGGTTAAAATTACTTTTCAGGGTCAGTGCTGGGCTAAAAGATGCAGCACTGGGTTCTCTCCTGATAACAGGTGAGTAAATCGGAATTCATATTTCGGCTGATTTTAGAAGAATAATTTAAAGTTCCAAAACTCCACACTTAGAAGAATTTCCAAGTGAAACCAGTCAATGTTAGCCTATGGAAGGAAATTCAAGTTACTGGTAAGTACGGTTAAAATTACTTTTCAGGACCAGTACTGGGCTGAAAGATGCAGCACTGAGGTCTCTCCTGATAACAGGTGAGTAAATCAGAATTCGGATTTCGGCTGATTTTAGAGGAATATTTGTATGTTTCAAAAATCAACACTTAGAAACTTTTTCAGCAAAAAGCAGGCAATGATATCCTATGGAAGGAAATTCAAGTTACTGGTAAGTACGGTTAAAATTACTTTTCAGGATTAGTACTGGGCTGAAAGATGCAGCACTGAGGTCTCTCCTGATAACAGGTGAGTAAATCGGAATTCGTATTTCGGCTGATTTTAGAGGAATATTTTAAAGTTCCAAAACTCCACACTTAGAAGAATATCCAAGTGAAACCAGTCAATGTTAGCCTATGGAAGGAAATTCAAGTTACTGGTAAGTACGGTTAAAATTACTTTTCAGGACCAGTACTGGGCTGAAAGATACAGCACTGAGGTCTCTCCTTATAACAGGTGAGTAAATCGGAATTCGTATTTCGGCTGATTTTAGAGGAATATTTGTAGGTTTCAAAAATCAACACTTAGAAACTTTTTCAGCAAAAAGCAGGCAATGATATCCTATGGAAGGAAATTCAAGTTACTGGTAAGTACGGTTAAAATTACTTTTCAGGACCAGTACTGGACTGAAAGATACAGCACTGAGGTCTCTCCTTATAACAGGTGAGTAAATCGGAATTCGTATTTCGGATGATTTTAGAAGAATATTTGCACAATGGTGAAGGGAGGGGCGGGGCCTGAGGTGACATCTGTGCAAAGGCGCCCCGTGGCGCGTTTTAAGTTGGGGGATTAAGTCCCCTTGAATCCTGAGGGTCACTAGGGGCCAACTAGCCCACCAGGAACCTCCAACATGCGCCAGGGGCTGCGTTGCAGAGACGTGTAGAGAGGCCACACCCCTTTTACACCTCTCTGCAACGCAGCTCTGTGGCGCTTTCTGGATGTACCTGTTGGGCTAGTTGGCCCCCAGGGACCCTCAGGATTGAAGGATTTAATCCCCAACTTAAAACGCGCCACGGGCGCGTTTGCACAGATGTCACCTGAAGCCCCGCCCCTCCCTTCACCACTGTGCAAACGCGCCCGTGGCGCGTTTTAAGTCGGGGATTAACTCCCTTGAATCCTGAGGGTCCCTGGGGGCCAACTAGCCCAACAGGTATATCCAAAAGCGCCACAGAGCTGCGTTGCAGAGAGGTGTAAAAGGGGCGTGGCCTCTGTACACCTCTCTGCAACGCAGCCCCTAGCACATACTGGAGGTTCCTGGTGGGCTAGTTGGCCCCAGGACCCCAGTATTCAAGGGGAATTCGTTCCCCTCTGCAAACGCGCCAGGGGCTCGTTTGCAGAGTGGTGAAGGAAGGGGCGGGGCCTGCGGGCCCGATCGTTTTTTTTTTTTTTTTTGTCCCCTGAAGGGGAGCTGTGTAGCCCCCTTCCTTTTTCCTGTTTTTGGGCCCTGGGGACCCCATCCCCCAGGGCCTTACCCCTTTTTTTAATTAAAATGTTTAAAAAAAACGGGAAGGGGGCCGCGTGGCCCCCTTCCCTGGGCCTGTATTGGCCCCGGGGACCCCATCCCCGGGGCATGGCCTCTATTTCTACATTTTATTCTTTGGAGGGGGCTGCGTGGCCCCCTCCTCTGGCCATTTAAGGCCCCGGGGACCCCATCCCCGGGGCCGGCCATACCCTTTTTTTTTTTTTTTGTGGTTTTTTTTTAACTTTGGGGAGGGGGCTGCGTGGCCCCCTCCCGGCACTTATGGCCCCGGGGACCCCATCCCCGGGGCCTGGCCTCACGTTGGAGACTGTGGGGGGTCCCCAATCCCCCACAGTCCCAGCCGACTCCCCGCGTCCCTTGGGAGCCGGCATTGCTTTTCCACATGGGGAGCTGCTAAGATGCAGCTCCCCATGTGGAAAGCTATCGGCTTGGATATTGGAAGAGAGAGCAGGTTTCCCTGCTCTCTCTTCCAATATCCAAAGCAGTCTGCTATGGCAGGACGGGAGCCGCGAGGCTCCGTCCTGCCATAGCAAACTACAGTGTCCCAGGGGTAGGCACCCGGGACACTGCAGGAGCCGGCCCTGGGGGTGGCGGTCCCCAGGGCCATCAAGGGCTCCAGGAGGGGGCCGCGCGGCCCCCTCCCTTAAATTGCACATCCCCGGGAGGTGGTGGTCCCCGGGGCTCTGGGGGTCCGTAATGGACCCCCACATTTATTTTATAAGTGCCCCGGGGAGGTGGTGGTCCCCGGGCGTGTGGGGGCTGGAGCCCCCCACACCTTATTTAAATAAAAAAGAAGCCCCGGGGGTGGCGGTCCCCGGGGCTACGGGAGGGCAGAAGAGCCCTCCCGCACCATTTTCTATAAAGCCCCGGGGGTGGCGGTCCCCGGGGCTTGGAGGGCCCTTGAGGCCCCCATACAAACAATATACCCACCCCCACCATGCCCCCGGGACTTGGGCCACCCGGGGGCAAATGCTATCGAGCGCGGGAGACCGCGCTTCGATTTTTTCGGCAGGATTCGCGCACCCTGAGCGCATCCTGCCGATTTTTAAAACATTTTTTTCTTTTTTGCCCAGGGGTCCTTGTGGGACCCCTGAGCAAACCTAGAGGGTCAGGGTGTTTCTACCCTGCCCCCTTTGTGCGCTTTGCGCACTTGTTTCTGTCCCTCGGTTCTACCGAGGGACAAAATGGCTGCCAACATTTCCTGAATCGGAATGTTGACAGCCAGCTGACAACCAATTAACATGCAGCTCGTGATCGGGACGGTGCGCGCAGGGTGCGCTGAGGGTACACGGACCCTACTCGGCCATAGATATATATGTACTTTTACTTTTGATTTTCTCAGCAACTACTGAACGGATTTACGCCATTTAACAAAAGGGTTCTTTCTGAACCAAGAACTACCTCTTTGCCAAATTTGGTGTAATTCTGTTCAGCAGTTCGAGCTGTAGCCGTGTCTAAAGTTTCCTATGGAAAATTGCATGGGGAAAACGCGTTTTGGGACCCCCTTTTTCTCGGCCCCCGCTTGACGAATCCCCCGAGACTTTCAGGGTAGGAGCGGACCGGAGCGCCCCACAAAGTTTGAAAATTTTGCGAAGATACGTCAACCGGCAAGAGAGTTATTTTAAATAGAATGTCGCGGATTTCCTATGGATAATAGGTTGTAACTATAACTATCTACTGGCGACCACCAGTAGATAATATATATATATATATATATATATATATATATATATATATATATATATATATATATATATATAAATCACTTTTATTTATACATGTGTGGTTTCCCTGGGGGCCAATCGCAGCCCTCAGGGAAACCACACGTGTGTAAAAACTGATTTCTCTCTGATGTATGTGTATAGAGAGAGAGAGAGAGAGAGAGAGACTCTCTCTCTTTCTCTATATACAGATCACTTTTTTTTATAGATGTGTGATTTCCCTGGGGGCTGATCGCAGCCCCCAGGTAAATCACACATCTATGAAATAAAATGTAGCCCCCACAGGTGGTCGCCAGTGAGCAGAAGGGCCGACCCCTGTCAATTTTGCAGTTTACAAAAAAAATATTACATTTTTGTAATTATATTTAACCCTGGGGAGCAATCGTGCCCCCCCCGCCCGACCCAACAGATGACATCCCTGGTGTCTAGTGGGGGTATCCTGGCCGTGGTTCTCAGTGCTGCCACAATCCACTGCCAGAAAACCCTTTCAGGAAGGCCTTGTTTGAAAGGAGAGAATCTCCCCTTTCAAAAGAGGCCTCCCTGAAAGCTGGGGAGGCCTGTTTCAGCTTGTTTTCCCCACTGGGGCTGAGCACGGCTTTGCCTGCTGCTTCCTTGGCTCTGGTGGGTGAAAATTGGGACATCAGCATTCCTCGCAGCGCGCTAACATCACAGATGGGCGGTTACGCAGTAGCAATTCTGCATCTCCCCCAGGGGTTTTTAAAAAAAAGCAACCAGAGGATTTTATGCAGTCCCCCCTGGTGTCAGCCAATGGTCATTACCCGCACCCGCACTGCCCGACGCATGCACCAAAGGGGTTAAGCCTGACTGTCTTTGTACTAAGCTACCTGAGGATTAAGCACAGGTTAATTTAGTGACTTTTTATAGTTTACCCTTACAAGTACTGTGGTTGGTGCTTGAGTGGGGTTTTCACTCCCCTAAATCAATAGCCTAATTTCTTACTTAATGTGACAGAAAGAAGGTTCCAGTCCTTTTCTATTCTTACCCAGATCCAGAAAGTGTTTTGAGGAGGGTTCTTTTGGGTGCCGCGTTTATGGTTGAAACTAGCTAGTCAGTGGTGTTAATTCCAGGCTACTCTCTAACCAAAAGGGTAAAAGTTCACAGGACAATTATATCCACTTTTTCAGAAGTTCCTGTTTGCACTGTTGCAAACAATCCCACAGTGCCTATCACTCTGAATATCCACGATGGGGAAACCCAATCTTCCTTGTGCAGAGCTTTTGTGTCCACTAAAAGCTGTGGCCAGGGAAATAAGCTACTGTAAATTAGCTTACTGGAGTTTCAGACACAGAAAAGTTGCTGTGCCTGTCAAAATGTCCTTTTTTAGGACCCAGCCACATCCCTGCTAGTGAAAAGAAAGTAGCATAAAGGGGCTAGTCACTGTAGGAACCATGCCAAATGTAATTTTGCAAATGTTCCAATTTAGGCATCAGGCACTGTACCTTGTGGGTGACAAGGTGTACTTAGGGGTGACTTATAAATATTTAAAAGCAGGGTTTCTTGCTTGTCAAAAAGGGTTATTTTGACAGGTTTTATGCTGGTACAGTCAGGCCTGAAGGTATGTTTTACAAACCAACCCTGTGGGTGGCACCATCAATGCTTCAGTCCACAGGTGGCATTTAACTTCCAAGCACTAACTGTACTCCCTACACCATATAATAGAGAATTAGTGGTACGGTAAATATGTCAATCAGGATAAGCCAATTCAGCCATGTTTAAAGGAGGAGCACATTTTCTTTACTCCTGCTTAGCATGTGAATTTAATTGTTTACAAAAAGCCAATATAGGGTCCAGAAAAGGTGAAAAATCTGGGGTGGCCCATGCAGAAAAGCAGATCTTCTACTAAGGAGAACTGGTTTATGATAATAATTCAAAGGCTGGCATGTTCAGTTCCTTTTTTGCGACACTGTATTCCATAGTGTATGAAGGGCAGGTGAATATAGGCACTTTTTGCATGGTCTAATATTGTGCCACAATTTTAGGGACCAGGCTCAAGAATTATGAGCCCCAATAGAGGAACTGGAGATTCAGCCAGCTATTAAAAATATTAAATCTTGGAAAGTCCCAGTCCTTGACATATTTAGTGGAGCATTCTAGAAACACATTAATTTCTTCCTGAGGGCGGGTGGGGTAAAGCCATCTATGGAGGACCCCAATATTACGGTAATGGAATAGATCAAACATATATATCTCCTTCTACAGACTTATCACTGTAAAGATCCATATGAAGGTTTTGATTACATGAATCTCACTGTTACTAACCTCGTTTACTCACGAAGATCAGTCAAGCTTTGTGACTGGTAGGCAGACCTTTGATAATGCCAAAGACATGCATACCTCATTAAAAATATTAAATGTAAGAAACTAAAAACCTCCTTATTTACATTAATTGCTGAAAAATCATTTTTTAGGAGGGACATTGTGGACCTTTACAACAACTGTGTCGAAGAGCTTGATCTAGGGAGGCCCTCTATTAAAATGGTTATCGTGAGCTATCAGAAGTCTTCACACTTCAAAAAGATGATCCTTCCCTCCTAAGAGCCTTCCTAGCACCATCAGGTGCTGGCAAAAGATCACCCCTATGATAAAACATGCCATCTAATGTCGGTGAGCAGTTGCATCCTTGTTTTAAAAAATTATAAGACCAATATATCTACATTTACTAATACAATTGTGGAAGAGAAACACAGGTGACTACATATGGTAAAGAATCAATCCTTCAGTACCAGTGAGAACCGGTTAGCCTGCCCTACATAGATATACATAAGCATTCATTTTCATTCAAGACATGCGTGTCTGTGTTGCAGCTAGGAGCAGGACACTGTTTGGGTTTTTGCTTAGACTGACATAAAATGCAAACCGAAAATGCCAACTTCCTTGCTGGGTTGCAGAGGTGTGTCTACACACAAATTTAGATATACACCGTAGTACTACCAGATGCTAGACAAGATTCACACACGTTCCTGTAATGAGTTATTCATAGCAGAGAAATCTGCACAAGTGATATAGGATCCCCTGCGCAAAAGCACATTTATTTTTGGCTCGCTCTGAACTATGTTTCCCCATTGAGAAACCACTTCCCTTACACCCCCACCAAACCTGAGGGTGAGTAATTTCCTTTCCCACCCCGGAAAGGGATTCACACAAGCTCTGTGCTGCAATACAAATCTCATCCTTTCCTGGTGGGAAAGGGGAATGTAATGAGTTTATAAGTTCCCACAAATATAGTTGTTTGTGAGAGTTTCCAAATGTTTAAGCCTAAATACTCTTTGTGTTGAAATCTTTTGTTAAGTTTTGTAAAAGTAGAAAAGGAAATACATCAGAAGAACAGTAATACATATCAGCAGATTTTGGATAAATATATGAATAATACTATAAGGATAAATAACAGCAATAAATATATGACATTTGGTAATAAAGAAATAGAAATAAATATAAGAGAAATATACAAATTAACATATGTTAAATATAGGTAAAATTGCTTAACTGACTAAAATTTTAAATATTGAGATAATTGAAAGTTATGATGAAAAAGAAAGAAAACAAAAAGAGAGGGAGTGGAAAGTGAGATATAAGGGAAATGAGAGTAGGCATATATGAAAGAAATATAAATAGGAAAAAGGAAATTCATACAATTTATATTAATAATCAAATAGGTATAATAACAATCAAGGAGTAATACATTGGATCATCTTAATAATCTTGACAAAGCGTATTATCATAAAAAGATGAACTAATTATAAAATCGTTACATAAGCATAATTAAATAAATAAATAAATTAGATATAATGGAACGAGTTAGAATAGCGTAAATGAGAAGAAAAGGAGAATAACGTAAAGTATAATAGAATAATGTGAAAGTGTGAAAGATGTGGAAGATGTGGAGATGTGGAGAATGGAGCCAGGGTACTTAGAGACAAGAAAGAATAAAAGAGGAGAGAAAAAGGTATAGAGATTCAGAGTTGTTTTCTTTAATTTATTGTATTGGTAGCAGTAGAAATATTGTTAATAACATCATCGTTCGATTTTAGGAAGGGTGACCAAATCTGAAGAAATATGTCAGTTTGATCAAGTAGATTATAGATCACTCATTCATGTGGTGCCGTTTGTATCATGGCTACCAACCATTCTTCCTGTGTAGGTGGGGATGATGATTTCCAATGGCGTAGTATACATATTTTAGCTGTAGCCAATGCGGTATGAAAAAGGCGATGTTGAGGTTTTGACAGTTTTGGGGAGTTTTGCAGATCGTGTAGGAGGATGTTGGCAGGTGCAAGTGGAAGAGATAAAGGCACAGTAGAGTGCAAAACCTTGCCTACATAATTCCCGAAAGATTGTATGTTTGGGCATTCGCATATAACATGAGTTGTATCACAGCCAGGATTGGAGCATCTCCAACAATTAGTATGTGAAAGGAGACCAGCTTTGTGTAATTTTGCAGGTGACCAATGCCAATCATGAAGAGTATTAAATAAACAGAATTTAAGCCTTGCTTCGCGGGTTCCTTTGTGTAGGTTTTCCAATATCTGTTCCCATTCATCATCTGAGTATGAAGTTAATGAGCGGTTCTGCCATTTAAATTGAAGGTTTTGAGAAAGGGGTTGTGAAAAGAGATGTAGTGTGAGAGTTTTGTAAAGACCAGATGTCACTCTTTTATGTTTTCCCCATGTGTTTAGATATAATAATATTGGTGAGTGTTGTAATATCCAGGGTGGTGATCCTAATTGTTTTTTCAAACACTGTTGAAGTTGAAGATATTTGGAAGACTGCTGTGTGGGTATGTTAAATTCCTCTTCTAATTGTGTAAATGATTTAAAGTCGCCATTGTGAAGAAGTTGATCTAGAGAGTGAATACCTGCTTCTTCCCATAAAGGCCAGGATAAGGTACGGCCATTAATACGTATACCTGTATTTTTCCATAATGGTGCCTTGTTATGGATCCGAGAGTTTGAACCAAGTAACCGATGCGCTCGTTGCCAAGATTTATGCATAGCTGATAACATCGGATTTCTGGGATCAAGACGACTAGTCCCTCTCCCATATAGAAGCGAAAGGCCTGAATACGTGGATAAAAGGTGTCTTTCTATTTGAACCCATTGTGGAACATCAGTGATCCCTGATATAAAATAAGATACTTGTGACAGATGTAACGCAAGGGCATAATGTTCTATCGACGGGAGACTAATTCCTCCATACTATTGATGAGCTTTTAGTTTTGCCACAGCAAGGCGAGGTTTAGCTGAGCCCCATATGAAAGTTTTAATCTTAGAGTCTATTAGCCTAAGCATGGATAAGGGGATCTGAAGAGGGAGCGTACCCAGAATATACATAAAACGTGGAAGAGTAACCATATTAACAGCCTGGACCCTACCCCAAAGAGAAAGCCCCAGTATTTTCCATTTTTCAAAATCACGCTGCATTTGGGAGATCAAAGGGTTTAGGTTATCCATAACCATACCTTCCAAACCTTTGTTCACTAATACTCCTAAATATTTAAGGCGTGAAGATTGCCAATGAAAGGGAAATCCATGTATAGCTGCCTTTGTCGTTCCATCTGAAATGGGCAATGCTTCACTCTTATCCCAGTTGATTTTATAACCTGAAAAGGAGGAAAAATCATTGATAATTTGGAGAAGGGACAGTATGGAACGGGGAAGATTGGTACGAGTAAGGAGAATATCATCTGCATATAGATAAAGTTTAGAATTTCCTATTGGGAGTTGTATACCTGTAATGTCATCTGATTGACGAATTGTGGCCTCTAAGGGTTCCATGGCTAAGAGAAAAAGGAGTGGGGAAAGAGGGCAACCTTGATGTGTTCCTCTGCGAATCTGGAATGATTCAGACATAAAACCACCACAATTTACTTGAGCGGATGGGTTATCATATAATAGACGCACTTTATGGATAAATTGATCTCCTAATCCAAAACGGTCCATCACCTTAAAAAGGTATTCCCATTCAATGCGATCAAATGCTTTTTCTGCGTCTAATGAAAGTGCCAGTGCATCGCTTGGGAGAGACTTAGCAGACCATAAAGTATGAGCTAGTGTACGAAGATGATTCTGAGAAGATCGCCCTGGAACAAATCCCACTTGGGTTTGATGTATCAAAGAGGGTAGAACTTTACGAAGACGGGATGCTAGAATACTGGCCAATAGTTTGATGTCACAATTTAATAACGAAATGGGGAGATAACTACTACATATCAAGGGATCTTTACCAGGTTTAGGCAGTACAGCAATAAGTGCTTTGTTAGAAAGAGGTCCTAGTGAGGATACTCTATCCGCTTCTTGGAATGCGGCATGCAAAGTGTCAATAACATTATGCCCTGTCCAGCGATAAAATTCAGCTGGAAATCCATCTTCCCCAGGAGCCTTGTGGTAAGGTAGATTAGCTATTGTACAGGATATCTCTTTCTTACTGATTTCACCTTCAAGGAGAGCTCTACCATCATCAGAAAGGCGGGGGAGTTCCACTCTTGCAAGAAAAGTGGACATCTTATCCAAATCTACTTGAGCACCTGGAGTGTAAAGAGATTGGTTAAAGGAGGCAAATTCATCCACTATGTCTTGGGGCCGTGTGAGGATATTACCCTGTGCTGTTTTAATGGCAGGGATGGTCATAGCTGCTTCTCTTTGATATAATTGTGCAGCTAACAGTCTCTCTGCCTTTTCCCCTTGTTCATAATGCTTACCTTTCATTTTCTGCAGAGCATATTCGGCTTTAGATGTGAAAACACTATTTAATGCCATACGGGCTTGTTCAAGTAATTTGCGATTCTGCAAAGTTGGGTTTGTTGTGTATAGACGAGTATAAGATTGAATATCATGCTTTAGTTCTTTTTGTCATGCAGCATTTTGTTTATTAGCAAGTGCTGCATCCCTCATTAACTGGCCCCTGATAGTAGCTTTAGCTGCAGCCCAAATAATCCTGCTGGAGGTCACAGATCCCTGATTAGAGGAAAAGTAATCTTGAAGGTGTAATTGTAACTGAAATTTACCCTTAGGAGTTCTATGTCTTTGAATGCTCATGCGCCAGGGTTTGCGTCCTGGGTTAGAGTCCCATCTCTAGAGATAAAAGGACCGGAGAGTGATCGGATAATGCGGTTTCCAAAATGCGAGATTCTGTAACTAATTGGACCACTTTCTGTGATGTTAAAAAATAGTCCAAGTGAGAGAAGGTGCCATGAGTGGGGTAAAAGAATGTGTATTCTGCTTCTGTTGGATAGCTGAGACGCCAGTGATCCACTAGCCCATTATCCATTATGATGTCATTCATTAGAGCTCTATCTGCAGCATTTCCCTTATCTAACGTGCCCGTTTTATCCAAAATCGGATCTCTTGTTAAATTCCAATCACCACCAATGGCGTACTGTGAGGCATCTATTTCTGTTAGTAGACGATTCAATTGATGAAGAAATGATTTTTTTGATCCTGTCGGGGCATAAACTGAACCTACACAAATGTGAGCATCTCCTATGCATAACTTAGCAAACACATAGCGTCCATCTGGATCTGTCCAGGTTTTGGAATATGAAAGAGGCAACCCCCTGCTAACTAGGTCTGGGAGGAGGGGGAAAGAGAAGAAGAAATATAATTGCAAAAACAATCTCCCACGCAACCTCTATTTCTTTAATGGTGGCTTTCTCAAGCTCAAAAATGGGGCATACTAAGATACTACTCTCCACACAACAACTTTAGTAACTATTATTTCATATTTTATTATGTTTTTCTTTTTTTCATATTTATCAAAATTTGAAAATTGACATTACAACATTTCATTTCTTGCAACAATCACAATTCAATTTTACATCTGTATTCTGAATATAAAAGCTGTTGCTATACAGTTCAAATAGAAAAGAGAAAAACAACAATCCCCTGCATTCATACCTCATTCAATTGACCCACAACCATATCACTAGCATACTCACACTACCATACTACGCCCCAGACCAACACTGCATGCACAGATGGTTAAAAGAACGGGGTGGCAGCATCCACCCTCGATTGCTGTGCTGATGTCTGGGGTGTCACACTCTCTGGCCGACGTACGTTTCAATGGACAATATCAATGGTCAAATGGAAAAAAGAGGAGGCACCCTATTAACTGCAGTAGGGAAAAGGGTAAACAAGTGTCAAAACTAAAAAGGTCCCTACCTGAAATTCTATGTGGATCATGTGTTGTGTAGTATAGTGCTCCTATCACCTCATTCTTATACAGCACTTATTTTGGCATCAGTTACAAAGGAATTGACATGGTAAAAATATAATCAAAATATATTCAGAATATCACATTTCAAACAAAATCAGTATATCAAAAATTAAATTTTTATTCATCATTAAAAAGATATTTGTACACAGAGAATTTTACACAATTAAAAACCAAGTTAAAATCACAATTTCATCATATTGAGCACAAAATTGATCATAATATCATTTAACACAGAAAAGTTAAGAAAACTACGGAACAGTCGACCCGGCGTTTCGGTGAAAATGGATCAACCACCTTCTTCAGGACAGAGTTTTCTATTATGATACTAGGAGGAAAGTCATCAACCCTTAATCAATTGGGAGATATTTCTTTCTTCTGTAGAGTTACAGGTGGGAATAGCCTTTTAATATGGTACTATTCCGTCGTAATGCGTTCGTAGGAGCCACTGTTATAAAAGGGAGTAATAATTGAAGTTCCTTTAAAAACCAGTATCTTTCATTGATCAATACAGGTGAGCCGTGATTGTGCTTCTAGTCTCTAAGGTGCGTCTTGTATGTGACGACCACTCTGGATATGTATGCAGAGACGGAATGGTAGTGAAGTAATAAGGATGTATCCTGACCCGGTAGCGGAAAGACGTTCGTAGAGAGCAGGGAGGCCGCATGTTTTTAAACAGCTTTTTTATTACTTCACTGCCATCCCGTCTCTGCATACATATCCAGAGTGGTCGTCACATACAAGACGCACCTTAGAGACTAGAAGCACAATCACGGCTCACCTGTATTGATCAATGAAAGATACTGGTTTTTAAAGGAACTTCAATTATTACTCCCTTTTATAATGGTGGCTCCTACGAACGCATTACGACGGAATAGTACCATATTAAAAGGCTATTCCCACCTGTAACTCTACAGAAGAAAGAAATATCTCCCAATTGATTAAGGGTTGATGACTTTCCTCCTAGTATCATAATAGAAAACTCTGTCCTGAAGAAGGTGGTTGATCCATTTTCACCGAAACGCCGCGTCGACTGTTCCGTAGTTTTCTTAACTTTTCTGTGTTAAATGATATTATGATCAATTTTGTGCTCAATATGATGAAATTGTGATTTTAACTTGGTTTTTAATTGTGTAAAATTCTCTGTGTACAAATATCTTTTTAATGATGAATAAAAATTGAATTTTTGATATACTGATTTTGATTGAAATGTGATATTCTGATTATATTTTGATTATATTTTTACCATGTCAATTCCTTTGTAACTGATGCCAAAATAAGTGCTTTATAAGAATGAGGTGTTAGGAGCACTATACTACACAACACATGATCCACATAGAATTTCAGGTAGGGACCTTTTTAGTTTTGACAATATCAATGGTCTCCATCTTCATCAGGACCTTTAAGTTTGCATATACTTTTTGTAACGGATGAAAAAAGTGGGGGATCTACAAAGAGAGGGAGTAGTGAAAAAAAATGAAAAAAAAAGATATTTAATTACTTGTCCATTTTGTTTTTCTTAGTTTGTCAATTAAATATTATCTTATCGTATTTTATATACGCCCCAAGGAGTTGTCTTACATTACTCCTTCTACAATATCTTAAAAACAAGTGAATGCTCATTTTTATTTTTAGTCGTGTCATAGAAACCTTCACCATAGTTCAAAAAAATCACCATAGTTGGAAAAGTGCTACACATCCTGTTGCCTGTCATGGCACTTTATTAGGATGCCACTAAGATCTTATGGGCATGTCTAATTGTGCCCTGCAGCTAACCCTGAGCAGTGATGTGTTAAAAGTTTGATACTCATTTTAGTGAGTCTTGGCTTAGAAAGGAAAAAGTCAAACACTCATGGTACATCCCTTATCCCTACAGAGAGGTATACCTTGAAATGACTTCAACAACTAACCAATAAGTGACATAAAAAAAGATATAGAAAAATACAAACAATATTAAAAACTGGGCAATGAAAGTAGTATTGCTGTTGTACGATCCTAGGTCTCAATACCGCCATCTAGTACCATCTAGACCACTGCCACAATGTGATCTGACAAGTTAATATTGCGGTTAATACCTGCTAAAGTACTTAGCAACTGCTCCAACCGGAGTTGTGCGAGCAAAAGCGGGGCCTCCAAATATTCTGTATCTTCTGTCAGGCCACTGACTCCATGAGTTTGGAGCCTCGCCTTATCTGAAAATAATATAATGTCATACGATAGGTCTATGTTAAATTACGATGTTTCTCAAAATACGGAGGTATAGACTAATATGTGCAGTTTGTATATTTAATTACCATAGGGGTACAGCTCGATATATATGCTTGTTTGACTGCACAGACTGGTTCTGTTTGGATCTCTGTAGGGCATATGCTCCGTGTCTCCTGTCCCATTGACTTATCGCTATGAATCCTAAAAATATAAAATATATCTTATGACGATGGTATTAATATAAGTATTGCATTTTCCTTTGGGAATTGAGAAAGGAAAGAAAAAAGAGAAAAGAAGCAACAAAAGCCGGTCACGTCTTACCAGCTACTTCTTGCTGTGAGGCATAAACTGCTCTGGTGTATTGTGTCTGTACATCCTGGTAGTATGACTTCGCAGGCGTTTTTTTCTTTTTTGTTGCTATCACCAGTGGAAAGAATTCCGTCCGTTACCTACATGCAACGACAGAGCTGTCACGATCCTTATTTTCTGTCAACCCTGTATTCCCTTTCTAGACTGCGTTGCTTAATCTATGCTTATAACCGCTACGCATTTCCCTTATCTAACATGCCCGTTTTATCCAGAATCAGATCTCTTGTTAAATTCCAATCACCACCAATGACGTACTGTGAGGCATCTATTTCTGTTAGTAGACGATTCAATTGAAGAAGAAATGATTTTTTTTTTTATCCTGTCGGGGCATAAACTGAGCCTACACAAATGTGAGCATCTCCTATGCGTAAATTAGCAAACACATAGCGTCCATCTGGATCTGTCCAGGTTTTGGACACTGTGACTAGAAAGGATTTGCGGATGAGAATTGCCACTCCACATTTGCAAATAGGGCCTGTATTTGTGGAGTCACCCTTATGAACACTGCTATGAATCACCTTTCCCACCCATTCTCTACATAGTTTATCAGATTCTAGTGTGTCTAAATGAGTTTCCTGAAGTAATGCTACGTCTACATATTTTGATTGAAGGTAGGAAAGTACTTTCTTCCTTTTAATGCAATGAGTGAGACCATGGACATTCCATGTGATTGCACATAAAGGGTGAGTATTCACCATGCTGGAAAAATATCAGAGGGTAAAATAGAACAATATCCAATGACTTTTTCAAGTTTAAGAGGATAGGAAAATGGGAAATATCTAGAAAAATAAAAAGAGAGAGGTACCCTGGCTCCTTACAAAAGCATTAAAGTCCGGTTGAGTAACTGGTGACAAAAAGATCTAAGTGGAAAATGAATTCAAAGCGGTTTAGTTTATGAGATAAGAAATATGAAAGATAAAGGGAAAGAAAAAGGGGGAAGAGAGGGAGGTGTAAGAGGTAGTTAAAATGAAAAGTGTAAATTGTTAGTGTAGAAATACTAGAAGTCCTAAACTGTTAACCTCAGGTCGGGGCTCACTAGAGCACCACCGCGAGGAAGGACCCCATCAGAAATAATGAGATAATAAGTGGGATGAACATAGGAATAACATTAAATAGATGTGTCCCAGAAAGTAAGATTAAATGTGTGTGCTGATGATTAAATAAAACATAACAAGACATGGTATGAATTAAGATGATATCTTATGATAACACATTAACATGTTTAGAAGTAGTAAATAATGCATCACATATATTATAATTATAAAGGGTAAAAAGGCAATGATAAAATACTAAGTGCATTAGATATATTATAGCAATGGAAAGAAACTAATACTTTCATGAACTAAGCTTAAGCAATATGTATTATATGTATAAATAGATGTATATAAGTGAAGGTACTTCATCAAAAGTAGTAAATATGAATCATGAAATATCAAATATTATAAATATTAAATAAAATAAAATAGTATACTAAAATATGCTGTAACCTAGAATAGTATGATATAGTATAATCTAGATAAGATGATATTCAACTGAACAGAATTTGAGCATCATTTCTTGTGATATTATGCAACTAGTTCTTAATGCTTATTCTAATAATAATGGACTAGAAACATATTTTAGGTCTACTTCTAACAATAATAGTTAAATGACTGTGCTAATTAACAGTTAGTTTAGGTAACGTCATATTCTGACCGTGTCTGAGGTGTATGGAAGAGGTGATCAACCTAATCTAAACCTAAGATACTATAGTATGGTAGAACACAAAGAGATTGATACTCAACTGAGTAAAATTTGAGCAACATTTCTTGTAATATTAGATAGGCTGTTGAAAGTACTTATAGTAATGATGATAGAGCACAAACTTATTTTTAGGCTTTCTTTAACAATAACAGTTGCAATAACTATAATAATCAACAGCCGATTTGGATAATGATATTTTCAAACCGCATCTGAGGAGTTCTTGAGAGGAGATCTAGACTTGTCTCTGTGCGGTTCCTGTGTAGAGGTAGAAGGAGTTTGTAGATTGGAATTTTTGTCATCTTGGGAATGATTTGGTCATTCTAAATCTCTGCCGTGGTGTCGTGAGTTGCTAGGATTCCGACTTCTGTTGATCGGTAACTGTTGAGAGAGGTTATGAGTTGACTGAATGAGATCCTTTTGAGCATATTGTACCTCCATATCTTGCGGTTCTATAGAGTCTAGGAATTTCTGCAAGTCTCCTGGGTCATAAAAATCTTTTGAGTCCCCATTTTTAGTGATGCGAAAACGTGCGGGTTCAAATAATCCATATTTGATATCAAGCTGTCGAAGTTGGGGTCTCATGGAAAGAAATGCTTTTCGCCGTTCGTTTGTTTCCTTGGAGAAATCAGCTGCCATGTGAATGAGGTGCCCCTCATATAAAGAAGAGCCTTGTGAACGGGCTGCAGCCAATAATTGCCTTGCCTGTTCATGTCTGAGGAAGCAGGAGATAACTGGCCTCGGGCGTGCTGAAGATTCTTTTCATGGAGGACCAATTCGATGAGCATGTTGGATTTCTAGAGGCGGATTGAAAGAGGAACCAATCAGTTTTGGGAGAGTGTCACAAAAAAAAGCTCTAGTATTTTGGCCTTCAATGTTCTCCGGAAAACCAAAGAAGCAGACGTTATCCCTTCTACTTCGGTCTTCTAAGTCAACTACCTTACTACGAAGAAATAGAAGGTCTTGGTCTCTACCTTGGAATGATTCAAGACGACTTTCCATCATTGTTATTCGCGAGTCTAGTCCTTCAACTCTGGTGTGAAAGACTGCAATATCTTCCCTAATTGATTTGGTTTCTGTAGCCAGAGATGTTATGGTGACGTTCATATCTTCTAATCGACGACTGACGCTTGAAATTTCATGCAATATGCGATCCATGTTGTCTGTTGGTATAGAGTCAGTAGCAGTAGGTAAGACCTGGGGTGAGCTAGGTGCAGAAGGAGTACTCCCTTTCACAGGCATAATGCTAGGTTGTTTAAGAACTTCTGTAAAGAGAAGTTGTTTAGGGGGCTTGCTTCCGTGTTTATTATTAGACATTCACCCTGTATTCTTGACCAGTGCGCTGAGGTAACACGAAAGGCAAACTTCCCCGTCTCAAAGTGGCAACAAACAGAAGATTCAGGAGACTCAAGAAAGTTGGTAGACTCGATAAAATAGTTAACATGGCAATGCAGATGCACAGAATGAAAGAAAACTCTATTGCAGATACCATTCGTTGGTTGCTTAGCTCGCATAATTCAAGACCATATTTCCTTTGATAATGCTTGTATTAAATGCTGGCGCACATCTCTGCAGGTATTGCTGTTAGTTGGTTAGTCAAAGGACTATGGTAAGGTCAGTGAATAACTGTGCAACCGGTAAATGCAAGGGTTATGTCCAAAAGCCTGTTAGTAAAATCCTAATTCAGTTCACCCAGGCATTCAAGTACTTATATGAAGAGAAAGTCTCACGAGAAAGACCATTAGGTTTGGACTTTTACCTCATAAATAATTTTTAGGAAAGCTGCACACATATTGAACGATGACCAAATAGTCAATTAAGTCGTTGCTTACCTCCTCTTTGAGTCCCAGGCAATATACTGAGCCATATGTGCCATCTCTGTGAAGAAAACACAGGACTTTATAAAGCATGTGAGGTAAATTAAAGGTAGATTAAAGATGGAGCTTAGCGACAGGTCAAGAGAATTCCTGTCACTTTGTCATGTATTTGCTGTTGTGAAGATGCCGCTGTGGAGATACACCGAATTGCAGCCAAATGAACAAAACATCAACTCCCATGCGAGGCGTCATTGCGCGCCGGCAGACGCAAGAGGCGCGGCCTCGACAGGAGCGAGAGGCACGGCCACAGCAGACGCAGGCAGCGAGGATCGTGAGGCGAGTTGAGGCCTAAAGGAACTGCACTCCGTCGTCGATTTGAGGTGAGGGCAGCCTTCGTTTTCTGTTGGAAGAGAGACCTAACTGGTCTACACACCCTTAGGGTGAATAAAATTAGATTAATTGGACCCTTTATTCGTTGGTGAGAGCATCGCTTCCTTCAGGGGTCTGTCCCGCAGCGGAGCTCTCACATTCGGCGGCCATCTTCCATGGTGACCAGACCACGCCCCCCTAAATACTCTTTGGAATGCTTCTGAACATCCTTATTTGCACCACTTGTGTGCTGCGGTATGCCTGTGGCTCACACCCATAAGTGAGTATATGCGTTCAAGAAATTCCTTTGTGAATTCTTGGCAGTAAAGTAAATTTGATCATAAACTTATACTTGTGACCAAATTCACCACTGTAAATCAGACCCAAGGTATCTTCCTCATAAAAATGTTTATTAATGAAAACAAAAAACAATAAGTATTCCAGCATTGGGCAAATTCAGTTAATCAAATAAATGAAGAGTATGACTGGTTGTAAGATGGATTTTAATTGTTTAGATGTATTAAAGAAGAAATGTTATATGTCATGAATTAATTCCGTTTTATATTGTAAAGGAACACAGAAAGAAACAAATGGCAAGACTTGAGTAAAAATGTTAGTGGTTTAAGTAATGCAGTTGACTGACAGGCTTGAGAATTAAATAGTTATCGAGATGGGTCAATTGTAATACATAGGTTTGATGAGCCAGAATACAATTCAAATAATTGACAAATAAGAATTAATTCAGTTTAGTGTATATGGTTGGCAGATGTTTCTTTTTTTATTATTTATTTTTTATTCAAATAATACATGGCATCCATCTGCATTTCTTCAATTAGTGTATTTACAATTCACCAACCAATGACAAGGATGAAACAAATGAAAAAATGTCATATTTTAAACATCATAAAAGTCATATTACATGCTTGATCTAGTGCATTCCTGTATATTTCATTATTACACAAAAATTCCAGAGCTTGATTACTTTAGGCCTTCTTTATTTCTATTGTGTTTTTTCCAAATTCAATTTAATTTTGAATTTCTGATCAGCTCCTCAAAGCACTACCAACTTTTCTGACATTTCGTCCTGCACTATATGCACTGTGTAGAGGGATTCTTTAACACTGACTTCTATCATAATTTTGTGCCCTGCCATAAAAATTAGGTACATTATTTAATTTCCGTTGTTGAGTAATATTTACTCTGTTCCCTAACAGATATGAAATTAATTTTGTTTAGCTACTTGATAAGCCTGTTAAGTATCCAGAGCAATCAAACATGCTACTATAGGGTACAGAGGTACTGTGATACCGGTTCATTGCCTAAGAAAACTAAGGATTTTGCCCAATGTACATTCAAGAACGGATCAGTCCCAGACTAATACAATCAATCCCTTAAATCCTTTTTTAATGGGATAAGTGGAAGGAGCCTTGACAGCCATCTTATAGAAACAACAGGTGTAAGATATAGCATCCATCTGGAGTAAAGATAATTATGCCACAAATGTAGATCCTTGAATTAGTGAACAATTGCATTCATTCACACATTGCCAGGTCTGTTCATTACCACTATTCCAGTTTCATTATCCAATTTGTGAACTATATTCTGAAAGCTCTCTGGTGGCAGTGACTTGCATAAATGAGCTTACGACGTTGTTATGCCCATGTATGGCTGATTCCTATTTGTAAGTTTTTTAGCCAGTTCAGATGCCTGATTGATTTTATTAATGACAGCCTTGGTAAAGAAGCTGATTATTTAATTGTAAGATAACCTACACTAGGGTTTGGATTTAATATCCAATAGTTCAAAACAGGTATATAGCTTCTATTCAGTACAAATTAAGAAATCTCTAGTGTACGTGATACAGGTTCCTTGCTATCCTGCTACTACCTCTGTTGTGAATACAGTGCTCAAGTTCCTCTATTTCCCTGCTTCAGCCCTATCAGGCTGTTCAGTTTACATTGAATGCCTATCCTCAGACTCTGTTATCTCTTTCATGGAAAGTGTGAAGATATCAAGACATGTGTAGAAATGTTATTATCTCCTTATAACTAAGTTGACATACTGTTATGTTGCCTTACTAGATAAGCTGACATATTATCATGTCCTCTTACTGTCTAATATGACATGCTTTTATTATTTTGGTTATAGGTGTATATAAACAATATGTGAATCAAGATGACTCGTTTGTCGCCATGATTATTTAGTACTTTAGTGTCTGCAAGTGCTCCATTTGTTTTCATAACATAAGATAAAATCGGCAATCAGATACTATAAAACAAAGGTATCGAACCATAGTCAGGGTGGGGACTTCACATTATGACTTTTATGCCAGTGATCACGCTGATTTGCAGTCCAACCAGCCTCGGTGATAGGCGCCATCTTGGAATTAAAGAAGAGGTGGCCTTCAGCCTGTCTCTATTTATTTTTTTGCTGGTAACACACTGTGATATGAAATAACTGACTTGCTATTTCATAATGAAAACAATAGTATGCTGTGCAATCCATCTTGAGAAATTCTTACACAGGCTTTCTATTTATTGCTTTAGCTAAAATCAGTGTAGTGCTTAGAGAAAGCTCAAGGTTGTTAGCATGCTAAGGGGTATATTCACAAGAACGTGTGATAACTACCGCAAGAGTAGCATAACGCAACTTTCAATAACGCAGCCTATTGAGGGAAAATAACCCCATGTCAACCTGGAATTCACAACAAGGCGGTACCATGTGATAGTCACCAGATAACGCGTCAAATGTCAGCGTGAAAATCAATGCCACGCCAAAATATTGCGAAACGCGAATGCGAGAAATCATGCGATGAGGCCAATCGCGGTACAAAAAGTAGCGAAAAGCAGCCTCAGGCCTGCAAATCCCACACGTCTGGCGGGAAATTGCACCATAAAAACCACAGAAACAACACACCAGAAACAAGCCAAAGCATGTAGCAACATGGATGCACCCTGACCCAGCGCAGAGGGCAACGCGAACCCCACAACCCCCACAGACCACCAGAAAGGAACAACTGGCTCGGGGAAGGCCAAGGAGAAAAGGGAGAGGAAGACGGGGTGCAGACCGCAGGAAAAAAAGACCAAGGCCACGGAGGCGACAGAACACTACCAGCAACTGACCCACAAGCAGACCACCTGGAACGCAGTCGGAGTGCCCAGGAGGCCAAGAGGCACCGGCAGGACGTGATAACCTAAACCAGGTACAAACCTGCTGCCAACAGGAAGGCAGCAACAGCGACAGGAGGTGGCAGTCCAGCGCCACAGGAGGAGCTGGAGGAAACCCAGGCCATAGTCATCAGTGTGGAGACGGTGCAAGGAGTAGGGAGTACGGACACAGCTCGAGAGGACCCGACACAACAACAACAGGGTGAGGATCCAACAGGGACTGGGGGGACGGGGGTGATGGGCACAATGCCACACATGCATAATGAGGTGTAACACACTGCACACCCACAATTCCCTAGGGACATGTCCCCCATCCCTGTGGCACACTGCAGCACACACACATAGCAATCACAGCACATACCATGACAATGTGGCACAAAGTGCAAGACCCACACTGCAGAACAGGGAACACAACTGGGTCCACCCAGGCGCAGAAACAGAACAATCACATTGGACAGAGCAGGGAACTGTGAGATGCACATCTACCCCTACCACCCCACATCAGCCATGTAGGCCAAATATTCACTGTCCAAACTCAAATAGCCACCACCGCCCAAACAGTCACAATGAACATTGTCACACAGTCTGCATGTCGACAAGAACAAGGCGCCAGCACAATGCCAACATGCACCTCCCCTTCACAATGCAGAGGGACAAACATCACCTCCAGCAGGTCAGAACAGACAACCCATCAGTGATGCCCGAGACGAACACCCCACCCCCAACACCGATGCCCTACAACAGCCCATGGACATCCCACACAACCCACCACCAGGACCAGGGCAGACACGCTACTCAGAGGAGAACCCAGCCCCTGCAACAGACCACACAGCATGTAGCACCCGCAATCACGGCTGCCTCACAACACTTCACCCACCCACACATGGCACCCTAATGCCAGGTGGCAGAACGCCAAAAGGAGGTGGCCCAACAGGT
Source organism: Calotriton arnoldi (assembly GCA_963921515.1). Taxonomy (NCBI): domain Eukaryota; kingdom Metazoa; phylum Chordata; class Amphibia; order Caudata; family Salamandridae; genus Calotriton; species Calotriton arnoldi. The sequence continues at coordinate 151,321 of CAWUFW010016529.1, read as the reverse complement.
GAGGGTGTTGCCAAACCCATGGAATGTGAACTAGAACACATACCTGGGTGTCCAATACCCTTCAGGGACCACCTATACCCCACAAAGACCCACACCTCCACAGAGACACATGCACATATCATGTTGAACTGGCTACGGGCATGTGCACCCGGCCCCTTTATTGGCAGGGCCACATGTACAGTGATGCCTGTGCTGGATGTGTGTGGGGTGAGTATAAGCCAGCCCGCACGGAGTGCTTGGTGCTGGCAACAACCTGAACAGTGGACACCAGTGTAATGGAAACAGAAAACACCAGCATAACAGAGTCAAATGCAGAGCAACATGGAGGGATCCGGAGTAAGGACAGAGGTCACCCAATATTCAGTCAGGAGGTTCCGTGAGTCGCAGTGCACTGAGGTAGGGGCACTAAAGATGAGCGCGCTCATGTGAAGAAATTGCTAGGATTGTGTCCCTTCGGGTTAGTACTGACGCAGATGCAGTGGGGTGTGTTACACCTGCATCAACTTCTTCATCAACGTCCCAGGTCTCCTACACTGCCTGAGGTGACAGTTGCGTCCGCAGTCCACAGCGCAATACCCAGTATTAGATCCGGGTGTGTAGCTTGACTACCGCCACCAGTCTGCATTCCTGCCTTGGGGCTGTTGCCACCTGCCCTCCCATTGTCTGTGCCTTCTCCCGGCCGCACACTTGACACATCCTCCTCCTCATGGTCCCAGGTCTTCCACACTGCATGAGGTGACATTGCTGCGCAACCTCACAACAGCACAATACTCAATCAGTAACGGACAATGGCTTGCGGTGCACTGAGTCACTGGCACCTGGAGTGCTGAGCAGGGTATCAGGCCGATGATGGCATCCACAACAGGTCTGAGCAACTCCGTAGGTATGTCAGGACCACCCTTTCGACTCTGGCAGATGGCGGTTGGAGGTGGTCCTTGCGGTGGTGGCGTGTGCCTCCTGCGGTGATGCGATGTCCGGGCCGGTCAAGACACAATGCCATGTGTGGGCCCTGGTGGCCCGCAGTTGGGGCCGGAGGAGGCGGACAGCGCAGGGCCACAGACACATGGCGTTGATGACCCCAAGACCATCGCTACAGAGGCCATTCAATGTCTCAGAAGAAGTGGTCCCAGGCCTGAGCAGCACAGAGTTTTTTTTGTTTGTTTATTTATTGAGATTTTAGCATGTAATTAAACTTAACAGCACTGTACATTTTCGTAAGACGACATTGCAATGACATAAGGTAGCGTTACAGGTGCATAATCAATAAACTCGATTCATCACTAATATAAACAATACCATCTGCCTTTTCCCTGTTGCACTGTTTTTTTTTTTTTTTTACCACACGTAAGCTTAAGCTTGACAGTATAGCCTATCATGGCAATAGCTTTACACCTACACTTGTAACACCAACGATATCAAGCATCTCAACACCATTGTTTGGTATTCCGGCTGCAACCCATGACTATCACTACACATAGGGTGTATCGGTATCTCTTTTTTCGGTGTTCCATCGATCATCTGTCCCCACAGGCTTCCATTCCTCCCACTCTTAACCAGGTTTCAAAGGGCTCCCAGATATTCTTAGGTCGGGATCTGCTAGGCATGAGCTCTCAATAATGTGACAGATGGTCTTTACAGTAAGTCGTATCTTTAACCCATTCTGTAATAGTGGGGGGCGATTGTTTCTTCCAATGTATCGCCACCTGTCTTTTTGCCAGGAGCAACAGGATTGCTGTGAGTTTTCTTGTTGCCTTGGGTAAATTAAGGACATAACCCAGTAAGGCTACGAGCGGAGAGCAGAGCAAAGGATGGCTCGTCATTTGCGCTATGTGGGTAATTACTGATTTCCAATACTGTGCTATCGGTCGGCACTCCCAGGCCAAATGGGTAAGGGTGGCCTGTTGAGAGCCAGATCTCCAGCAATTTGTGTCTGGGTGAAGGCCCATGCGATGTAACTGTGTAGGTGTACGGTATAATCGGTGCAAATAGTTAAAATGAATTAACCGGAGTCTGTAATTCGGCGAGAGGTGTTCCAGTTGTGTACAACAAAATGACCATTGTTTATCAGTTATGGTAAGGCCTGCATCATCCGCCCATTCAGCTTTGGAGCGGACTACAGTAATTGGTGACTTCTGCTGTGTAATACTATATAAACGGGTGATCAGTTTACGGGGCGAGGGTACAGCAAGAATGTTCTCCAGTGCCGGTAGTGTGGGAGGTATTTGCGGAAATTCTTCATATCTAGCTTTGCATGCCGCTCTAATCTGGTAGTATAACAGCATATCTAGTGCTGTATACGGTGTCGAAGGGCACATCTGTTGTAATGTTAAAAACGTACCGTCTGGGAATAAATCGCCTCCTGTTAACAGTTCGTGTGATGCCGCCCTCTGCTTGGCTGCCTTGTCTAGTAATGGTGAAATAAGCGGGTTTCCCCCTATCGGCATTGATGGCGCAAATAGTACCTTCTGGTGTGCTCTTTTTGCTAGACCCTGCCATGCCTATCTTAGTGCTTCAACCGTATCTATCTCTTGGTGAGGGCGCTTATATTTTTGTTAGATTGCCGTATTTAGTGGGAGGGGAGCTACCTTATCCAATTCAATTGCCACATGGGGCTGAAACTGCGTGGGATGTTGCCAGTAGTGTAGATATTGTGCTTGTGCGCAGTATGCATATAACTTAAAATCAGGTGCACCCAGTCCCCCTTGCGAAAACGGCAGTGTTAGAATATCCCAAGAGACGTGGGGTTGCCTGCCAGCCCATATCAATTCCAGGATAGTCGAACAGAGTCTCGTAAAAAAATGTGAGTTTAAGGGCATCGGTATGTTTACAAAGAGGTATAGCAATTTGGAGAGGACAACCATCTTTGTTAATGCTATTCGACCTATCAGAGAAAGCGGCAAGTGTTTCCACCGTTGTATTTTCCCCTCCAGCCGATCAATCACCTTCCCATAATTTGCCGTCCATATCTCCTGTATGTCTCTACTCATCCAAATTCCCAAATACCTGATCGGTTCGGTCGACCATTTTATAGGGAATTCTGTATCGAACGGAGTGGTGTCATCTGTTAGTGGTATAATCGTTGATTTGGCCCAGTTTATCTGAATCCCCGTCAGCCCTCCGTATATCACCAGTTCTCTCATTACTGGCGCAAAGTTCGTTTCCGGGTTTACTAAATATATTGTCATATCGTCAGCGTACATTGAGATAAGCAATCCCCTGGAGGTGAAACCAATACTACGCTGTGTGTGATGTTGTCGGAGTCGGGCTGCTAAGGGCTCCGTTGCAATCGCGAAGAGCAGCGGTGACAACGGGCAGCCCTGCCTCATGCCCCGCGTTATAATTATGGGCTCTGAAATTTTACCATTTACTTTGATCCTCGCCGTGGGTTTGGTATATAATAGTTGAATTTGTTTTATGAAAATGGGACTCAGTCCCAGACGGGTTAGTAACGTGAATAGAAAGTTCAATTCAAGAGAATCGAATGCCTTAGTGGCGTCTAAGAGGGCCGCGATAGCTTGGACATGCGGGGCCACGTATTGCAAGAGCGCGAAGATTGTGCGTAGATTATGTGCCGTTGATCGGCCCGGGATAAAGCCCGACTGGTCCGGTCGTGCTATTAATGGGAGAAGGGGCTGCAGCCTGTTCGCTAATAGCTTGGCGTAGATTTTGGCATCTAAGTTTATTAAGGAAAGCGGGCGATACGAGTCTGGTTGCGTAGGGTCTTTATCTGGTTTGAGCAGGGTTATTATTGTGGCTTCAATCAATCAATCAATCATATCATTTGTAAAGTGCACTACTCACCCGTGAGGGTATCAAGGCGCTGGGGTGGGGAATGCTGCTACTGCTCGAAAAGCCAGGTCTTGAGGAGTTTTCTGAAGGTCAGCAGGTCTTGGGTCTGACTTAGGTGGATGGGGAGGGTGTTCCAGGTCTTGGTGGTGAGGTGGGAGAACGATCTGCCACCAGAGGTCGCTCTTCGGAAGCGGGGGACAGTGGCGAGGGCGAGGTCGGCGGAGCAGAGCTGGCGGGTGGGGGTGTAGAAGCTGAGTCGTCTGTTGAGGTATGTTGGTCTGGTGTTGTGGAGTGCCTTGTGTGCGTGGGTGAGGAGTTTGAAGGTTATCCTCTTGTTGACCGGGAGCCAGTGCAGGTCTCTCAGGTGGGGTGTGATGTGGCTGTGGCGAGGGATGTCGAGGATCAGGCGTGCAGAGGCGTTCTGGATGTGTTGGAGCCGTCTCAGGAGTTTGGCCGAGGTTCCTGCATAGAGGGCGTTTCCGTAGTCCAACCTGCTGCTGACGAGGGCCTGGGTGACCGTTCTTCTCGTTTCAGTGGGGATCCACTTGTAGATCCTGCGGAGCATGCAGAGGGTGTTGAAGCAGGCGGAGGAGACGGCGTTGACCTGTTTAGTCATGGAGAGGGTGGAGTCGAGGATGACCCCTAGGTTGTGTGCGTGGTCGGTGGGTTTTGGGGCGGTTCCCAGTGCGGTCGGCCACCAGGAGTCGTCCCAGGCCGAAGGGGTGGATCCGAGGATGAGGACCTCTGTCTTGTCCGAGTTCAGCTTCAGTCGGCTGTTCCTCATCCATTCAGCGATGGCCTTCATTCCTTCGTGAAGGTTGGTTTTGGCGGTGTGGGGGTCCTTGGTGACAGAGAGGATCAGCTGGGTATCATCGGCGTAGGAGATGATGTTGAGGTCGTGCCGACGGGCGACATGGGCAAGCGGTGCCATGTAGATGTTAAACAGAGTTGGGCTGAGGAATGAGCCCTGGGGTACGCCGCAGATGATCTCGGTGGCTTCGGAGCGGAAGGGGGGAAGGCGGACGCTCTGTGTTCTGCCAGAGAGGAAGGAGGTGGTCCAGTCCAGGGCCTTCTCTTGGATCCCGGCGTTGTGGAGGCGTGTTCGTAGTGTGTGGTGGCAGACCGTGTCGAAGGCGGCTGACAGGTCCAGGAGGATGAGGGCCGCCGTTTCTCCGTGGTCCAGCAGGGACTTGATGTCATCGGTGGCGGCGATGAGGGCAGTCTCGGTGCTGTGGTTGCTGCGGAACCCGGACTGGGAAGGGTCCAGGATGTTGTTCTCCTCGAGGTAGCGGGTCAGTTGTTTGTTGACGGTCTTCTCGATGACCTTTGCCGGGAACGGGAGCAGGGAGATGGGCCGGAAGTTCTTGAGGTCCTTGGGGTCCGCCTTGGGTTTCTTGAGTAAGGCGTTGATCTCGGCGTGCTTCCAGCTCTCCGGAAAGGTTGCTGTCTCGAAGAAGGTGTTGATGACTTTCCGGAGATGGGGTGCGATGGCTGTGCTGGCTTTGTTGAAGATGTGGTGTGGGCATGGGTCTGACGGAGATCCGGAGTGGATGGTGTTCATGATCTTGATGGTGTCCTCGTCGTTGATGTTGGTCCAGGAGAGCAGGCGGTTGGTGCGGATGGTGGTCGTGGGGGCGGAGGTCTCAGTGGTTGTCGGGGCAGTTGTGGCGTTGAAGCTGTCGTGGATGCCTGCGATCTTGCGGTGGAAGAAGGTGGCCAGCGAGTCGCACAGGTCTTGCGAGGGTGGGACATCGTTGGTGTTGGAGCTGGGGTTGGAGAGTTCCTTCACGATGTTGAAGAGCTCTTTGCTGTTGTGCGCGTTGTCTTCACGCATAGTCTGTGGCAACATACCCGTCTCTTGTGCTTCCTGATATACCTGTAGAAGACGTGGTGCTAGGATATCCGCATATTCTTTATAAAAGGCTGCGGTCAGTCTGTCGGCTCCTGGGGCCTTGTCAGCTGGCATACTGTTTATTACTTGTCTTACATCATCTGCTGTGGACGGTACGTCCATGTATTCTCGGTGCCACCGGCTGAACCACAGCAGTTCTAGTGTGTCTAGGTATGCTGTAATGTCAGACGTAGGTGGATCTGTCTGGGATGTGTATAAAGACTGGTAAAATTGGGTCATGGTTTGCAATATTTCTGGCGGCGTGCGTGAGGACAGAGCATTTTGATTTTGAAGTTCAGCAATGTACGCCGAGCCTCTAGGCGAACGCAGGAGACCAGCTAGCGTTCGCCCTGGTCTGTCTCCCTCCCCATATCTGCGCGCTTGTGTGTATTTGTGCATATATTTGGTTTCCCTTTCAGCTTCCTCCTGGAACGCCGTCAGTTTGCTTCTAATGTGTGCCAGTGTGGTTTGAGAGGGGGTTGTGTAGTGTTTGCGTTCTAAATCTTTGATCACTCCCTCTAAACGAGCAATGGTGTTGCGGATATCTCTAAGCACTCCCACCCTCAAAGCTATACATTCACCACGGGTTACCACTTTGAAGGCCTCCCAGAGGGTACCCAGGGAGTCCACTGAGCCCTCATTGTTCGTGAAATAGTCTGTGATTTTATTTCGCAATTCCTCTCTAAAGACCTGGTCCAGTAGAGCCCCTGATGGGAATCTCCAGCTAAAAGGCTGAATATACGGCTTGGGTATGTGAAGTTTGAGTTGTACTGGTGCGTGATCCGAGAATGTGCGCGGATGATGTGTGGCTTCCATTACCCAGGTGTGCAAATCTTTGGTTGTGAGCCAGTAATCCAGCTTTGACCAGGCGTTGTGATGGTGTGCTATGCAGGTCCCTTCCCTTTCATTGGGGTGTAGTGCCCTCCAGGAGTCTACAAGTTGATATGCGTCAATTATATCTTTTAGCACCGACGCTGCCTGCGGGTGGTGTGTCCGAGCCGTCCCTACTCTATCTGCCATGTTTGACAGGACCACATTAAAATCTCCGCCCCAGAGTAATGCTGCATCTCCCAGTGTTTGGATCTCATGCCAAATTCTATGAAAAAATTCAGGGCAGTCTGTGTTTGGGCCATACGCATTAGCAATTATTATCGGAGTGTTATATAGTTCGCCTCTGATTAGAATGTATCGACCCTCTGTGTCTATAACTGTTTTGTGGGATTTCCAGTGAAGGCCCCTGCGTATTAAGACCGCCACCCCCCGGGAGTAGTTTGAGTTGCTTGAATCATATACTTCCCCCCATCTTTTATTTTTCAGTGCGGCTTTCTATGCGGTGGTCAAGAGCGTCTCTTGTATTAAACAGATATCCACATTGTGTCTGGTTAAGTAGGAGTGTATCAGCCTGGTTTTTCTATGGTCATTTAACCCCCTTACGTTCCAGGTAAGGCATGTCAATGTAGTCATGGCTCTGCTATAGGGTGTTGGTAAAACTCTGATGAAGTACTATCCTTAAGGTGTATCTATGTCTGAACGTGTCTGTGCTTGTACCGCATATCTTGGGTACGGTGTGTACCATGGGAGCTCTTGTACGTGTGCATGTGTATTTGTGCAGTCTTCTCCATTTCTTGTTAGGTTCTGGCCCTGGTTTCGGCGGTAACGTACAACAATGAACCCCCTTCCCCCTCCCTCCTCCCACACCAACCCCCAAACAGGTTGTGTTTTTACTGTAATCAACCCCTCATTCAACAACAGAACTCCTGAACCAACGGAGTAATTGGGAATCATCCCTAGGGGATATGCGGGGCCGCTGGCAAACACCCCTGCCGATTGCCGCAGGGTGGCCGGGCACTTGTTGTAGGACCTGGGGTACTAAGCCACCTGTGCCCCCTCTCTGCGGCTTACAAGTATCTATACTTCTTTCTCTCAACAGTGCCCCTGATTCCCGCCCAGAATGCCCCCTGCATGGAGACTTGTAATATCCATATCTACTTTTGTACAGTGTCACCCATATCACAGCCTACTTATCTGTATTTTCATGAGTCCGTGACATTGTTCGTACATTTCAGTCATTATCGCTGAGGTTATTTTCAGTGTGGTCGCCTGTTGTTGACTTTCGCAGTTTTTGATCTTTGGCCACCTGTTTAGCGTAGTTCAAGGCCACTTTTGCATCCGTAAAAAAGGTTGGTTTGCCTGGACCATGGACTTTGAGCTTGGCAGGATAGATCAAGGCATATCTGGTACCTGTCTGTTGAAGTATCTTTTTTGCCAGGATGAATTCTCTGCGTGCGGCCTGTACTTGTAATGTAAAGTCTGGATACAGTGATATCCCATTGCCTTGGTATTGGAGGGCGCCACGCTCCCTGGCCAACCGCAGTACCGTGTCCCGAGCATGACAGTTTAAGACCCGTGCCAATATAGGTCGGGATGGCGCTCCTGGCGGTGGTTTGGGTCCCAGTGTGCGATGTGCACGCTCAACTGGAAACATTTTAGAGAGTTCCGTTCTGAATAGTTCCATCAGCATATTTTCCACATACTTCTCCATATTTGGTATCTCTGTGGATTCGGGAATGCCTGTGATGCGTATGTTGTTCCTACGCGATCTGGCCTCTAAATCTTCGTTCTTGTTTTTTATTATATTTAATACTGCGTCCATACGTAGCAGTTTTTCGCGGGCCTCTGTTTGCGTGTCCTCTACCCCAGAGACCCTTGTCTCCAAAGTGTCCAGGCGATTTTCGTGTTTTTCCACTCTCTGCGTGATTCTCTCCATTTGCTCAGCCAAATTGTCCATTTTTTAATCCAGCCTTTGTAAGCTAGTTTTAAGGTCTTTGAACATGACTCGGATGTCTTCCTCCGGTATTGGACCATGAGCTGCATCTTCGACGTTGTCGGCCGCGGCTTGATCCCCTTCGGTTTGTTTGTTCATCTTTTTGTCAAATGTGAGTCTTGGTTGCCTGGTGTCAGGTTTCCCCATTTTTCCTCCGGTGGTTGATTGCCCTTCTTGGGAAGGGTCTCCCAGTCTCCCTCCGCGGCGCCTGATCTTGTCTCCCGTATCCCCGGCCTTTTCCACAGTTGTTTTCTTCCCTGGGTATTCCACGACACCCTACTGCTTGTGCCTGTATTGGCCTGTCGTGTGGATCATCTTATTCCCCCTCTGACAATGATGGATGTTGGGGGGTAACACCCCTACTGGCAGTAATTAATTATGTTAATTGTGGTGCTGTGGATGTGGCCGGTCGCGCCTCATATGTTATTTAACCTCTTATCCTGTCTTCAGCACAGCTGCTCTGCTAGACGGCTACTGACCGCACCGTCCCTGCTTGTGGGTGGATGTGCGCTGATCTGCCGCGCAGTTCCTTAAGCCAATTTTGTATTTCTCTGCAATGGCAGCGGCTTGTTATGGGACCTTTTAATTTGCGGACTGTAGTGGGGTAGACAAATGTTCGCCGCTGTTACAGTTTAAATGATGGTTCTGGTTGCGGGGTGAGGATTTTATTCTGCACAGTGTGCGTCTCTTGTTGATGCTGATTTTCCACCCGTTCTTGTGGCCTAGCGTTATTCCCGGCGTCTACTGTGTCTAAAATGACGGCCACTCAGTCTCCGTCTTGCCAATGGCGCACTTGTAATGCTGTGTGCGATCGCTAATGCGCCCCACCGCTACACAAGGGGCGCCGAACGTCTCCGCTACTATGAAGCTATTCCCAACTGGGAGACCGGGATGCAGTCCCGCCACCGGACAATTATGGCCCCAGCGGTGCAGCCTGTGCGCCCGATGCAGCGGGGTAAGGCACAGCCTTTTGCTTCGTTCAGGCTATGGGCGGTATGTGCGCTTTGGTTTTAGGCCACTGCCAGGCTGGGCGGCCTCTACACGTTTCCTACGCTGCCCTGCCTGGCTGTTCGATAATGTTCCCGTGGCCTCCCTCGCGCAGTCGGAGCAATTCACTCACCCTCCACTGCCGTTTACTTGTGCTGCTTCTGCCAGTGTGTGGTTGTGGATCACAGGCGTCTGCACTGCGGCTCTCTGTACCGAAATGGTAACCTCTTGGCACGCCCACCGCCACCTCTTTCCTTCGCTGCAGGCCGGTCAGTTAACTGAGTCCCCGGCTTCACCTTGCAGCCTCGTGTCTAGGCCTCTGCGGGTCGCGGGATATTCTCCGGGTTTCCTGGCCGCACCGGAGCTGCGCGGCGAACAGTCACCTCCACGTTTACTTCCAGCTGGGCTCGGGGCTGGGTTCAAGGTTGTCGCGGTGTCACCCCACGCCTTTTGCATGGATGGCTGACGGATATATGGGCTCGGCCGGCGGAGCTGACTTAAAGTGCGGCCATCTTGCTGCTCAGCTTAGCCACGTCCCCCCTGAGCAGCACAGAGTTAGTGGCCCCAGATGCACTGCAGCCGGCACAGGCACCCAGCAACGGGACAGTGACTTGCGGTGCAGTCAGATGGGCCATGCGACCTGAGCGGGTCCCCATCAATGTCCGAGGTGTATGTTGCGGAGGGTTTCGGGGGACAGTGGAAGGTGTCCTCCAGGGCATGATGCGGAAGGTCTGATGTTATCTGGAAGCACAAATGGAGGAGTGGAAAGCGCAACCCTCGTTTGCATCAACAATTCGGGATCAGCTACATGAGGATGAAAACTAGCCCCTAGTCCAAAGACACAAACGCCACCAATGTACGACCAATGAGTGTTCATGAATGTCGGGGAACAAACTTAGTGGCACAGGTGCTGTGAGGGGATGCAGTCTGCGATGATGCCGGTACACATATGTGAACTCCAAGAATGCCAAATCAAGGCTCTGTGACCTACTGGACCGCAGTGTAGGCCGGAGGCAGCGGTCAGCAGTGGCCCACAGCCACGGGTCATTGGCTCACGAGGCACAGAGTTAGTGACACAGTGGCAGTTGTCGGTAGTGTTCAATCACCTCCGTGATGCTGATCCTGTACCCTCCGGACTGCAACGTGTCATCCTCTTACGCCCCTCCGTGCGTGCGAAGAAATGTATTCTGCCTTTTGAATTACCGATGTTCAGTTCCAAATCTGTGATCCACTCATGCGCAGCGTAGGCCGAGGGCAGTGGTTCGCGTAGGCCCACAGACACGTGTGGTTGTGATGCCATGCACAGACTTGTTGCCACCACATCAGAGGGTGTATTGTGAATTTTTCTCTGCCTTAAATAATGTTCACTGCCATGGTGTAATCAAGACTCAGTTCCAAATGTGTGACCTACCTGACTGTGGTGTAGGCCTGAGGCAGCGGTCAGCAGGGCCCATTCACCAAGTGTCTCCGGCTTGGGTTGGATGGCCCCACCGGCCTGCATAGTTCAGGTTCAGTGGCACCACGTGTTAAGGTCACCTCCGTCTATGTGACCCGGCATTCGTCCGGACTGAGCCGCATCTTCCTCTTACACCTCTCCGTGCGACCACTGGTGTGGACTCTGCCATTCGTGCTTTGCGACTAGGTGCTGGATGTGTGACCTACTGGTCAGCAGGGTAGTCCTGGTCCCTCATCCACGTGTAGCCGGCTGGCGTTGAACAGGGTTAGTGGCACCACGTGTAGCAGGCTGGCGTTGAACAGGGTTAGTGGCACCACGTGCAGCCGGCTGCCGTTGAACAGGGTTAGTGGCACCACGTGTAGCCGGCTGGCGTTGAACAGGGTTAGTGGCACCATGTGTAGCCGGCTGGCATTGAACAGGGTTAGTAGCACCACGTGTCGCAAGATGCCCATATGGAACTATGCCTCACTGATAGGGGGGGGTCTGGTGCTGTGGCCGCTGGCCCGGGTTTGGGGTCACTGCCATTCATGACTCAGGACACAGTTTCACATATGGGACCTACTGGTCCGAAGAGTAGGCCGGGGTGGCAGTGGAGTACGTCAACGAAAAAGGAATAAAGCGGGCCTGTGTCGTGGAGGCCGTTATGGTCTGAGGTGGCTGCCAAGGTCTCGGGCTTGGGGCTTGCGACGGCACGTGGTGGGCCCTCCTTGACACACGCCGGTGTCGGAAGGTGATGAGTGTGGCCTGGCTGCGCAGGGGCTGGCCTGACGGGTTCGTGGTCCAGCATGCCGGGGTCCGGCAAGCGCACAGCATCGCAGGCAACTCCGCTCACGAGGATGGCGTCGGCCTCGTGGCGAGGTGGGAGGCGCCGCCCTGGCAGAGATGTGGGTCTTTCCGGAAGAGGACCATGCCCAGGCCTACGTGCTTTTTATTCACACCCCTATGCTGGCGTGGTGTACGCCGGGCCATCCACTCCGCTGACGCTTAGGGGGGGCGTAACAGGCAAGATTTCCGCGAGGTCCCCCACTGGCTGGGGTGACATGGTGGCATCCACTGTCCACTGCACTCCATACGCAAGTGGTGTATGTCGCCATGGATATGGGTGTGTTCTGCATACTGCGAGGTGTCCAGCACATCTCCGGAACTCATGGCATTGTGTACTTTCCCAATCATGGTTCTACTGCATCCTTCACACATGCCTGGTTGCCACCTCTCCCCACATTCGGCTACTATGTGGCTGAGGTGCCATGCCGTTGCTGGCTCATGTTCAGGGCTTGCCCATGTGGACATTGTAAGTTGTTCTGTCGTGTCTGGTGGGTGGGCATATTGTTGTGCCTGTTGTATGTGATTTTGTGACGTGTGCATTGCCAGCGTTGTGAGTTGCATGGTTGTGGAGTTGAGGTGTGTGGGGTGTTCATTTGTATATTGCCAAGGGGCTGTGCATTTCCCTTGTTGCCATCCTGGGAATGCTGGTTGATGATGGACTGTCGGAGGATGAAGGTTTCATGCACACTGGCTGTGTATTTGAAGGCGACATTGTTGGGTGTTCCACAGTGTTCTGTTGTTGCCTGCACATTGGTGTGAGACGTGTGCTTCCTGTTGTGGTGATTGTGTGCTGTGTCACCAGGGGGCACAGGTAGTACATGTGTGCTGTGTATTGCCCCCTACACGTGCGGGCATCCTGCTTGGGCGTATGGTCCTTGCTTGGTCTCCAGCGGAGCCTGCGCATTGTGTTGTATGTATGGGGACTGGGGTACCAGGGTGATGGTGATGTCCATGACAGGTGTGGGGGACTTGGATGTGGCTGGCTGTGAGACTCCTCCGACTCTGGCGGGTGTTGGATGGGGGGGTCCCAGGGGCCAACAGGTGCAGCCACGCCATCAGCTTTGTGTGGGGTGGGATGTTGGCTGTCCGCTGTGTTGTTGCCGTAGGCCTGTTAGGCGATGATGGTCAGGATGCGTAGGTTGGTTGTCCCTTTCAGCCTGTAGTGGACGGTGACATTGTCAGATGTTGGGTCTGTGCGGCTGGTACTTTTCCTGGGGTTCCGCTGTCTATGTCTGCGCTGCGTCTGTGGTGGTCCGGGGGGGGGGTGTTCCGGGTGTGGGTTGGGGTCCTGGGGTGGTGGAGGTGGGTGTTGTGGCCCTCTTTGGTGTCCGGGCCGCATGATGGGTGGCTCCATGGCATCTGTTGCCCTTCGGATGTGGCCCTGGGCTGTGATCCCTTTTGTGGTGCTGGCTGCCGTCCGACTTTACACCAGGTCAGAGCAGGTGTAGATTTCCTGTTGCTAACGCGCCTTATCGCCTGTTTTGTGTTTTTATCGCGGATGTGGCTGGTCGTTGTGAATGTTGAGGTGTGCCGTTGTCTCGGCTTTTGTCACGGGAACGCCTACTCTGCATCTCATTAGCGATATTTGCGGGGGTCCTCTGTGGCGATGTTTTTTGCGGCTGCTATCGCGGGTAAACTGGTGCTGTGGGCTGTTTACACCGGCTTGTGAATGGGGGGGTAAATTTATCATGACTTTGGCTGCGATAAAGTGCAGTTAATTCAGTGATAGCTCCTTGTGAATATGCCACTAAGAACTCAATAAACATGTTAGAAATGTTCTTGCTGTTTTTGCTGACCATGGCATGCTTAAATTGCATTCTTTTTCACACCCTATGTGGTTATAATTCCTATTTTATGCACTATATTATGATTTACAATTAACATTTTAAAATGCCTGCCCCCTTTATTATTGACATTTTGAGTGTGATATTCATTTACGATAGAGAGTTTGGAGTTCCACTGTGACCTTGATCTCATCTTGTGTGGCTGATCGTTACCAGATACACTTTCTTTTGAGTATTACTCAGTGGGTTGTGTATAAATTGTAGTCTTATTGGATTTCTAATTCATATTGGCGTGTTGACTAAGTCCTTGTTGCAGGGGGTTAGAAATCTGGCCCCTGCTGCTTTGGGAGTAGAGAGTACCACCTAGTCAGTCAATAGGATAAAAGATAGCACACAATCTTCCAGTCTGGTTTCAACATTAATAAAAGGAGTAGAAAAATTATGAGAAAAACTGTTCCCTCCTTTTAAAAAGTAATTGTAATGTCTTGTATTTGAGTTTCTTGGGATTTGTAGAAATCTGGACTACATACAACTTTAGATTTTATGGCTCTTCAATCACTATTTACACTAAACAATTATCATAAAAGTACAGATTACTTTATAATGAGAGGATGGGATAGTGTGATTCAAAAGCAGTTGTAATGTACAGTTTAGTGTTGGGTAATGTTATGCCACAATTTTCCTATGTCTAACAACACAGGGTCTGGCTCTGATCAGCAAGGCTGAGCCATAAATCAAATAAACAACGAAGGAAATGCCTGTACTGATTCTTATTTTGAACTCTAATCGTCCAGGCAACAATAACCGAAATATTGACTGCCAACTCAAAATTGATTCAAAAATCCATAATTTAATTTTACAAAAAATGAATTTGTTTTCACATATCTCATATTTAAAAAAAAGATTATACACATTTTGCCACAAAACTAAACAATGATACTTAACCATACAGCAAACAAAAAATGACTCTAACTAAATACATAAATGGTGCAAGACTTTACAAAACAACTTTCTTACATACAACAACATAAAACACACAACATATGACATGGTGGTCTTATCTGTTCTAAATATATTGGCATGGTTTGATCAATCAAAGAAAACAACGAAAAATAACAGTGTGAAGTCTTAAACCCAAGGATTTTCTGCAACGTGCCAGTAGGAAGACATTATTTAGCTGATCATTTAAACCAGGCACGAAAACCTTTTTGTATTAAACACACATGTTAGACAGCCAAATGATAAGACCAGACGACACAAGAAGGTCGACGCGTTTCGAACCCAGTTGATTTACATCTGGGGGTTCTCTTCAGGACCACTCACTAAAAGACAATAATAAATAAGACGCCATTAACGGACATATTCTCTATGTAAGAGTGAATGCCTGCTCTATATTTGAATGCCTGATTGCTACGTCCTCAAGCGACACGCTTACCTATTAAGCGAAATCAGCCGATTTCGCATCTGGACTCAAGTCCATGTGGATTTGCAACCTTTCTGCAACAAAAGAAATAAAACAAAAAACAAGCGTCTGAGAACAGTTGTCCAGTCTTATTCTAAGA
This sequence comes from Calotriton arnoldi, assembly GCA_963921515.1. NCBI lineage: Eukaryota > Metazoa > Chordata > Amphibia > Caudata > Salamandridae > Calotriton > Calotriton arnoldi. Next base: position 136,203 of record CAWUFW010016529.1, on the reverse strand, counting down.
CTGGTTAAAGGAGACCACCCTCTTCGGCACTTACTTGGTGGCAGAAGGGCCTGCAAGGCTTCAGACTGATTAGGGAAGACTGGAGGTGCCCTAAAAGGAATGGAATGGACTAATGAGACTTAATCTTTAAAAACAGCATCTGTCCTCAAATGATTCGATTGCGAGGTGCATATTAACGTACCTTATTTCTTTTACTCCCTTGTAGTGGGCGGTATGGTCGGCCTCGTGGCAGTGCCAAAACCTGAAAAACTAGTGGTAATGGTTTCGTCAAAGAAGCGTAAGGGATCGTGTTGTGGAGTTTAAAATGCTGCCTCTTTAGCGATAAAGACAAAAAGTTGTTGTCTCTCTCTATGCGCATTTACCTTTTACTTACAATTTTCCTATGTCAGACATAAGTTCCATAATGCTAGCCTGGGGAACTTATTTGCCCAAACACAAACTGAGAATAAACTCTCAATGTGCAAAAATTCAAAAGAAACCATATAATACTGAACACAAATGATACTGGAAAATAAGTATGTGAACTGGGGAAGTATTGACATTTTCAAAAGAGCAGTACATTCTATTATTGAGAGAGAAAGAGACCTCTGCCTGTTTAAGAGAGATATTTCTTTATAACTGGGATATAACTATCTACTTAGTGTTCTGCAACAGGAATTTCCATGTATCTTTTAGGTTTCTACAAATTGGTGTTTCATATCACGCAAGGTGAAGCAAGGACAATGCAGAGGCTTCATTAATATTTACAAAGCCACGCGAAGGGCGATTTGTTCCACCTTGCATGGCTTTGAGAAGAAATGTAATGCAATACAGCTGCTTGCTTTTCATTACATTATATTTCAACTTGGGCGGCACTCCATGGGTGGAGCATGGGTGTTCCCTTGCATCCACCAATAGATGTTGATGAATTCCCAAATTAACTAAAGCTAATAAATGTGGGAATGTGTCAAAATGCCACTTTTTCCCCAGTGGGATATAAGGAGGAGAAATATCTGTATCGATCCTTGTTAATTCCTCTTTCCATGTGTGCTGCCATCTGCGATACACATGGAAAGAGGGAAACGCCTCTAAGGATTGCTTTGGTGCAAGAAGGTGTCTTTTCCTGTACAAAAACTATTCTGCCTGTAATGCAGGCACCCTTGCAGTTTGGTGCAAGGGTGCCTCCATTGGAGCTAGGCAGCACACATTGAGTCAGCACAAGGAGAGAGCTGAAATGCTACATATTTGTCTAAATATGGAGCAGTTTTGCTCTCTCTCTTTCACGCAGTGCAGCACAGCAACTTTGCTTGCTGTCCCGCATTGCATGAAATATGAGTAAGTATGCCCCAAGGTTGTTAGTTATGGGGGAAAAAGTGGGTAGTTCTTTGCTCTTGCTTCAACAGGCTGGTCTTTGTCTCCTTGCTGTGGAGTTTTTGGACCCCTTGATTGACTCTCTCCCCCCTCCTGTACTAGTTCCATTTGCCTCTGACAAGCTATTGTTGCAGGCATGATCTTTTTAAAATCCCTGCTTTTGTGTGGGAAGTTGAATTGCAAATCAGGTGAACTACTGCTCTTCGACTGCTGGGCAGCTAGCTTTACAGAATCTGTGGCTGGAGAAATTACACAAGACGGTGCTCCTCCAGGAACACCACTTCTCTCCTTATGCGCTGCAGCTAAACATGACTCCACAGTTCATTTTATAGCTTTCTGGGAAGACTATGTTGAACTGTCTCAATTGTTGTTGCTGCATGTTCCACACAAAAACCAGCCAAGAATTCAGTAGTTTGGGCCCCCGCATCAGATTGAGCTGTGTTAATGCTGCCCAAGAGTCAAAAGCTGCAGAGAAAACAGGTTCCAATAAGCTGCAATGCCCAAATCTGTTCCGAGATATCATAAATAAACATGCCAGATCACAAAGAGCTTAGTGATAGAGTGGCCCCTCCACCGACTCCTCACGGCCAGAGCGCACTCACCTCCCTTCGGCTCAGGAACCTCATCGCTTCCACACCAGGGCGTTTTGCTGCAAATGCTGTCTATCGCCTTAGAGAATGAGAGCAGCAAAAAGCTATAAAACACTGTGACCCCGCTCCTCTTTCAGCTCGTTTGTCCACTCACCCTTGAAGACTTTCGTAAAACCTGACGCCCCCTTGGGGCCGGATGCCAATTTGTAGTCCGAGTGCTGCTCTGGATACCACGTGAATGACAATATCGCTATCTCACAACCGCGCTCGGGTAAATCTCTGGCACCGGACTCAGGAAGAAGAAGCACCGAAAGCTGGGGGAGGGTCCAGGAGTGTGCCTAGTAGTAGATCATGTGGGTTCCGCCTACTGCTCAAGCAAAGCAATTGTGATTATAACTTAAGGTGGGTAGTCAAACCCTCAAGTTCCAACTCAATTTCTCACATTCCCAAGCATGAGCGTTTCTGGGCCTCATTCTAGGGGTTTTAAGAAAAATGCAAAATAAAACCTGGGACATGGGTATCCCTGCTGCATTCCCCTAGTAACTTTAACAACTGTTTTAGGACTTTTAAAGTCAGGAGTCTAATGCAATCATATGGACATTATGTTTGCTCAATATTTACGGATAATAGGGATTAACAAAACAGTTTCTGAAGTTATTAGGTAGGACGATGGCTCTATGTTGTTTTCATGGCCTGTATGTGTTCATATGCATGATGTCTTTGGTATGTATCAGGTCATCGTGAAAATATTCATTTTGAATTGTTGGATGGACATCAGTTTAAGGTAATTTTAGGCTGACCATGATTGATGCTACATATTCCCAGCATCGGTTGTACTGAGAGAACACTACAATTGAATTCTGTTTACTGGATGAACAATTGTTTGATACCTGGTGATGATCATTTAGTCTCCCTTCAAAGACATTAGCAGGTATAATGACCCCTCATGTTATTGGTTGTGCAATTACTTTGCCTTTTAGTTAAGGAAGTTTCCATGAAGTCTTTTGTAAGAAAAAACATGTATGTTAACTCCACACCAAAACTATGGTTGTAAGATTGAATTGGAATCAGGAGGATCTATACCATTTTGTTGAGTGTGTGCACTCATAAAAGTCTGATCAGGGCATCTTAGACTATATTTATTTATTTAACAGGTTTATATAATGCTAATCACCGAAAGGTATGAGAGCGCTTTACAAAGAACAGCAGTGATGCAAAGGTAATACAGAGAACTCAAAGATAATAAACCTTAACAAGACAGTACAATCTAAAATAATATGGTTTTAGGTGCTTGCAGAAAGCCATCAGCATATGTTTCGTTTTAAATCAGCTGGGAGAGAGCTCCACAGAAGGAAGCTGCTTCTGAAAAGGATATATTAAAACATATGAAATTGTAGTTAATGGATGTATCAGAGCATCACAGTCTTCTGCATTTTCAACAGTAATATTTATGCCTTCAAAAGGAAAGGGCGAGAACATGTATAGATTAGAGTGCAATCAATAGTATTTCAGTTAAAAATAGATATGCATTGCCTTTGATATCCACTCTTAGATCAGATCAAACATGCATACATTTTTGCTGAACTTGTTCTAAGGGAAGTGTACCATTTAGTCAAAGTACAAGGGGGTGGTGAATGGAAAACTGCAATTTGCACTTAATCTTGAGTATTTGAACATCATGTCATTCCATTCAAGCTCTGCAATGCACCAGCTGTCTTTAAATATTTGATTGATGAAGTACTGAGAGGGTTTTTGGATGTGTTCTGTATAGCTTATTTAGATGAGATCTTGACTTACTCCGATTCCTTTAATCTAAAGCCAAAAGCACTTTTAATAAATTCTTCTTCTCTCTCTGATTCCTTAGAGACACCTGTTCAACCATTTAAGGCATTTTTGCAGAGATTAGGAGACCACAATCTTTATGTTAACCTAGACAAGTGTGATTTTTACACCACTTCTGTAGAATTTTTGTGGTAGATAATCAACCCTAAGCAATAATCTAATGACACATGCCAACCACTGCAAAAGCTATAAAAAACTTCCCTAGGCTTTGTTAATTTTTATATACGATTCATTCACCAACTCTATGAAATAGTAAGATCTGTTACCAAACCTCTTCTTAAACGTGCTGCTTTTGTAGGGTCCAGAAAGTCTGATCAAAGTTTTTTTTAATGAAGCACTTTGTTTGAGCCACTATTTTGAACCACCCAAACATCGAGCTTTAACTTTTTCTTGAGGGAGATAACTCATATCATGCTATGGGGGGCTTAGAGGAAACTAGCAGCTAGAAAGATGCATCCAGTGGCTTATTCCCAAATATAGTAAGCCAACAGAATGATATTTACAGACAAATAATGTCTGACAATTAAGATATCTTTGAGGAATGGAGGCCAAATGTATTAAAAGCCAGACACACAGTAGACTTTTACTCTGATCACAGAAATCTATAGATTTGAAAGTCAACTAGAACATTGACTCCCAGACAGTTTAGAAGGACCTTATTATTTTCGGATTATTATTCTGTGCTACAATATAAACCTGGTTCACAAACAATGGTTAGACAGGTGGCTTATGTTCTCAAAATCAACTTGAAATTGAAAATATGGTAGTTAGTGAACCACCATTGATTTTGCTAAATGAAACTCAAAATAGGCTTTTTGTTTTGATCAATGTTGAAACATTGATGAAGTAGCCTTGCTCACAAAAATAGAAATTTACAAATGAGAAAGATGAATTATTGTATCAAGGAGAGGCCCGATAGATACCTTCAGCTTATTTAGGAGAACAGGCTATGAGTTAACTTAATGATTCTAAAACTTCAAAGCATCCTGTAAAAACCAAAACTTTAGCAACAGTTACAAGGTATTTTTGGTGGGCAATTCTTTTGGCTGATGTAAAACAAAATGTTCACAATTTTTATATTTCTGCTCCAATTAAGAATTCACAAACTAATCATGTAGTTCTGTTTAGAGAATTGACTTTCCATCAAGCCATATCATACAGTATTTACGGACTCTATAGTAGAATTACCCAAAAGTCAAACATGTACTGCCATTCTAGTAGTGGTTTACCATTTGGCAAAGAAGAGGCATTTTATTGCATTAAGTGGGTTATCCTCCTATAAAATCCATATTATTTGTTTATGTAAAATACCTCAAGCTTTGATAACTGATAGGGCTTCTCAATTTACTTTGAATTTCTGGTCTACACTGTGTATAGAAATAGACATGGAAGTGCATCTGTATACTAGTAATCATCCTTAGACAGAACAATTGAATCACTGTGTTGAACAGTACTTGAGATGACAAGTCTCATTGCAAGGTGACAGTGTGGGTAGCAGAATTAACCTATAATAATGCAAAACATTCTGCTGTAAGGATGTCACCCTTTTTGTATATATATATATATATATATATATATATATATATATATATATATATTATCTACTGGCGGTCGCCAGTAGATAGTTATAGTTACAACCTATTATCCATAGGAAATCCGCGACATTCTATTTGAAATATCTCTCTTGCCGGTTGACGTATCTTCGCAAAATTTTCAAACTTTATGGCCCGCTCCGGTCCGCTCCTACCCTGAAAGTCTCGGGGGATTCGTCAAGCGGGGGCCGAGAAAAGGGGGTCCCAAAACGCGTTTTCCCCATGCAATTTTCCATAGGAAACTTTAGACACGGCTACAGCCCGAACTGCTGAACGGAATTACACCAAATTTGGCAAAGAGGTAGTTCTTGTTTCAGAAAGAACCCTTTTGTTAAATGGTGTAAATCCGTTCAGTAGTTGCTGAGAAAATCAAAAGTAAAAAGATAGTGATATCTAGGGCCGCGGATCCTCCCGAGCACGAGCTTTATGTTAATTGGCTGTCAACACTCCAAACCAGGAAGTGTTGGCAGCCATTTTGTCCCTCGGTAGAACCGAGGGACAGAAACAAGTGCGCAAAGCGCACAAAGGGGCAGGGTAGAAACACCCTGACCCCCTAGGTCTGCTCAGGGGTCCCACAAGGACCCCTGGGCAAAAATTTTTTTTTTTTTTTTAAAATCGGCAGGATGCGCTCAGGGAGCGCGAACCCTGCCGAAAAAAAAAATCGAAGCGCGGTCTCCCGCGCTTCGATGTTAATTGGCCCCCGGGTGGGCCAAGTCTCGGGGGCATGCTGGGGGGGTTAATTTTATGTGTGGGGACCTCTAAGGGCCCCCAAGCCCCGGGGACCACCACCCCCGGGGCTTTATGTATAATGGTGCGGGAGGGCTCTGAGCCCTCCCGCAGCCCCGAGGACCGCCACCTCCCCGGGGCTTCTTTTTATTTAAAAAAACCTGTGTGGGGGCTCCAGCCCCCACACGCCCCGGGACCACCACCGCCCCGGGGCACTGAGAAAAATTAAAATGGGGGTCCGTTTTGGACCCCCAGAGCCTCGGGGACCACCACCTCCCGGGGCTTTCAAAATGTAGGGAGGGGGCCGCGCGGCCCCCTCCTGGAGCCGTTGATGGCCCTGGGGACCACCACCCCCAGGGTCGGCTCCTGCAGTGTTCCGGGGTGCCTACCCCCGGGACACTGCTGTTTGCAATGACAGGACGGGAGCCTCGCGGCTCCCGTCCTGTCATTGCAAACTTGCTTTGGATATTGGAACAGAGAGCAGGAAACCTGCTCTCTCTTCCAATATCCAAAGCCGATTGCTTCCACATGGGGAGCAGCATGTTAGCTGCTCCCCATGTGTAAAGCAATGCCGGCTCCCGTAGGACACGGGGAGCCGGCGGGACTGTGGGGGTTTGGGGACCCCCACAGTCCCCAACGAGAGGCCAGGCCCGGGGGATGGGGTCCCCGGGGCCATAAGAGGCCACGGAGGGGGCCATGCAGCCCCCTCCCCAAAGTAACAAAAATTAAAAAAAAAAGTGCAAGGCCGGCCCCGGGGATGGGGTCCCCGGGGCCTTAAATGGCCTGAGGAGGGGGCCACGCAGCCCCCTCCAAATAAAAAAAAGAGGCCATGCCCCGGGGGATGGGGTCCCCGGGGCCAATACAGGCCCAGGGAAGGGGGCCACGCTGCCCCCTTCCCGTTTTTTTTTATTTTAATTTAAAAAAGGGGAAAGGCCCTGGGGGATGGGGTCCCCAGGGCCTAAAAATAAGAAAAAGGAAGGGGGCCACACAGCCCCCCTTCAGGGAGAAAACAAAAAACAAAAAAAAACGATCGGCCCGTAGGCCCCGCCCCCTTCCTTCACCACTCTGCAAACACGCCCCCTTGAATACTGGGGGTCCCTGGGGGCCAACTAGCCCACCAGGAACCTCCTGTATGCGCCAGGGGGCTGCCTTGCAGAGAGGTGTACAGAGGCCACGCCCCTTTTTACACCTCTCTGCAACGCAGCTCTATGGTGCTTTTTGGAGGTATATGGTGGGCTAGTTGCACCCCAGGGACCCTCAGGATTCAAGGGGAGTTAATCCCCCGACTTAAAACGCGCCACGGGGCGCGTTTGCACAGTGGTGAAGGGAGGGGCGGGGCTTCAGGTGACATGTGTGCAAACAGGCCCCGTGGCGCGTTTTAAGATGGGGAATTAAATCCTCTTCAATCCTGAGGGTCCCTGGGGGCCAACTAGCCCAACAGGTACGTCCAGAAAGAGCCACAGAGCTGCGTTGCAGAGAGGTGTAAAAGGGGTGTGGCCTCTGTAAATGTCTCTGCAACGCAGCCCCTGGCGCATACTGGAGGTTCCTGGTGGGCTAGTTGGCCCGTAGGGACCCTCATGATTCAAGGGGACTTAATCCCCCAACTTAAAATGCGCCACGGGGCGCGTTTGCACAGATGTCACCTCAGGCCCCGCCCCTCCCTTCACCATTGTGCAAATATTCCTCTAAAATCAGCCGAAATACGAATTCTGATTTACTCACCTGTTATCAGGAGAGACCTCAGTGCTGCATCTTTCAGCCCAGTACTAATCCTGAAAAGTAATTTTAACCGTACTTACCAGTAACTTGAATTTCCTTCCATAGGCTAACATTGACTGGTTTCACTTGGAAATTCTTCTAAGTGTGGAGTTTTGGAACTTTAAAATATTCCTCTAAAATCAGCCGAAATACGAATTCCGATTTACTCACCTGTTATCAGGAGAGACCTCAGTGCTGCATCTTTCAGCCCAGTACTGATCCTCAAAAGTAATTTTAACCGTACTTACCAGTAACTTGAATTTCCTTCCATAGGATATCATTGCCTGCTTTTTGCTCTAAAAGTTTCTAAGTGTTGATTTTTTAAACATACAAATATTCCTCTAAAATCAGCCGAAATCCGAATTCTGATTTACTCACCTGTTATCAGGAGAGACCTCAGTGCTGCATCTTTCAGCCCAGTACTGGTCCTGAAAAGTAATTTTAACCGTACTTACCGGTAACTTGAATTTCCTTCATAGGCTAACATTGACTGGTTTCACTTGGAAATTCTTCTAAGTGTGGAGTTTTGGAACTTTAAAATATTCCTCTAAAATCAGCCGAAATACGAATTCCGATTTACTCACCTGTTATCAGGAGAGACCTCAGTGCTGCATCTTTCAGCCCAGTACTGATCCTCAAAAGTAATTTTAACCGTACTTACCAGTAACTTGAATTTCCTTCCATAGGATATCATTGCCTGCTTTTTGCTGAAAACGTTTCTAAGTGTTGATTTTTGAAACATACAAATATTCCTCTAAAATCAGCCGAAATCCGAATTCTGATTTACTCACCTGTTATCAGGAGAGACCTCAGTGCTGCATCTTTCAGCCCAGTACTGGTCCTGAAAAGTAATTTTAACCGTACTTACCAGTAACTTGAATTTCCTTCCATAGGCTAACATTGACTGGTTTCACTTGGAAATTCTTCTAAGTGTGGAGTTTTGGAACTTTAAAATATTCCTCTAAAATCAGCCGAAATACGAATTCCGATTTACTCACCTGTTATCAGGAGAGACCTCAGTGCTGCATCTTTCAGCCCAGTACTGGTCCTGAAAAGTAATTTTAACCGTACTTACCGGTAACTTGAATTTCCTTCATAGGCTAACATTGACTGGTTTCACTTGGAAATTCTTCTAAGTGTGGAGTTTTGGAACTTTAAAATACTCCTCTAAAATCAGCCGAAATACGAATTCCGATTTACTCACCTGTTATCAGGAGAGACCTCAGTGCTGCATCTTTCAGCCCAGTACTGATCCTGAAAAGTAATTTTAACCGTACTTACCGGTAACTTGAATTTCCTTCATAGGCTAACATTGACTGGTTTCACTTGGAAATTCTTCTAAGTGTGGAGTTTTGGAACTTTAAAATATTCCTCTAAAATCAGCCGAAATACGAATTCCGATTTACTCACCTGTTATCAGGAGAGACCTCAGTGCTGCATCTTTCAGCCCAGTACTGATCCTGAAAAGTAATTTTAACCGTACTTACCGGTAACTTGAATTTCCTTCATAGGCTAACATTGACTGGTTTCACTTGGAAATTCTTCTAAGTGTGGAGTTTTGGAACTTTAAAATATTCCTCTAAAATCAGCCGAAATACGAATTCCGATTTACTCACCTGTTATCAGGAGAGAACCCAGTGCTGCATCTTTTAGCCCAGTACTGATCCTCAAAAGTAATTTTAACCGTACTTACCAGTAACTTGAATTTCCTTCCATAGGATATCATTGCCTGCTTTTGCTGAAAAGTTTCTAAGTGTTGATTTTTGAAACATACAAATATTCCTCTAAAATCAGCCGAAATCCGAATTCTGATTTACTCACCTGTTATCAGGAGAGACCTCAGTGCTGCATCTTTCAGCCCAGTACTGGTCCTGAAAAGTAATTTTAACCGTACTTACCGGTAACTTGAATTTCCTTCATAGGCTAACATTGACTGGTTTCACTTGGAAATTCTTCTAAGTGTGGAGTTTTGGAACTTTAAAATATTCCTCTAAAATCAGCCGAAATACGAATTCCGATTTACTCACCTGTTATCAGGAGAGACCTCAGTGCTGCATCTTTCAGCCCAGTACTGATCCTCAAAAGTAATTTTAACCGTACTTACCAGTAACTTGAATTTCCTTCCATAGGATATCATTGCCTGCTTTTTGCTGAAAACGTTTCTAAGTGTTGATTTTTGAAACATACAAATATTCCTCTAAAATCAGCCGAAATCCGAATTCTGATTTACTCACCTGTTATCAGGAGAGACCTCAGTGCTGCATCTTTCAGCCCAGTACTGGTCCTGAAAAGTAATTTTAACCGTACTTACCAGTAACTTGAATTTCCTTCCATAGGCTAACATTGACTGGTTTCACTTGGAAATTCTTCTAAGTGTGGAGTTTTGGAACATTAAAATATTCCTCTAAAATCAGCCGAAATACGAATTCCGATTTACTCACCTGTTATCAGGAGAGACCTCAGTGCTGCATCTTTCAGCCCAGTACTGATCCTCAAAAGTAATTTTAACCGTACTTACCGGTAACTTGAATTTCCTTCATAGGCTAACATTGACTGGTTTCACTTGGAAATTCTTCTAAGTGTGGAGTTTTGGAACTTTAAAATATTCCTCTAAAATCAGCCGAAATCACGAATTCCGATTTACTCACCTGTTATCAGGAGAGACCTCAGTGCTGCATCTTTCAGCCCAGTACTGGTCCTGAAAAGTAATTTTAACCGTACTTACCAGTAACTTGAATTTCCTTCATAGGCTAACATTGACTGGTTTCACTTGGAAATTCTTCTAAGTGTGGAGTTTTGGAACTTTAAAATATTCCTCTAAAATCAGCCGAAATACGAATTCCGATTTACTCACCTGTTATCAGGAGAGACCTCAGTGCTGCATCTTTCAGCCCAGTACTGATCCTGAAAAGTAATTTTAACCGTACTTACCGGTAACTTGAATTTCCTTCATAGGCTAACATTGACTGGTTTCACTTGGAAATTCTTCTAAGTGTGGAGTTTTGGAACTTTAAAATATTCCTCTAAAATCAGCCGAAATACGAATTCCGATTTACTCACCTGTTATCAGGAGAGAACCCAGTGCTGCATCTTTTAGCCCAGTACTGATCCTCAAAAGTAATTTTAACCGTACTTACCAGTAACTTGAATTTCCTTCCATAGGATATCATTGCCTGCTTTTGCTGAAAAAGTTTCTAAGTGTTGATTTTGAAACATACAAATATTCCTCTAAAATCAGCCGAAATCCGAATTCTGATTTACTCACCTGTTATCAGGAGAGACCTCAGTGATGCATCTTTCAGCCCAGTACTGGTCCTGAAAAGTAATTTTAACCGTACTTACCAGTAACTTGAATTTCCTTCCATAGGCTAACATTGACTGGTTTCACTTGGAAATTCTTCTAAGTGTGGAGTTTTGGAACTTTAAAATATTCCTCTAAAATCAGCCGAAATACGAATTCCGATTTACTCACCTGTTATCAGGAGAGACCTCAGTGCTGCATCTTTCAGCCCAGTACTGATCCTGAAAAGTAATTTTAACCGTACTTACCAGTAACTTGAATTTCCTTCCATAGGAATCCATTGTCTGGTTTTCAGCAGAAAAGTTTCAAAGTGTCGATTTTCACAAACTACAAATATTCCTAAAAAATCGCCTGTATGACTTAAACGCATTCTTTCAACTGTTTACAGGAGATGCACCAGTGCTGGATCCAGGATCCAACACTGAGTAAGAAAAAGTAACGATAACAGTTTTTAACTTCTAAGTGAATTTCCTTCCATAGGATAACATTGGTGATTCTATGAGAAAAAGTTTCTAAGTGTGAACTTTTAAAGTACAATAATATTCCTTAAAAATCACGACTGTAACCAAAACGCTTTTACTCAACTGTTTACAGGAGATGTCCCAGGACTGAATCTAGGATCCAGTAATGTGGTTAGAAAAGTAATCCATAAAGTAACTAATTGCATTTAACTAGAAATTCACATTGAGCTGAATGTTGCATTGTGTTTGAAAATGTGTTGCCCATTGCAACAACTGTAACTACTGTACTTAAAAGTCTATTGCCTATGTGCAAAGTAATTAAACTAAAGTAATTCATTCTGAGAAAGTATTTTTTGTAATGTAATGTATAATGTAATTACAATGTAATTTAAAAAATAAAATATGTAAAAAAAATTGTTTCTAAAAATTTGGAAATCAGTATGAAAAAAATTTATATAACAATTAATACATTTAAAAATTGTCATTTACAAAACCTTTGAAATTCACTGAAAAAACTGTAGGTTTCAGACATGTTATAGTTACAAATTAGCATTTAAAAAACCTTTGAAATTCACTGAAAAAACCATAGGTTTCAGGGACGTTATAGTTACAAATTAGCATTTAAAAAACCTTTGAAATTCACTGAAAAAACCATAGGTTTTAGGGACAGTTATAGTTAGTTGGACATTGCACTCGTACAAAACCCGTGAAATTCCCCCGTTATAGTTAGTCCAGCTAACTATAACTCGCGCCCACGCAATGCACTGCTGATGACGTCACATATTACATCACTCATGACATGGTCAGTGACATCACTGATGACATCACTGATGACATCTCAAATGACATCACTGATGACATCATCCACGTGATAATCTGATGCACCTCCTCACACCCTAATATAACCTTTGATACACCCACTCTAAATTACAGACTGCCATTCGCAAAACCATAGACACTCCAACACCAATAACTACATACCCACTCACTGATTCTTAGGTCTACGCACACATCCACTCACTCACCCGTACAGTCACTCATACTTACGGTCACTCAGTACAGGACTATCATATGCACTCATACTCCTATATAGACACTCAAACACCGCCACTCATCCATAGAGGTACTCACACACCTAGTCAGTCATGCAAATAATTAAACACACTACCATTTACTCACCTATACAGTTATACACACACCAGCTCACTTACTCATACAAATAGTAGCACATTCTTACGCTCTTATACAATCACTGATACAAGCACACACTCATCCATACAGCCACTATCACAATCACTCACTCTAAACATAGCTATTTATATACTCCAACACACATATATACTGCCTTTCACATATGTAGTTACTCACACATGTACCACTGGGACATACATTCACTCACTAACACACTCTTACACACACTTACCCACCCATACAGTCTATCACAGTTGCACTCTTGAAACCATCCACCCAGTGAATCACCCACTCACACATCTATGCACAGAGTTGCACACACCCTCCCACACAAACACTCAGGCACCCATACAGATACTCAGACAAGCATTCAATAACTCATATAGACACTCATGTAGCTATTCACAAACACATGCAGCCACTTACACAGCAACAGACAGACGGATACAGACATTCACCCAGTTTAGTCACTAACCCATGCATTCAGTAAGATACGTTAAATCACTCACTTATAGAGTCAGTCACGCACCTACTAAATCATCCATACAGACACTTACACACCCACTCATTCTTCAATACGTCTTTTCCTATATATATTAAAAATATATAAACTTTACAGAAACACACAGTCACTGGATGATGTCATCAGTGATGTCATCAGTGATGTCATTTGAGATGTCATCAGTGATGTCATCAGTGATGTCACTGACCATGTCATGAGTGATGTAATATGTGACGTCATCAGCAGTGCATTGCGGGGCGCGAGTTATAGTTAGCTGGACTAACTATAACGGGGGAATTTCACGGGTTTTGTACGAGTGCAATGTCCAACTAACTATAACTGTCCCTAAAACCTATGGTTTTTCAGTGAATTTCAAAGGTTTTTAAATGCTAATTTGTAACTATAACGTCCCTGAAACCTATGGTTTTTCAGTGAATATATATTTATATATATATATATTCACTGAAAAAACCATAGGTTTCAGATAAGTTATAGTTAGAAATTAGCATTTAAAAACCTTTGAAATTCACTGAAAAACCATAGGTTTTAGGGACAGTTATAGTTAGTTGGACATTGCACTCGTACAAAACCCGTGAAATTCCCCGTTATAGTTAGTTCAGCTAACTATAACTCGCGCCCCGCAATGCACTGCTGATGACGTCACATATTACATCACTCATGACATGGTCAGTGACATCACTGATGACATCACTGATGACATCTCAAATGACATCACTGATGACATCATCCAGTGACTGTGTGTTTCTGTAAAGTTTAAATATTTTTAATATATATAGGGAAAGGCGTATTGAAGAATGAGTGGGTGTATAAGTGTGTGTATGGATGATTTAGTAGGTGCGTGACTAATTCTATAAGTGAGTGATTAAACGTATCTTACTGAATGCATGGGTTAGTGACTAAACTGGGTTAATGTCTGTATCTGTCTGTTGCTGTGTAAGTGGCTGCATGGGTTTGTGAATAGCTACATGAGTGTCTATAAGAGTTATTGATTTGTTGTCTGAGTATCTGTATGGGTGCCTGAGTGTTTGTGTGGATGGGGTGTGTGCGACTGTGCATAGATGTGTGAGTGGGTGATTCACTGGGTGGATGGTTTAAAGAGTGCATCTGTGATAGACTGTATGGGTGGGTAAGTGTGTATAGAGTGTGTTAGTGAGTGAATGTATGTCCCAGTGGTACATGCGTGAGTAACTACATATGTGAAAGGCAGTATATATGTGTGTTAGAGTATATAAATAGCTATAGCGAGAGTGAGTGATTGTGATAGTGGCTGTATGGATGAGTGTGTGCTTGTATCAGTGATTGTATAAGAGCGTAACAATGTGCTAGTATTTGTATGATTAAGTGAGCTGGTGTGTGTATAACTGTATAGGTGAGTAAATGGCAGTGTGTTTAATTATTTGCATGACTGACTAGGTGTGTGAGTACCTCTATGGATGAGTGGCGGTGTTTGAGTGTCTATATAGGAGTAAGAGTGCATATGATTGTCCTGTACTGAGTGACCATAAGTATGAGTGACTGTACGGGTGAGTGAGTGGATGTGTGTGTGTGTAGACCTAAGAATCAGTGAGTGGGTATGTAGTTATTGGTGTTGGAGTGTCTATGGTTTTGCGAATGGCAGTCTGTAATTTAGATTGGGTGTATCAAAGGTTATATTAGGGTGTGAGGAGGTGCATCAGATTATCACGTGGATGATGTCATCAGTGATGTCATTTGAGATGTCATCAGTGATGTCATCAGTGATGTCACTGACCATGTCATGAGTGATGTAATATGTGACGTCATCAGCAGTGCATTGCGGGCGCGAGTTATAGTTAGCTGAACTAACTATAACGGGGAATTTCACGGGTTTTGTACGAGTGCAATGTCCAACTAACTATAACTGTCCCTAAAACCTGTGGTTTTTTCAGTGAATTTCAAAGGTTTTTTAAATGCTAATTTCTAACTATAACTTATCTGAAACCTATGGTTTTTTCAGTGAATTTCAAAGGTTTTTTAAATGCTAATTCCTAACTATAACATGTCTGAAACCTACGGTTTTTTCAGTGAATTTCAAAGGTTTTGTAAATGACAATTTTTAAATGTATTAATTGTTATATTAATTTTTTCATACTGATTTATTACATTTTTAGAATTTTTTTTTATATATTTTATTTTTTAAATTACATTGTAATTACATTATACATTACATTACAAAAAATACTTTCTCAGAATGAATTACTTTAGTTTAAATACTTTGCACATAGGCAATAGACTTTTAAGTACAGTAGTTACAGTTGTTGCAATGGGCACCACATTTTCAAACACAATGCAACATTCAGCTCAATGTGAATTTCTAGTTAAATGCAATTAGTTACTTTATGGATTACTTTTCTAACCACAGGACTGGATCCTAGATTCAGTCCTGGTACATCTCCTGTAAACAGTTGAGTAAAAGCGTTTTGGTTACAGTCGTGATTTTTAAGGAATATTATTGTATTTTAAAAGTTGACACTTAGAAACTTTTTCTCATAGAATCACCAATGTTATCCTATGGAAGGAAATTCACTTAGCAGGTAAAAACTGTTATCGTTACTTTTTCTTACTCAGTGTTGGATCCTGGATCCAGCACTGGTGCATCTCCTGTAAACAGTTGAAAGAATGCGTTTAAGTCATACAGGCGATTTTTAAGGAATATTTGTAGTTTGTGAAAATCGACACTTTGAAACTTTTCTGCTGAAAACCAGACAATGGATTCCTATGGAAGAAAATATAAGTTACTGGTAAGTACGGTTAAAATTACTTTTCAGGACCAGTACTGGGCTGAAAGATGCAGCACTGAGGTCTCTCCTGATAACAGGTGAGTAAATCGAAATTCGTATTTCGGCTGATTTTAGAGGAATATTTGTATGTTTCAAAAATCAACACTTAGAAACTTTTTCAGCAAAAAGCAGGCAATGATATCCTATGGAAGGAAATTCAAGTTACTGGTAAGTACGGTTAAAATTACTTTTGAGGATCAGTACTGGGCTGAAAGATGCAGCACTGAGGTCTCTCCTGATAACAGGTGAGTAAATCGGAATTCGTATTTCGGCTGATTTTAGAGGAATATTTTAAAGTTCCAAAACTCCACACTTAGAAGAATTTCCAAGTGAAACCAGTCAATGTTAGCCTATGGAAGGAAATTCAAGTTACTGGTAAGTACGGTTAAAATTACTTTTCAGGACCAGTACTGTGCTGAAAGATACAGCACTGAGGTCTCTCCTTATAACAGGTGAGTAAATCGGAATTAGTATTTCGGCTGATTTTAGAGGAATATTTGTATGTTTCAAAAATCAACACTTAGAAACTTTTCAGCAAAAAGCAGGCAATTATATCCTATGGAAGGAAATTCAAGTTACTGGTAAGTACGGTTAAAATTACTTTTGAGGATCAGTACTGGGCTGAAAGATGCAGCACTGAGGTCTCTCCTGATAACAGGTGAGTAAATCGGAATTCGTATTTCGGCTGATTTTAGAGGAATATTTTAAAGTTCCAAAACTCCACACTTAGAAGAATTTCCAAGTGAAACCAGTCAATGTTAGCCTATGGAAGGAAATTCAAGTTACTGGTAAGTACGGTTAAAATTACTTTTCAGGACCAGTACTGGGCTGAAAGATACAGCACTGAGGTCTCTCCTGATAACAGGTGAGTAAATCGGAATTCGTATTTCGGCTGATTTTAGAGGAATATTTTAAAGTTCCAAAACTCCACACTTAGAAGAATTTCCAAGTGAAACCAGTCAATGTTAGCCTATGGAAGGAAATTCAAGTTACTGGTAAGTACGGTTAAAATTACTTTTCAGGATTAGTACTGGGCTGAAAGATGCAGCACTGAGGTCTCTCCTGATAACAGGTGAGTAAATCAGAATTCGTATTTCGGCTGATTTTAGAGGAATATTTGCACAATGGTGAAGGGAGGGCGGGGCCTGAGGTGACATCTGTGCAAACGCGCCCCGTGGCGCGTTTTAAGTTGGGGGATTAAGTCCCCTTGAATCATGAGGGTCCCTACGGGCCAACTAGCCCACCAGGAACCTCCAGTATGCGCCAGGGGGCTGCGTTGCAGAGACATGTACAGAGGCCACACCCCTTTTACACCTCTCTGCAACGCAGCTCTGTGGCGCTTTCTGGACGTACCTGTTGGGCTAGTTGGCCCCAGGGACCCTCAGGATTGAAGGGGATTTAATTCCCCATCTTAAAACGCGCCACGGGCCTGTTTGCACACATGTCACCTGAAGCCCAGCCCCTCCCTTCACCACTGTGCAAACGCGCCCGTGGCGCGTTTTAAGTCGGGGATTAACTCCCCTTGAATCCTGAGGGTCCCTGGGGTGCAACTAGCCCACCATATACCTCCAAAAGCGCCACAGAGCTGCGTTGCAGAGAGGTGTAAAAGGGGCGTGGCCTCTGTACACCTCTCTGCAAGGCAGCCTCTGGCGCATACTGGAGGTTCCTGGTGGGCTAGTTGGCCCCCAGGGACCCCAGCATTCAGGGGAATTTGTTCCCCTCTGCAAACGCGCCAGGGCGCGTTTGCAGAGTGGTGAAGGAAGGGGCGGGGCCTGCGGGCCCGATCGTTTTTTTGTTGTTTTTTCCCCCTGAAGGGGGGCTGTGTGGCCCCCTTCCTTTTTCCTATTTTTAGGCCCTGGGGACCCCATCCCCCAGGGCCTTACCCCTTTTTAAATTAAAATTAAAAAAAAAACGGGAAGGGGACGCGTGGCCCTCCTTCCCTGGGCCTGTATTGGCCCCGGGACCCCATCCCCGGGGCATGGCCTCTTTTTTTTATTTGGAGGGGGCTGCGTGGCCCCCTCCTCAGGCCATTTAAGGCCCCGGGGACCCCATCCCCGGGGCCGGCCTTGCACTTTTTTTTTTTCCTTTTTTTACCTTTGGGGAGGGGGCTGCGTGGCCCCCTCCGTGGCCACTTATGGCCCCGGGGACCCCATCCCCGGGGCCTGGCCTCTCGTTGGGGACTGTGGGGGTCCCCAAACCCCCCACAGTCCCGCCGGCTCCCCGTGTCCTACGGGAGCCGGCATTGCTTTACACATGGGGAGCAGCTAACATGCTGCTCCCCATGTGGAAAAGCAATGAGCTTTGGATATTGGAAGAGAGAGCAGGTTTCCTGCTCTCTCTTCCAATATCCAAAGCAGTTTGCAATGACAGGACGGGAGCTGCGAGGCTCCCGTCCTGTCATTGCAAACAGCAGTGTCCCGGGGGTAGGCACCCGGGACACTGCAGGAGCCGGCCCTGGGGGTGGCGGTCCCCAGGGCCACCACAGGCTCCAGGAGGGGGCCGCGCGGCCCCCTCCTTACATTTTGAAAGCCCCGGGAGGTGGTGGTCCCCGGGGCTTGGAGGTCCAAAACGGACCCCCATTGTAATTTTTCTTAGTGCCCCGGTGAGGTGGTGGTCCCGGGCGTGTGGGGGCTGGAGCCCCCACACAGGTTTTTCAAAAATAAAAAAGAAGCCCGGGAGGTGGCTGTCCCCGGGGCTTAGGGGCCCTTAGAGGCCCCCACACATAAAATTAACCCCCCCAGCATGCCCCCGGGACTTGGCCCACCCGGGGCCAATTAACATCGAAGCGCGGGAGACCGCGCTTCGATTTTTTTTTTTTTTCGGCAGGATTCGCGCACCCTGAGCGCATCCTGCCGATTTTTTAAATCCCTTGTGGGACCCCCTGAGCAGACCTAGGGGGTCAGGGTGTTTCTACCCTTCCCCCTTTGTGCGCTTTGCGCACTTGTTTCTGTCCCTCGGTTCTACCGAGGGACAAAATGGCTGCCAACACTTCCTGATTTGGAGTGTTGACAGCCAATTAGCATGCAGCTCGTGATCGGGAGGGTGCGCGAATCCGACGCGGCCATAGATATATCTATCTTTTT
Organism: Calotriton arnoldi; assembly: GCA_963921515.1. NCBI lineage: Eukaryota > Metazoa > Chordata > Amphibia > Caudata > Salamandridae > Calotriton > Calotriton arnoldi. The sequence continues at coordinate 116,988 of CAWUFW010016529.1, read as the reverse complement.
ACTTTTGATTTTCTCAGCAACTACTGAACAGATTTACACCATTTAACAAAAAGGGTTCTTTCTGAACCAAGAACTACCTCTTTGCCAAATTTGGTGTAATTCCGTTCAGCAGTTCGGGCTGTAGCCGTGTCTAAAGTTTCCTATGGAAAATTGCATGGGAAAAACGCGTTTTGGGACCCCCTTTTTCTCGGCCCCCGCTAACAAATCCCCCGAGACTTTCAGGGTAGGAGCGGACCGGAGCGCCCCACAAAGTTTGAAAATTTTGCGAAGATACGTCAACCGGCAAGAGAGTTATTTCAAATAGAATGTCGTGGATTTCCTATGGATAATAGGTTGTAACTATAACTATCTACTGGCGACCGCTGATAGTATATATATATATATATATATATATATATATATATATATATATATATATATATATATATATATATATATATATATATACACTAGCTTAGAATGTTGCCATTAGGTCTATCAGCTTCTTCATCACTTCTCCCAGTCTTAGAGCACTTAATCAAACTTTAGAAAGTCCAAAAGTGAGCAAATGAGAAATTAGAAAAAGCCAAGGCTTTCTACCCAAAGCACGCTATATACCATTACAAAAAGCAATACGAAACCCACAGAACAAAGTAGCTAGAAACATCTAGTTACTTACAAAGAACTTACACTTAAAGAAATGTTGTAAGTTGCAACCCGTTTATTGGTCTATTTCGTTGCAAAGACTCAGTTGTGCTCCTAATTCTGCACCAGTTTAGGTAGATGCTGAGAAAGAATATGAAATACATAAGACTCTTGATACATGAATTAAAATACAATTGCAATACTTAATGGACTGGCAGAGGTTCAGCCCTAAGGAGCAATCATAGGTACTGGCTACCAATCTTTATGCCCATGCCAGCGGTCTTTAGGGGGTGGCGGTGGTGCTGCCATGATTCATGGCCCGTGCTTACTTTCTCAAGCTGGGCTTGAGTGAATGCACGATACTCTTAGCTTCTTGAAAGCACACACATTACGAAGCTGATGGTGTGTTAATAGTGTGGCCTCCTCTGTATCAATCAATCAATCAATCACAGAATTTGTAGAGCGCACTACTTACCCGCGAGGGTCTCAAGGCGCTGGGGAGAGGGAAGGGAGGGGGGATGCTGCTACTGGTCGAACAGCCAGGTCTTGAGTAGCCTCCTGAAGGTCAGCAGGTCTTGGGTCTTTCGTAGGCTTAGTGGAAGGGTGTTCCAGGTCTTGGCGGCGAGGAGTGAGAAGGATCTGCCGACAGTGGTTGTTCTTCGAATGCGGGGGACGGTGGCGAGGGAGAGGTCGGCGGAGCGGAGCTGGCAGTTGGGGACGTAGAAGAAGAGTCGTCTGTTGAGGTAGGCTGGGCCAGTTTTGTGGAGTGCCTTGTGTGCGTGGGTGAGGAGTTTGAAGGTGATCCTCCTGTCGATGGGGAGCCAGTGCAGGTTCCTCAAGTGGGGGGTGATGTGGCTGTGGCGTGGTACGTCGAGGATCAGTCGTGCGGAGGCGTTTTGTATGCGTTGCAGTCGCTTGATGAGCTTGGCCGGGGCTCCCGCGTAGAGGGCGTTCCCATAGTCCAGTCTGCTACTGACGAGGGCCTGGGTGACTGTTCTTCTTGTGTCTGTCGGGATCCACCTGTAGATCTTGCGAAGCATGCGGAGGGTGTTGAAGCAGGAGGAGGAGACTGCGTTGACTTGCTTGGCCATGGAGAGCGTTGAGTCGAGGATGACTCCCAGGTTGCGTGCGTGGTCGGTGGGTGTCGGGGCTGCTCCCAGCGTCGTTGGCCACCAGGAGTCGTCCCAGGCTGAGGGGTTGGAGCCGAGGATGAGGACCTCCGTTTTGTCCGTGTTCAGCTTTAGTCGGCTGATCTTCATCCAATCGGCGACGGCCTTCATTCCTTCATGGAGTTTGGCTTTGGCGGCGAGGGGTCCTTGGTGAGGGAGAGGATCAGTTGAGTGTCGTCGGCGTAGGAGATAATGTTGAGGTCGTGTTGTCTGGCGATGCGTGCGAGCGGGGCCATGTAGATGTTGAACAGTGTTGGGCTGAGGGACGATCCCTGGGGTACGCCGCAGATGATCTCGGAGGCTTCGGATCGGAAAGGTGGGAGGCGGACTCTCTGGGTTCTGCCGTGGAGGAAGGAGGTGGTCCATTCCAGGGCCTTGTCTCGGATCCCTGCGTCGTGGAGGTGTGCGCGTAGAGTGCGGTGGCAGACAGTGTCGAAGGCGGCGGAGAGGTCCAGCAGGATGAGGGCTGCGGTCTCACCATTGTCCAGCAGGATCCTGATGTCGTTGGTGGCGGCGATGAGGGCAGTCTCAGTGCTGTGGTTGCTGCGGAACCCTGATTGGGATGGGTCCAGGATGCTGTTTTCTTCGAGGTATCGGGTTAGCTGTTTGTTGACGATCTTCTCGATGACCTTGGCTGGGAACGGAAGCAGAGAGATGGGCCGGAAGTTCTTGAGGTCTCTCGGGTCCGCCTTGGGTTTTTGGAGTAGGGCGTTGATCTCTGCGTGTTTCCAGCTCTCTGGGAAGGTCGCGGTCTCGAAGGAGAGGTTGATGATGTTGCACAGGTGGGGTGCGATGGAGCTGCTGGCTTTGTTGTTTTAAAGACAGTTTGCATTTCTGATGGACATTAGAACAAGATACTTGAGTGAAACCAAAGAAAACTGCACACCCCATGAAGCCATAGGACTCCCATGAGACTGGAAAATTGTGGTGCTTATCTTAACCTCTTAGAGTATAAGTTCCTCGTGATTCAAAACCCTCTTGCTAGGTATTCAATATAGATTGTTGCTGCAGCAAGGGCCTTGTCAGAGTGCTGAAACATTGCAGAGCGTTATTGTCTTTGGAAGATGGCAAAAGACTGAACTGGATACAGAGAAGTACTCAAGGACAATACTTGTATTTAAGGATTTAGACTTGGCAAATGAACACTATTTTCAGGAGTCATTCTGTAAGGAGTAGAAACTCATATATGCAATTGTTTGTTTCCATGAGAGGAGATAGAAGGATCTTCATCTTTGCACAGAGTTGTTAACATTACATAAAGAACTAAGGGGCATATGTATCAAGAAAGCGTTTTGCGAGTCCTTAATAGCGAATTTTAGCGATTCGCTATTAAGGACTCGCAAAAGGCAATGTATTTAGGATTCGCAATATCAATTGCGATTCCTACGTATTCCTTAATTGCGAATCGCAAATTGCGATTCGCAATTAAGGAATACCTTCCCAATTATTCCTATGCGCCTAGAGGCTCATAGGAATGAATGGGAAGACATTCGCAATTTGCGAGTACTCATTAGGTACTCGCAAATTGCGAATGCAATTTCAAAGGTGCAAGGGTGTCAAAAGGACACCCTGTTGCACCCCTGAAATAAGCATGTGTGCACATATGGCTCACATACATGCCCTAAGGGCATGTATGTGCGCCACATGGCACTTTGAAAAATGCAAAAAAGTGCATTTTTCAAAGAAATCGCTAATTACCACCAACTTGAAGTTGGTGGCAATTTGCGATTTCTAAAGGCAAAATCGCACAACTTGGGTGCTTCCAGAATTGCATTTAAGGAATCGTAATATGCGATTCCTTAAAGGCATTCGCAGAATAGGGTATCGCAAATTTTGTGAATCCCTATTGTGCGAGGGCCTTTTGGGATGATACATCCCAAAAGGGTTTTTCCCGTTTGCAACCGGGCCGATTCTGAGAATCGGCCCGTTTGCGAACGGGAAAAAGGCTTCATACATATGCCCCTAAGGTATTGAATCAGGTAGGGAAGTGATTGCTTGTTGTCATGGGAGCTCTATAATACTAGTGTGCATTTATGATGTTGCTATTTAATAACATTGAAAGTAACAGAACCTATTCACATGACCTCAAAGGTAGTTTTTACAGCAGGAAAAGCATAATTGTTCAGAAAACTCTTTGCATGTGTTTATAGATTATTATTGTGTTTCAGATCTAGGAAGATACAAAGTTTCATCTGGCTATAGTGAGTTGGAAATGGAGAGATTGTTAAAAGGCATATCATATACAATATTAGGAATTAGATGCTGGAGCCAGAACAACAAAATCACCAAAAGCTTCCACTTGCCTTTAGATATTAAAACTCCTGCAGTGCAGACTATGACCAACTGAGGAACCAGACTAAGGGCCCGATTCTGATGCGGGTTGGAAAAGCTTCCCGACTGAGGGCCTGATTCTGATGCGGTTAGGAAGGCCTCCTAATGGCATTTGCTCCTTCCAAATCGGATCGGGAACGTGTCTTCCCGACCCAGGGCCCAATTATGATGCGGTTAGGAACATATGCTCCCATTGAAGTCAATGGGAGTCCAACCAAATCGTATCTAGAAGCATCCGGATGCATCGTACTCCGTCGGTCGGACTCTCCCGATCCGAGTGGGTCGGAAACCATTTCCAAACCGATTCGGTCGGGAAGCTTTCCAACCCGCATCAGAATCAGGCCCAGAGTGTTGATATTCAGGGGCCGATTCTGATGCGGTTGGAAAAGCTTCCCGACCGAGGGCCTGATTCTGATGCGGTTAGGAAGGCCTCCTAACGGCATTTGCTCCTTCCAAATCGGATCGGGAACGTGTCTTCCCGACCGAGGGCCCAATTCTGATGCGGTTAGGAACAAATGTTCCCATTGAAGTCAATGGGAGTTCAACCAAATCGTATCTGGAAGCATCCGGATGCATCCTACTCCGCCGGTCGGACTTTCCCGATCCGAGTGGGTCGGACACCATTTCCCAACCGATTCGGTCGGGAAGCTTTTCCAACCCGCATCAGAATCGGCCCCTCAGTGTCTCTGTTTGTCAATCTTATACAATCCCCTTTTCATTGGTCTACTTTTAACCAAGATGTAGTCAGTGTATGGTTGGCAGGAGGTTTGGAGAAGTGTGGAAACACACATCGCTCATGGTGGATCTGCATTGAAGGTTACTTCATTCTGACAGTATGATCAGACTTCCTTAACACTACTGATGTACAGCTAGTTTAAGACAGCGATGGCAAATGTAAGAGGGATAGCTTCACGGCTTTTCTTTCTCAACACAATAGACCCAAAAGTAACTGTTAACTTTGTGCTATGCCAACAAGCTTATTGATGCACTTGTCTTTTGCGTTCCTTCTAATTCAAGGACAATGCACACCATTCTCCAATCGCAAAGTGATATGACATACCCAGAGTTCCAAGATTATACAGAGGTAATGTCCTTTGCTGAACGTGTTAAATTGTTTTTTTCCACCACAGCTGCTGTGCTCAAGAAAGCCAACAAAGTGTCATCTGGGCAAAACAGAATATTTCATGAAAAAAGCACCACATTGGCAAGATTATGCACATATTAGTCTTTGTTGCCATGAGTAAACTGCCACGTCACTAGCGATGCTTTGTGCTTCTTTCTCAGTCCCCACTCGGTGGTAAGAGGTTGCACAGGATACTGAGTCACCACAGGTGTGTCTGTCCCTTGGGAGAGGTTGTTTGTGCTAGTAAGGCTGCATGCAAGATTGTGCTAGGTGTGGCTGAACAACTCTCCATGGTATTAGAAGTCCACTGACACTCTCTATGGAGGTTTCCAGCGTAGGAATCATATCAGAAGAATGGAATCATTCAATCGGGGCATCAGAATGACTCACTGCAGAAAGTTTGGCTTGTTGAGGTTGTTGAATTAATGCTGGCTACAACAATTTGAGTCTGAGAATATGATATGAAGAATCCTTAGGAATTTTTCACTACTGTAAAATGTGCCCAACTGAAGTTTGTGTCTCGCAATTCTGCTTATGCACTAGTCCCTTGCAATCTGTTTTGCACTTACTATTTGGCTAAACATGGTTGCCTCTGAGTGGTAACAAAGCCACAACCTTGTTCCAATTTACTCCCTTAACTCTCCTTCATTTCATGGAAGACCTGAAGTAGCTGTATAGTAGGGAATAGCGATGGCCTGCTAGAGGCTATGGGCCAGACTTAGCAGTTTCTCACACAGTACAGTGCAGCAGCTGCAAATGCTCTGCTGCATGAGAAGGAGAGAGCAGGAGAGCGCCATATTTACAGAAATATGGCACTCTCTTGCCCTCTTCCTAACGCCAGTGCAGAAATATGCAGCTGTGCGCCACGGACACACCTTTGAAACATATTGCAAAGAGTTCTCTGTTAGTCGAGAATAGGTTTTATACTGGAAGGATTGCTTAGACTAACTTTAAACATTTTCCCAGTTTGTATTTGTGCAGTACAGTGCATCTCACATGCAAACTCAGAAAATAAGGAGAAAAAAAACATTTTGCCTTCATAGCGCCTATCTTTTTTAAGTAAATAGGGTTTAGCATCAGAAACCTTGTGTGCACCACCCATAGTATGCCCCCTTGACAACAAGTAATACAAAGCAGCGCTATGCGCAGCTTTTCATTACTTTCAAGTGACTTTCCACTGTAAAACATGTTTTTTGCTGGAAAGTAAATAGGTAACAAAAGATTTACTGTCATTGTGTGTCACTTTTGTGATGCAAACAGGCTTTAAATCTTAGTAAATAGACCCCATCAGAGATTTACTAAGATTTAATGCTGTGTTTGATTCACAAAAGTGATGCCAAACAATGCTAAAACTTTTGTTACCTATTTACTTTCCATCATAAAACCTGTTTTATGCTGGAAAAATCATTTGAAAGTAATGAAAAGCTGCACATGGCTTAGTAAATAAACCCCTATCAGGACTCGTCTGGAGGAACATGGCGGCCGTGTGCTAGACGGCTGCGGGCTCCCGGAGAGGGGAAGGTAGTATTTGCACCGGGTGGTCTCCTCTTCCACCACACCGTTGCAATATGTTTCTGCCCTCGTCTTTACCTCCTTTGCTATGTGAGTAGCCGCAGAAGCCGCATGTCAGCATTTGAATCGGACCAACGGATTCCTGTGGGCCGTGGCAGGGGAGAGTAAAGCATGCCTCAGTTGTGACGTGTCCACGGTGCTCTGCTGCCTTGTTATTGACGGGGTGGGGGCTGTTTGACTTACAGTTTCTGCAGGCTTTTGCCTTTCCTCCCTGATGGTGGGGGTTTCTTTATTGCCCCATGACTACTACACATGGTGCAATCCCCTGCTGGGATCTTGCTGCTTGTGGGCATCAGCAAGGCAGAACAGCTCTTTTCCGGGCCCCTAGGGGAAGAGTCAGTACAAGTCTAAGGAGGAAGACTGGCCAGGAAGATAACCAGCACTATCACCAGCATAAACACTAGCAACTGCCTCTTGTTTCTATGGATAAGAGTACGTTTAGACAAGGTGGAAAATCAAGGTATACACTGCGTGCACATTCTGCCCATTTTATCAATACTAAAGAGATAAGCCCTAGCGCAGACCCTCTGTTAGTGGCTCCCGGAGGTACACCAGAATATTGCTGGGGGTGCTTTAGGGGGGCCAAAACCAAGGACTGGAAGCTTTCCAGGTAGCCTAATAAGTTGGTTTGAGAAAAAGGGGGAAAAATCTCAGCAGCACAAATAAAAGTAACTCCGTCCCTTAACTCCAGAGTAATGGCTGCAACAGTATCAAATCAAGGTGCCCCAGGCGGATGTTCACATAACCCAGATTCACTCAGTGTAGCAACTAAAGTAAGCACTAGCCTGAGCATGAATAGTGATGCTCAGCTTTTTGCACAAATGCGTTCTCAAAATAGGTTTGACGTGCTAGCGCCTCCGGAGGCTCCAGAGTAGGGGGAGAGATCTTCATTGGACCTCGGATCAATAATGCCACTCCCCAGGAGACGCATGTTGAGATCGGTGAAGCAGCTGGTGCTGAGGCAAACAAAGTTCATGAGGATGCACATGAGGACAATTCAATAGCTACTATATTACTGAGGCCCAGGGCTGAGATTAAGAACAGATTTTATGTTTCAGAGGCCAATCAATCTGGGATTCAAGCCTCTTGCCTAGCCCTGAATAAGAAACTTGATGAAGTGGCCGTAAGAACTAAAGTGTTGGAGGAGGAAGTCGTACTGGTTAAACAAGATGTACGAATAAATGCTAGTGAAATTTCTCTGTTGACTAAACAAAATCAAGGCCTAAGGGAAGATCTAGAGAGGATCGAGAAGCATTCTAGGAGGAATAACCTCAGGATCCTGAATGTTCCAGAGATGGAAGAAGGGGCCGACATCAAGTCCTTCATTGTATCTCTGCTATGGGATACAGTACTTAAAGACAGACTAAACATCAATTAAGATCTTGAAATTCAGAGGGTGCATAGAGAGCAATTTAAAAGGAATCCGAACCATCAGACACCTAGGAAGATCCTGGTAAATCTTCTTACCTATATGGTAAAGGAGGCTATTTTTACCATCACCTTGAAAAGTGGGTCATGCACAGTTAAAGGTTATTCTTTCATTATTAGTTTGGATATTTGTAAGGCCACTGACCAGCATCAGTGGGAACTTGGCAGGAGGCTGGAAGAACTTCATAAATTGTGAGCTAAAGCGCGGTTAACGTTTCCGGCCACCACGGATATAATGAGGAATAATCTAATGTACAACTACCATAACCCTCAAGATGTTGATGGTCTGATTGATATAATTAAGAAGCACTCGAATACATGAACCCCTGAGGCTCTTGTCAGGGAGGCGAGGTAGGGCGAGATCTGTGGGGGATGGGGGTGTCACTTGGGGAATTAGTGCAGCAGGTTCTTGTGAGTTGTATGCCCTCTCTGGAGAAAGCACACTGGCATTCAAAATGCCATATAGGTGGGTTCGGGTAAGGGCACTGGGTGGGGATCAGTGGGGAAATAAAACAAAAAAATAAGTCCTCAAGATCGCCTGACAACTGTTATAATTGTTCATACATCTTGTATTCACTTCACATTTTTTTTAAAAGTGGGTCAAGTCTCCTTAAAATAAAAAACAAAAAAATGGGGGAAGGTAGAGAGATTTGTTTCCTGACTTGGAATGTAAATAGCCTCAGATCTAGAGGGAGGCGGAGATTGATACTTCAGTACCTTGAAGAGAGCAATGATTTTTCAGGAGACCGATCTCACAGCAATAGAGAGAAGAGCACTTTTTTCCAACTATTGGTGGATCAAGAGATTCGTACTGACTGATCAGTCGGAGCTTTGTGAGGGAGTAGCTATCCTTCTGAAGAAAGGAGTGGGGATGGAGATGTTGTCATCTAAAACAGATAGTCCAGGTAGATGGGTCTTGGCAGGTGTGCTATGTTCCAACTATGAATTTACTTGTGGAGATTTTTATGGCCTGAATGCTTATGGCCCCTCCCATCTCTCCACTTTGAAATGGAATTTGATGGAGGCTGTATCAGCGATTGTCTTGGGGGGGCTTTAAAACTCTCCTGGATCCTATTCTCGATAGATCCACTAGGAAGGATTGTAACAATACACCTAAAACCAGGCAATCATTGAGGAGTATGCTTCAAGACCTGGGATTATCAGATATGTGGCGTCATCAGATGGACCCGACAAAGGGATACACATTTTATAGTAAATATTGCAGCTATTTTTCAAGGCTTGATTATTATTTATTTGTTGACAATACAATATTAGATATAATTTTCTTGTTGACAATAAAATGTTAGATAAGGATAAACGAATTAACCATCTTCCAGGACATATGTCTGACCATTCATCAGTCACTATGGTAATCCAGTTCTCCTCTCGAAGCCAGAGTCCTAGATGGATGGTCAACCGTGCTCTTCTCTCTGACGAAGATACCATCTTGACCCTGGAAAAAGCTAGTACTGATTTTCTTTCTGATGATATAGGGTCTGCCTACCCCACCATAGTGTAAAAAGAACAATTGATGGACAGAATGTTGAACAATGTAAAAAATTCACCCCAGTATAGAGATCTGGGCCTAAATCCATCATTTTCTTGCTCCCTATGCCATTCCAGTTTAAACCCAGGCATATGCAAATCAGTCTTGACCCTGTTCCCCATGGGAACAGTTCTTCCCGAACTGCAGGCCAGGTTCTCCCTGTACTGGAAAACAAGCATCCTAGGACCGGTTTTGGGGTTTCACCCCTCATCAGCCAGGCTAGCTTGACTTCAACGGCATGGAGAGCATGGGAACCAAGTCTGGGCATACCCGTCCCACTCGGGGTGACAAATGCAAAAAGAACAATTGATGGACTGAATGTTAAACAATGTCAAACATTCACCCCAGTACAGAGAGCAGGGCCTAAATTCATTGGTTTTTTGCTCCCCGTGCCATTCCAGCTTAAACCCAGCCATATACAAATCAGTCTTGACCCTGTTCCCAATGAGAACAGTCCAGCCCGAACTGCCAGGCCAGGTTCTCCCTGAACTGCAAAACAAGCATCCTAGGACTGGTTATGGGGACACTTTTAAAGCTTATATTTGAGGGGTCTTACGAAACCTGGCGTGTGGTAAGACTAGAGCAGAGAAAGCGGAGTGCAATGTCTTAGAACAGGAAATTGGGTTATTGGAGGCCACCCTTCAAGTGCAAGGCTCATCTCAAGGTAAGGATCAAATCTGGAAAAAATTAGAAGAAGCTCAGTTAAATTTCAAGCTTAAGCTAGAAAAGAAGTGTAGGGATAAGTGGCAGGCCAAAAGCATGAATCTTTTTGAATAATGGGGAGAGAGCAGGAGCATGCTTAGCTTAGAAAACAAGATCACAGAGGTCAAAGAACAATATTAAGGAGTTAATAATGAATTTACAGGGAGATACCTCTACTAATGCAGGGGAGATGCAGGGGCATTTGATCTCCCTTTTTGCTGCACTATATACAGTGTTATGTTTTGTAATGTACCCCAACATAGGCCTGGGTAGTCACCTAAACTTTCACCTACATGTTCCCTGACATTGTACTACATAACGGTTTTTGGTATTGACCTCTTACCTAGTTAAGGTGCTGCATAAATGTTGTGTGGTTTTCCCAGAAAACTAGCCTCATTTATTATTCATGAGGATTCTCAGAATCACAGCAGGATTACCACCTTCTGCATAAAAACTATGCAAAAGGGTCATCCCTTTTGTCATCCTTGGCCGACATGACACAGCAAGGTAGAACCCCTGAGGGTACCTTCTTCCGCATATATACACCATATCTTTGTTGGGGCAGGCAGAGGAGAAAGACTGCCATACTGACAGGCTGAAACGAGATGCTGAGGTTCCTGCACACAGACACTCCAGCTCGCAGTGGTCTGACATCCCTCGACCAAGACGGGGTCCCACAGTATCTCACTTCAGGTAATGGGGTTGGCTTCAGCCTAGGGGGATTCTTGTCTCTACACCTACATACATGCTAGGTAAACTTAGGCACATCTAGTTAGGGTTGCATTGTAGGAGTACGCATTATTATTGTCATGTATTTATATATCTGCCTGTATTAATTGTTTTAGCACCATCGTTGGAATCTACCATCCCTTAGAAAGGAAATGGAGGCTAGATAGCGATGCTCAGACCAAAACTGACTATAGACTAGCAATCCAAACATATAAAAATCTAATCCTGAAGGCAAAGTCAGCTTACTTCAAGGAAAAAATAGAAGCAGCCAATGGCTGCTCTAAAATACTATTTTCGACTATTAAAAAACTCTCTAAACTCCCAGAATCCCAAGATCATGAAAGGAGCCAACAATTCTGCAATAAGTTAGCAGACTCTTTCCAACAAAAAGTTTAACAGGTCTTCGATGCATTTTTGCCCCAATCGAACCAATCTTCGATGCCCCACAAGAACTCGGGTGATAGATTTGGATCTCACTCAAACCCGGACAGCTCCTCCATACCTACTTTTTCTTCCTTTCCGCCCATCACTCTTGACCAGATTACCAAACTAATTCCACCGAAAATTCTTCATTCAGTCCCTGAGATCATAGCCTCTTCACTCTGGCCTATCTTTAATTTTATGGTCTCTTCAGGGTGTTTTCCCACTGAATGGAAGAAAGGTTCCAGTCTGACACTTACGAAGAAATCCAATCTGGATACTAATGACCCTTCAAATTATAGACCTATCGCCAGGTTGCCTTTCCCAGCAAAGATAATAGAAAGGTTTTTAAATGAAGAATTATCCACTTTTGCTTTGGAAGGTGACATCTTGGACCCTTCACAATATGGATTCCGGGCCCATCACAGCACTGAACTTGCTCTAATAACGGCCACGGAAGAGCTTAGGCAAACTCTCGATAGGGGGGGGGAGCACCACACTTATCCTGTTAGATTTCTCAGCAGCATTAGACACGGTCAACCACGATGTGCTGGTTGACCACCTCGCTTTGCTGGGAATCAGGGATAAAGTGCTTCTCCTGCTCAGTTCCTTCCTGTCAAATAGATCTCAAATGGTGGCTCACGATGCATTTGTTTCCCCGGCTTTTTCACTGCCATTTGTGGAGTCCCGCAGGGTTCCTCGTTGAGCCCCACTCTTTTTAACCTGTATGTCACTCCCCTGGCTAAGCTTATAAGAAACTATGATTTCACCCTGGTGTCCTATGCGGATGACACGCAGATCATTGTGTCAATCAACAGCTCCTCTACTGATACTGCGTCTCGCTTCCAAGACTGCATGGGCCACATAGGAAAATGGATGCAGGATAACTGTTTAAAACTGAATTAATCAAAAACTGAAGTTATGCTCTTTGGCAACCCGTCCCTGATTTGGTCAGACAGTTGGTGGCCCAATCACATGGGCCCCCTTCCGATACCCGCTAACAAAGTAAAAAATCTCGCGGTTTTCTTTGACACTAAGCTGTCATTCAAAACTCAGATCACATATACTACAGCGGCATGCTTTTTTATTCTTAAAAAATTAAACAAAGTACTTCCTTTTATCCCGTTTGAGCTAAGGAAAACAGTGGTCACAGCGTTAATTGCATCTAGGCTGGACTACTGTAACGCCTTATTTACTAGTGCAAGCAGGCCCAGCATGCACAAAGTTCAGATGACTCAAAATGCTGCAGCAAGAGTCCTGTTCGGGCTCTTTCACTATGATTCGGTCTCCAGGGCTCTCACGGAGCTACACTGGTTGCCCATCAGCAAACGTATTCAATTCAAAGCGTTTTGCATAGCTTTTAAAGCTAGACATGGCCTTGGTCTGTGGCAACTGTCACAATTTTTCAAATCCTACACTCCAGCCAGACCACTCAGATCGTCAGATAGTGGTAATCTGATCATCCACAAGGCACACAAAGTAAAATGGGGAGGAAAAAGCTTTGCCTACACCACCACCAAACTTTGGAATTCCCTTCCTATATCCCTAAAAAAAAACAGAACCCAAATTTGCTTAAATTCAGGAAGGGTTTAAAAACCTGGCTATATTAGGGCACCTCCACTGTAATACCTTTGCCTGTATGCTCATTAAGCGCCTAGACACCTCCGGGTATATGTAGCGCTATACAAATTCTTCATTTCATTTCATTTTACTCTATTGGTGCTTATATTCATTTATATCTGTTTCTGTCTTATGGTTGTTTCAGCACACCTATTTTACACTAGAATGAAGCTGGTTCAATAAATGCTTATTGAAAACGTCCCCACCGTTTATTTTGTGTATTTCTCTGAGACAAAATGAGCACAAGAGACTGAGCAAAAAGTACTGTACTGTTTCCACGATCCCTGATGGGACAGAGTTGTCATGTTCGATAGTGCCAGGAACTATTCTCTCCTTGGTAAGAGGAGTTTACAGTGGCACTGTGAGCTAGCTGGTATACAGGCAAACATACCCAGTGGGGGTGTCTGGAATCAGTCTGGGCACCAATCCCACAGTCTATGTTGTCTAAATGCACATATCCTATATAGGTTTATAGGAACTACACGACAACGGAGGAGATAACTCCAGACCTTGATGGTCTTAGGGGGTGGTTCAGGGACAGGGACCTTCTGAGGCTCTCAGAAACAGGAAAAGAGTTCCTTAAAGCACAAATCACAGGGACTGAATTTTGGAAGAATTTGAGTCGGGCCAAGAATTGGAAGGCTGCGAGGCCCAATGTTATCCCCTCGGAGTTAAATAAAATGCAAAAAAAAGGTGGTAGAACCATTTTGGGCAAAATTGTTGAATTTTTTCTATTTTGAGAGTGCCCCGATCCCCCAGTCATGGTTGGAAGTTACAATAGTTCTGATTTTGAAACCTGCTAAGGATCCGAAGAGGACAGATTTATATCGGCAAATTTCACTTTTAAATGTTGACTATGAGATTTTCACCAGCATTTTGGCAGGAAGACTTGCTAAGTTGGCTCCCCAGGTAATTCATGCTGATCAGAAAGGATTTGTTCCTAAATGCCAGATACATGATCACACTCAGCAATAAATTGGATGTATTGATTTGGCTATAGCCCATAAGATCCCATTGGCTGTTGCCACAATAGGTGCTGCCAAGGCCTTCAACGGGGTTTGTTGGGCGTATTTTAGGGAGGTCTTGGCAGTAATAGGGTTTAGCTCATGTTTCATCTTGACCCTTCAGAGAATATATGCAAATCTATCCACCCATATCAAGGACAATGGAATCTTGATGGATAGCTTTGGGATCACCCAGGGTATGAGGCAGGGGTGCCCGCTTTCTCCTCTTTTGTTTGATATTTATATTGAACCATTTGCTCAGCTACTCAGAGGAGACTTCCGAGTGGTCCCTTTCACTTCGCAACAATTCAGGAACAAGATAGTGTTATATGCAGATGATCTTATTATATACACATCAGATCCCTTACAAACTATTCTGAGCATGTAAAAACTTGCAGAAAAGTTTGGGGCGCTATCAGGCTACTCTGTGAATACATCCAAGTCAGAGATTATGTGTTGCAATATTACTAACTGGCATCGGGTGGTGGCTGAGTTTAAGTAGCTAGGGCTTCTCAATACTACACTCGTTGAAGATGGTTCCAGCGCATAATTTAAAATGGGTGGCTAAGGAGATAGATTTGCTCCTCATTAGGTGGAGAAACCTGCCATTGTCAATTTATGGTTGGGTGAATTGGACTAAAATGTCAATTTTACCTAAATTAACGTTATCTCTTTAATTCTATTCCTCTTACGTTACCTAAAAAAGAGCTTGGAAAGTTACAGGGGAACATCACTAGTTTCATCTGGGCTTCTAGGGGAGCCAATCTTTCTTGGAAAACATTGAGGAGGAAGTTGATGAAAGGAGGCCTGGCATTACCGGATTGAAATCCTTACTGCATGGCTTTCCAATTTAAAAACTGCAGGATGTTGCTTAGGGCACCGATGGCTCAACCTGGGGTTGCATTTTATCAGAAATGGTGGTAGGACTGGGACCCACGGGCTTCCTTTATAAATTCGGGCACCTACGTTTTTCAAAAAGGTCCGCCTGAAGGTGTTGAAAGCTGCACTCAGCCTTTGGTACAGGGTTAGGAAGACTCTGAGTATCCCGTATTATTCAGATTTTTCACCATTGTGGGATTCTCCGGGTACTCCCGAGTGTGTGATGGATAGGTTGAGTCACCCTCTGAGGGAGGCTGGGATCACATGCTGGGGGGATCTTTTTATAGTGCAAGGGCTTTTACCTTTGGAGGTACTTACGGCAAAGACTGGGGGGTCCCTCTCGTGATTCAAATATGTACAGCTTCTATCCTGGTATGGGAGTGCTTATTTGGAGGTCAGTGGTGCTTAGGAGGTTGAAGCACTTCTGTAAGATATGCAGCCCATAAGTGAGGAGGTCTCGTTATGGTATTGGAAGCTCTTGGAGGCAGAGGATTAAAGCTTGGGGGAACCCTATGGGGCTTGGACGTGAATGACCCCAGATTCTGTGCTCCCTCATGTATGGCAATGCTCTATAAAACTGTGTATTCTGCAGTTAAGCCGGCCAATTTAAAAAAGAATCACTTCTTTACTATTAATAGACTATACTGGACTCCTCAAAAAATAGCAAGATTAGTGCGGGCCCCGATACCAAGATGTAAAAGTTGGGGTCTCCCAGAAGCAAATGATGAGCATTTGTTTGCTACCTGCACCCATGATCATCGGGTTCTGGAATAATGTGCGCAACATTATAGCTGATATCTTTAGCCTCAAAATTGAGTTAAGCCCTGTATTGGTGTTGATGGGAACTGATACGGAGTCGCACAGCCTGTTGGGTAGGAAGCAGCAGTCTCTACCTTTCTGCTCTTTGCTTCTAGCAAGAAGGGAGATCTGTAAACGCTGGTTAGATCCTGAAGCCCCTTGTTTGGAGGACTGGCTTAAAGCTTTGAATTGGACCTGTAGGATGGACTAGGGCTCTCCAGCAGGACGGGCCAAAGGAGGGATTGTGGTGTTAATCCCTGTAAAATATGGATACATAAAAGCCCTAGATGTAAGTTCATCACCCTGGTATCAATTAATTTTGATTTCTAACTTGATGCAGGCTAAGATACTAGTGGTGGTGAATTGGTATTATAAATTTTTTTATCAAAATAGCCAACATGTTATTGAATCCCTATAGGTGGAAATTACTAAAATCTCTGGGAAGTGGCACCCATTATGTAGCCTCTGGGTGGGGGACTATAACTGCACTACCTGTAAGTATAGCTCCCTACGTGTTTGTGGGCTGTTGGATACTGAGGGTCAGCCTCAGCCGCATTTTATCCACACACCTCAAGGCAAAGCTTTAAATTCAATCATTATTGGGAATGACTTGTGGCTTATTAATAACTAGTTCCTTACCCCAGTGTCCTACTTTTGTTGGTGGTGGCAGGGAAAGTTCAATTGATTATATGTTTATTTCTAGGAAGTTCATTTCGCTTGTCAGCAATTTTGAAGTGGAACCTAATAATGCTAGTGATCACAATCCCCTCACAGTATCTCTCAGCGTAACAGCCCAGGTAGGGAAAGGCGATGACCGCCTGATCCAATATAACCCAAATAAAGGGGTAAGATTAAAGTAGGGCAAGATAAATCCCCCTCAGTTTGAGGAAGGAACTATCATAGCAAATTATCACCTAATTATGAGGTGCCTACAGCAAAACTCTCCCCCATGTGCGGTTGTCCGGGAATTTGAGCTGCTTTGCTCAGATGTAGCCAATGCCGCTAACTAGACCCGCCCATAACAATGAACCCTAGGAGGCCCGATGGTTTAACACTGAATGTACAAAGGCCCAAAAAAACCTTAAAATGACCCTTCATGTTATCCCTCGTGAAAGAAATCAAATTAAAAATGCAAGGCTAACATACAAAACCATTATTGAGAAAAGAAAAGAGGAATTGAGTAGACTGGAATGGGAAGATCTGGAGAGAGCAAGCACCCTCAAAGATACTGAAAGCTTTTGGGACATTATTAACCACCCACTATTTACGGAAGATGTGAGGCGGATGGACTCATTGATTTTGGGGATGTTTGGAAATCCCACTTCTCTTCTATATTTAACCCGCATCAGAAGCAGTTAGAGGAGAATATTTGGGATTTGCCCCCAGATTTAATTGTAGCTTCCCAACTAAGTTCATCCATCTCTGTATCTGAGGTTGAGGAGGCTCTAGTTATGTTATGTTATGTTATATAGCTTATAGAGCGCACAGCTGCTCCAGCAAAGGGGCGTCCCGGCGCTAATAACAGTCAGAAGAAGAGGGACACCAAAAGGCATAGGAACCTACAGTGAAGGGAAAAGATGAGTCTTGGTGGCCTTACGGAAGGGAATTTGTTTAAAAGCCCCTGGCCCTGATGGGGTTCCACTAGATCTGTTTAAAAGAAATACCAATTTGTGGACACCTTTATTGACAAACGTCTTTAAAGCAGTAGTCATTGGCCCCATTCCAGCAACTTGGAAGGTGGCCATTGAGGTTCCAGTTTTTGAAAAGGGTAATAGGAGTGACCCGGCTTGTTAGACGCCAATTTCTCTTATAGACGCTACAGCAAAGGTACTGGGGAGGGTTATCCTTGCCCGACTAGAGACTTGGGCAGCCACTACAGAGGTATTGTCTAAAACACAATATGGCTTTAGGAGGGGGCTGGGTACCACCGAGCAATGTCTCAATCTGCCCCTGATCATTGGCAAGTACATGAAGGCCAGGAAGGGTTCTATCCACTTGGTCTTCATGGACTTGTCCAGTGCCTTTCATACCGTTAACCGGGAGAAACTATTGGCAGTGATGGGGAAAATGGGTGTTGAAGACGCTCTGATTTCCCTATTATGCAGGTTACTCGCCAACACTACAGTTGCTATAAGAAAGGACAAAGCCGATTGTTTCTACAGAAGGTGTCCGGCAGGCGTGCATCTTAGCGCCTTTTCTGTTTTTAATCTATACAAATGGCCTACAGGCCTTTTTATTGGACAAGGAAATTGATTTTCCCCGAATTGGTGGCAAACCCGTCCCACTACTATCATAAGCGGACGGCACAGTGCTAATGGCAGTGACAGCAAACAGCCTTCAAAAATTGCTTAATGCTTTTAGACTTTATACTCTTCCTTGTGAAGGATAATGAAGGTAGTTACGTTTCCTCCTGAGACAAATAGAATTGTACTTCATTGACTGTTAAATGTGAATATGTTTATTCACCACTACAATGTGATAAAAGGAGAATAAACAGTGGGCTTAAAAAAACTAAAAAGTTGCAGTAAAGTAGGATAAAAAAGATAAAAGTAAATAGAAATATTGGATACAGTTATGAGAACTAAACCTATTCTTTAAAAAGGGAATGATTATTGCTGCCCTATGATAGAGGCTTATATCAATAATGAGTGAAAAATGTGATTTTTAGATGTATTTTTATGGTAAATTTGTCTCTAAGAGTTCTTGTTTTACAAATACTATTTAAATATTGTGCCTCCTTGGAATACTGGAATCGTGATGATGGGAGTGACGTAGATCAAATTCAGCATGTGACCACAATAAGGGTTTGGGCTGGTTTTACTAAACCAAACCTTTTTATCACACAAGGGAGTGATGTCCGGGGTACGATAATGTTAATTAGTGGGTTATATTTATATTGATTTGTTGATTTAGGTTTCTTAACCATATCCTTAGGCTAAATGAGCCCTTTGAAATAAGCACTCTTGTGTTACTTCAATCGTTTAAACATAGCGCACCTTTGAAATAGTAGAAATACAGGGAGTGCAGCGATGCAGATCACGGCTAGCACGTCACCGCATTAGGAAGTAGAGCGAGCATTTATATGCGGTACGTTTTTGCAACAATAGTTTCTCTCTATTTCACAAGAGAGCGTATTTGCTTCTAGTTGAGTGTTGCAGAGTAGTTGTAACCCGTTTTTCACGATGTCAGAGGCTTACTACAGAGCTAGATATTAAGTTTTTTAAATTTGTTTTTTAGCCACTGGGCAAGATGTAACAGAACTTCTCTCTGCCCAGTGGTAACCATGTAGGGAGGCTCTTCAGCTCTCTTCGGTGTCATTAAGAAGATTGATTACACCCACATTGGAGGTATATTAATAAAACATTTTCTATATGATTTCAATGAATAAGTCTACAAAAATGTGATTTTTAAAATATATTTTTTAAATTTCGTAATCTTTTACTCCCCCTATAGGGTGTGTGTGGAAGCCTGATTTCGAGGTCCCAGGAGAGAACACTGGACAGCGTTTTCTAGTTTCTTCTGATAGAGTAAAATGTTTGAATACGAAGCGGAAATGTTTCCTAAAATATATATATAAAAAAAGAGGTATGCTCCTTTGGGAATATTGATTATAATGAGTTTCAAACATATGGAAACCTGGGTAAATAGGATGGATTAATCATATTAATCACCATCTCCCCTTTAATTATTTATTTATTTATTCATAGGGCTTCGCTTTTACTGGTGAAAAAATTCAAACATAGCGGCTTTACTAACTAGTGCTGCTCAACGGTGAGTCAGCTATATCTAGTGAAAGGGACCAATATCTAGTATAAGGGACCAATATTTATGGAATTCCTGTCACGTGATGGATGAATGATATGGAATGCGATTGAAAGGTTTAGATTGTGAGTCTTCCAGTCTTGAGGGGTGCATGAGATCTCTGGGATAAGGAAATATTTTATTGCTATGTTAAAAAATTAAGGACTTTACTTTTTGTAGATGTGATATCTTGAAGATAAATATGTATACCTTATCATTTGATGATTAGACGGATGATAAATGTCACTTATATTCATTCATGTCTTTTATACAGGCTTTTTAATATGGCTGGGAGAGTAATATATTTTGTTTTTGTCCTGAAGAAGGTGGTTTTATCATATACAATCAACCGAAACGCGTCAACGCCATGAGGTTGTTAAATTTGTGGAATACAAGATCACATTTTGAAAAGAAACTTGTTTCTGCAATGTGGTGTTTTTATAAATCCCTACAAATTAACTTGATTTTATGACAAATGTAATTGTCTTATTTGTTGCCTCTCCCTTTATCTGTATTTTTATGGATTTTAAGTATATGTTTTTATATTGACTTTTATTGTTTCATCTTAATAGACATATTGAAAAAAGAATAATAATTTCTATTAAAAAATTGAATATATAAGCCCTGTCTCTTTGGTATGTTCGGCCCTTCTCTCTGCATTTGATTTGAGGACAACAACAAAATAGACCCCATCACTTCAGTAATGTTAATGAGCCTCCACTATCACTGCTTTAGAAACCAGGATGTATAAGGTTTTAAAATGAAATGCATTTTAATTAAGTAAAATCTGAAAAGCGGATTTACTGGTATAGGCTTTGGAGTGTATGAAAAAGCATTTAAATCACTAGACTGTCTGCCCCTTTTGAGCACTGCTTTATTTCGGGGAAAGGGGCTTTATGAAGATATTAAAGCACATTAGATTAGGAAATAATTGTCGAATAGATTGATGATGTATGCCTTTATCTGTCAAAATCGAATTTTGTACAGTTTGGATAACCACCTGTAAAGATATAAGGTGTGGCTACGCATTGATATTCATGACATGGCCTCACCAAATTTAAGAGGCCTAGTGGACATTATATTCTTAGATAAGACTATGTATGAGATGCTTCAAGTCTAATTGTATTTTTCATAGTTATTTATTTATCTTATGTTGTGTATGTAGGGGAGGTCTAGATGTATTTGTTTTGTCATACTCTGAACTGTCCCAATTTTTATTGTATTCAGATTTGACAAACTGGTAAGTACAGATTATCCTCTTCGGGGAGAAAGATTGCCAACATTATAGCAAGTGTTAAAGTTTTTTTTGTACGATGTAATAAATTTGGCTAAATTTAACAAAGTGTTGCTGGGGTGTTCATTTGATTCAAAGCAACTTTAATGCTGGCACTAATCAATTTTTAAGCACAAAAGGATTTTTGTGTTAAGATCTCCGTGAACACAATGGATTTTTCATTGTGTTACACATCAGAAAACACCTGAGAATGGATGCAAGGTCAGTGTTACAGGGCAGAAACTGCACACGCACCAATAGAAATTGAAGCAAACTCATACCTAGTAAAGTTACACAAACCTTTTGCTGGATGATTACTCCTGTCAAATGAAGACAGTTGCAAACAATGGCCAGATGTTTGGGTGGGTGGAATTGAATAATTTTTCATCGCATAGTACATGTAACAATTGTGAAAATTATACTTACTATGCGACTTTCCCTTGGATGGCCATCTGTGCGGTGACAACTGAACTCAGAGGTATGTCTTAAGCAGAAAGTTCATACAAGCTATTGCTTAGTGTAATATTCACCATGGCCCAAAGCTAAATTGCATTTTGTGTCACATGAGTTTGTCGGCTGCATACCAATGCTGTTCAATGTTGTGTCCGTTCAAGAAATGCAATGTAGCTTATTTTTACAAAGCGTTGTGCTCCAGGAATCCTAGTAAATCTGCCCCTTCTTTTTTCAGTAGATAAAAAATGTTTGTAGCAATATCAGATAAGCATCTGCTCCAAAGATCTATTTTTGAATACTTAATTTTTACTTGAAATTTTAGCATTGCTGTTGATATTGCAAAGCACTCAGTGGTACACATTTTATTGACCTCAAAAAGATTACAGTCGGTACTGTCCCTGTCTGGATTTTAAAACGTAACCTTCATATTTTATATGAAATTTGCAGCAGATATAATACCTCAACAAGCTACACTAATAGCATTTACATTTGTGAGGCTCTTATTACATATATATCTCTCCTGCAGACACTTTCCACACTGCGCAATTTTAATGAGATTTGAACTTGTAACCTGTAAATAGGGGGGCATATGTACGAGGAGTTAACACCGCCTTAGCTGCACTTTTCTGACTGTTTTGCGGCGAGATTTGTATCGCCGTATGTACAAGCTGTCGCTAACCTCTGTTAGCGGCAGTTTTCCAGTGAAAACATCCATTCTAATGATCACCACTTCTGTTAGCGATAATGACATGCAAGGGAGGCGTTCCCGTGCAAAAACGGCCACTAATCCCACTTCGCGATATTTACAAGGGAATTCCTGAAGTTTGGAGGACCAAAAAAACTGCTGCTAACTGCAGTTAGAGGCAGTTTTTTAAGACCAGAAAACAGCTGATCTTAAAAATGGAGATAACACTTGGGGCCTCTTTTCAGCGGGTTTTGGTGCTGGACAGCTCTGCAAGCAATGTTGCTGCGCTGCCCTGTGACAAAACTACAGGGCAGGAATGCGCACCATCAATAAGATAGTGCGCATTCCTGGGCCTGAGTCATGAAAAGTGTTGCAGCGCTGTGACAAGACAGCGTTGCAACACTTTCAACTACTCCCTTCTTGCGGGTGATTTAGTAGCCGTCAGTGATGGCGATGGCGATGTCCGGTCCGGAGCCGAGGTTGGTCCTGGCAGGCGATGTGGCGTCCAGGGTTGATGGCGAGGAGGGTGCTGGCGTCTTAGCGGTGGAGTGTCCGAGAGGAAGGGTCCTTTGTGCTGAGCACGGTTCAGGGGCAGACGGACGCAGACGGGCTTGCCTATGGCTTGCCTTTGGCACGGGAGACGTCCATTACAATGCAGGCATTACATCGTAATGCCTTTACAACGCAACTCCAACAACGCAGGTGCCTTACATCGCATTCCATTACAACGCATTGTGAGGTCAGTAATGGGGTATTTTTAAGTTTTAGGCTGGGTATGATTTCGGGTGTTGGAGATGAAATTTGGGGTGCATTATGGGGTAAAATTTGAAATTTGGGGTGTGCATTTGGGGTCAATTATGAAATTTGGGGTGTGCATTTGGGTCAAATATGAAAATTGGGGTCTGCATTTGGGTCAAATATGAAAATTTGGGTGTGCATTTGGGTCAAATATGATTTTTAGGGTGTGTTTTGGGGGCTCAAAGATGAATTGTAGGGTTCAGGGTGTGCTTTGGGGTGCAAGGGTTAGTTTTAAGGTTGCACTCACTGAAGTGGGAATAATAATTTTTACATCAACGCTATCCAACACCTTCCCCGCTGTTGCAATATGCCTATTATTAGTATGCATTGTAATGGAATGCGATGTAATGGTATGCGTTGTAACTTCTTATATACCTTTGGTACACCAGTGGTATGCCCGCTGTGCATGGGCGCACAGCGGCCGCCATTGAGAAGTGCTGCAGGGGGACTGGACAGCTGGGAGGTGGGAAACGCCGGAAAGGGCACTGGATGGGGCGGGTACGCGGGTGTGTGTGTGTGTGAGCGGGTGTTGTGAATATTTAAATGAGAGAAATCTTACCTCGAGGCCGGGTCCCGTGTCTTCGTTGCTCCTGCTCTCCTGAGTCTTCTTCCAGGAACAGGAAGTAGGCAGCCAGGCTCCCTCCCCTAAGCCAATCACAACGATGCAATGCGGTGTTGGGATTGGTCATTGGCGCCGGGGCAAGGCATTAGCCAGGGGCTGGAGGGGTGGGCTTGTTCTCCATGCAGGCTGTAATGCAGCCTGCATTGCGAACAGGACAGTGCACATGACTGCTTTGGGTGGCCTGAGCGGGCCGACCAAACAGTCATTGCGCACTTGAGTGGGTATGCCACTCCGCCCCTGCCCTGCTCCGTGAGTGGAGCAGCCCTACCCACCCTCCCACACGCAAAGGAAACATAGCACGATTACATAAGGAAGTCATCATCATGTGATGATTTTTCCTCTTCATGCACTGCTTGAAAGCAGTGGGGGGACGTTCTTCTGCCATAGCGGATGATCCGCCACTGGGGGTGCGTCATCTACAGGTGCTAGGCCTGGGCAACTCGACCCCCGGGCCTCCTCCGCTACGCGTCCCACCTTCTTCTTACTAGAGATTGATACCGTGGCGCAATCTGATGCACTCTCTCCAAATCTGTGACTCAGCCAGCAGGAGCCTCAGCCAGGTGGGATTTCACAAGCCTGGGTACAGCAGTCACCGCCAAGTCCACTGGTGAACCTCCCGATGCAGTTGATGCTGCAGGGCCCCCTTAGGCGTGAAGTTGCAGCGCACCGGCCACACAAGTTTGGTGCAGCTCAGGGGCCTCACCCTCCACAGCGTCCGGCCAGCGCAACATCATCCATCCTGTGATGCAGAGAGGCGCCGCCCACCATTGCGCTCAAGGGGGTCTTCTCACACAGGTCAGCAACGTGTCTCCATGCGACCTGCCAGACTTCACCACCAGGTTCGGGCGATCGCCCCGCCTCAATGTCTACCACCACGGCTCATCGACTCCACAGCACCTCCGCATCACACTCCAGGCTCCAGACGCAGGTCCAGCGAGGCATCCAGGCTCCAGACGCAGGTCCACCGAGGCATCCGGGCTCCAGACGCAGGTTTAGCGAGGCATCCAGGCTCTCATCCTGGTCATCCTGGATGTTGGGTGGCTTGAGGGGGTTGTTGATCTGTGCTGCACTTGGCCCTGGCTGCTCCATTCTGCATTTCATTGTTTTTTTGCCTATTTTCCTATTGGAGGTCGACTGATAGGCTATTTTTTCCAATAGAGGCAATAAAACCTCACGTTGGGCTGGCTAACGTATGTTTTTTTGCCGCTAATGGGCCTTTCACTGGTTTTCGCCCGCTAACGCCGGAATTCCTATCGCCATCACGCTAATGTTAGCGGCAGTTTTTGCCGCCGATCCCTGAAGCTATCGCCATGTAGTGACGTCATGTAAATACGTCGCTAACATGGTGATAGTTTTCAGCGGTACGCAGCTGTAAGGAAACTGCCGCTAACTAGCGTTAGCGGTTGTTATCGCCAGTCCTTGTACATATGGCCCTATATGTCTTAATAGAGGCGAGTTTATGATTAACTGAGCTATTCTGCAATGACTAGAAGCAGGTTAGACTCATACCTTTGCAGCAAGTACTTTAACCCACTGAACTGTCATACTGGGATTGATACCTGTGGCATGCTTGTTATATAATAACTTCGAAATGTTGACACATCAGATGTGTACAGCTAACCTAGTCTTGCCCTTTCTTTGCATTACATAGAATTCTATATATTCTTCTTGCCTTTATGATTGTTTTGAAAATGCTGGGTACCAAAGTGCAAAGTAAATATTCACAAATCACTGTATGTGAGTAATTGTATCTTGCTTAAGATTAAATGTGATTTACTCAGTAATTCCCAGGGGTAAAATATGCTTACGAATGGCACAAAAGCTGCATCTGAGGCATGCTTCTTCCTGTCTTACTTTTGGAAATCGACATGTACGTCGCACCTAAGTCTGGAGAAAAACTTAACTTCCTCACAGAAAATGATTGTGAAGAAATCTGTCAATCAGGCCTGGAAATTCAACCTAAGTTAAGAGTAAAACATAGCTACTCACAGAAAATATTTTGTGAATTAAGCTGGTAAACTCATCAGTAATTCACGCCTAAGAGAGAAGTATGAAACACCTACTCAGAAAAAGCTGTGCAAATTTTACCCGCCTTTTATAGAAGTCAGCTAAAAGCGTTTTTGTTGTAACTCCGATGTTGAAAGTAATTAATTCAGTAACTAAGGAGAGTCCCCAGTTAGAGATGAATGTAAGCTATAAAGAGAGAGATGAGTTTTTACTGCAGTTTTAAATCTTATCGTTTTATACAGAATATGTCATAGGCGCTTGAAGAAGGGGTGTTGGGAGTGCTGCAGCCCCCACAAAAATAACTATTCTGGAGATTAGAAGGTAAATGAGCAATACAGATGCCTTTAAATTCTGTCTTTATCGTGCCATATTTGCTGTGCATTCAAAGACATAGGTCAAACGTCTTCGGACAAATTGCTGTTTATTGTTTAACATAGAGATTGGTGCTTACTTTTCATTCGCTGAATACAAAGTGAGAGAATTTTGCAAAATTAATTATGTGACAATCTGCCATGGTGGCAGTGGTGGACACGGAGGTACCACTTACGCCCAAATGGTTTCTGCTGGTAACGGAGGGAAAAGATGACTGGCCGAGACATACTAAACAATGGCTGGCACTGGCAGCAGCAATGGCAAAGCGGAATGTTGCTAAGAAATGGGTGGTGGCCGAAATTCTGACATTGGAGGAGTGGGAAAATGACCTGGATTGGTGCTGGCAAGCAGAACTCAAGATCTATAAGAGCAGAGGGTGCCACAAAAAGGGTAAGAAAATATGGGGGGCCTGGCAGGCTTACCGAGGTCTATAAGGACAAAATGCGTGATGTTTTAAGATTATTGTCAAGTATGTCTGACACTCGATGTAACATGTGTAAGAAACCGATATGAAAAAACGGAGCCATATGTTTGCTCTCGCCATGTGCAAATTAATATATACGTACCAATAAAAAGATTTAAAAAATAAATAAAATGTGTGACAATCTTGCTGGAGTACAGAGGGATGGAAAGGGAAGGCAGTAGGATGCCAATTTTGTTTCCAAAACAACAAGATTTAAATTTCTTTAAATGGAATGCATAAGTATTTCAAAATATATTAGTAATTAAGAAGCATTTTTTGTAATTCTGAAGTGTGATAGCAACAAACATTTTTAATAGGATAAACCAAATCAAGACATTTTATTTAGTGGTGTGCAAATACAATTATTCACTTAAAACCTATTTCCATAAATTGTTGTTTGTGCGCTAAAAGGTTTTACTAGCAAAATTGGTGCCCATTTCAAAGAAAAATGTGCTGATCTTTAGTAATATATTTGTGACAGTGTGCTCCAAAACTGAGACCAGCCGGCTACATACCACACCTCATCACTCTCCTGCTTAGCTGACTTGTGTGATGTAATATTGATGTTAGCAGTCCCTGGGGCATATTCTCAAGGACTCATCGCCGATGTAGCAGCACTTTACCCCCACGAAAGTGGCGATAGACTCATCGCCCTATTCACAAGCCTGCGCTAACAGCCCACATCGTCAGTTTCCCTGCGATAGCAGCCGCTAAAAACATCGCCAAGACTGACAGCGACAACTAACGCTAATCATATGCAGAGTAGGCGTTCCTGTGCTAAAACTCACGATAATACCACCTCGCGATATTCTCAACGACCAGCCAGATCGGCGATGTGGTCCAAAAACAGGCGAAAAGGCACGTTAGCAGCAGGGACTTAAGACCTGCTTTTACCTGGTCTTAAGTAGGACGAAAACCTGCACCACAAAGGGAGCCCAGCCCAGAGCCACATCTGAAGACCAACAGATGCCATGGAGCAACTAATCATGCAGCTTGGAGAACCAAGAGGGCCACAACACCCACCGCCACCACCACCAGGACCACCCCCACCCCCACGACCACCCCCCCCAGACTACCACCGAGGCAGCGCAGAACAAGACAGCGGACCTTCGAAAACGCACCAGCCTCAGAGACTCAACGCCAGAGGATGTCATTGCCCACTACAGGCTCAAAAGGACAACCATCCTCTGCATCCTGACCCACATTGCCCACAGGCTGACGGTAACAACACAGCGGACAATCAACATCCCTCCGCAGACAAAGCTGCTGGCTGTGCTGCACTTGTTGGCCTCTGGTACCTCCCAACCAACAACTGCAAGAGTCGGAGGAGTCTCACAGCCAGCCCTATCAAAGTTCCTCACACCTGTCTTGGATGCCATCATCAGCTTGATACCCCAGCACCTTCACTTCCCCCACACTGCTCAGGAACAGCTGGAGACCAAGCAAGGCTCCGACGCCATAGCTGGCTTCCCGCAAGTGTTGGGGGCAATTGACTGCACACATGTCCTACTTGTGCCCCCTGCCAACACTGCACACAATTACCAATACAGAAAGCACACGCATCCCATCAATGTGCAGGCCAAAGTGGACCACCGGGGACTGTTCACCAATACCGTCGCCAACTTCCCAGGCTGTGTGCATGACTCCCACATCTTCCGACAGTCCATCATCAACCAGTGCTTTCAGGATGGCACCCATGGAAATGCACTGCTCGTTGGTAAGTACCAACGGAACACACCACACACCTCAACTCCACAATCATACAAATCACAACTGTGGGAATGCACATGTAACAAAATCACATACAACATGCCAACCAACATGCCCACCTACCAGACACAACAACACAAGTAACTGTGGCAACAGGGGACAGACATGTAGACAAACCATCCACAAAGGCATAGCCCCTCTGCCACACAATTGCAGAAGGTGAGGAGAGGTGGGAACCAGGAATGTGCGAAGGAGGCAATGGACCCATGAATAAGAATGTACACAATGCCAAGTGCTGCGGTGATGTGCTGGACAGTCTTGAGTATGCAGAGCACAGACATGACCATGTGGACATATACTGCTGGTGCCTGTAGTGTTGTGGACAGTGGATGCAACCATGTCACCTCAGGCAGTGGGGAAGACCTTGAACATGTAGCTATGTCGCCCCCCCTGTAAGCATAAGCGTAGTGGGCTGGTCCGGAATACGCCAGTCCAGCGCAGTGAATGAACAGCCCGGGGCTCTGGGTGTGGTTCACTTCCGGGATGACCACCAAAGCAACTATGGTGTGTGTCCCTGTTGTGGTGTCGGCACCACCCGGCCCCTAATCGACAATGTTGCAATGTAGTGTTGCTCGGGATTCTGCACATACACAGAACTATGCACAGCAATGCGGGACTTCGGTATATAGGGGCTACGCCTTCCTACAGCCTTAGTACCCACGAGCCCACGACCGGCCGCCTATAGTGTCCCACCTGCCCCCCTATACACAGATAGAGGAACAGGCGTTTAGACAACCCAGAACACAACACTCCCCTAATCACTTAGGGATCGTGGTAACAGGTGATTCCCTATCGCTCAGACTCCCGTACTCATCCACAACAAGAGATTGACAGAGACACTGAGTCAGTCTAAAATGTTTATTTCAACTAACGTGCTCTGAAATGCAGCATACGAGCCACTACTAAAATTAGAATGCATAATACAAACATTTTCAGCATTGTAGCAAGTCCATACAACATAATAGGAGAAATCATTGTATATTGATTCTGGAGACAGGACTATTAAACCTACACTCCCTCCCCATGGACGGGAAAACCAAGAAGACAACATAGAAGATCCCTGGGTTTGTATAGCAGACCCCATACCTCTGAGACATAGATCGTGTCTCTCTACATCACAGCTCCATACAGCTCTTCATTCTTGAAAAGTCACTCCTCAAGTGTGTCTGCGTGTAACATGCATTCTCCTAATATCAAGAAAAAGGTGCGTGTCCCACAAACAGCAGCTGCAGGATATGTTTCGTCTATGTGCAGGGCCTGACCAGATCAAAATAACAAGGGACGGTGTTGTTTGACCTTGCTCACGATGCACAGACTAAACTCCAGGAACAAGCAGGGAACCAGTGCAGCCAGCGGCTCGCATGTGACCAGCGAAAACATCCTTGCATTAGAATAAGCCTGTAGTGTTGTGTGCAAAAGCAGCATCATGGCCTCCGGACCCATTCTAACCTAAAGATGCCAACGGGGTCCCTCAAATCCACATGACACCCTCCCCCTGGCCAGGTTGCAGAAGAATAGAAAAAACAAGGTCCAAGTCGCAAGCAGAGTCAAAGCACTGAGCATAGCAGGGGCAAAGTTCAATAAAATCAAAATCAGAGTAAGGTTGATTAGCGGTATAATACGAGAAGAAGAAAAAAATAAAAATATCCTGTTGAACATTAATCATCGGAATCATATGAGATCCGTTGAACCTTGGAAGGCAAGGTGTTCCAAAGACGGTCCCCCTCCTCAAAGACAAGGAGGGACAACACCCAATTCAACAACTCGAAGGAGCATACGTGCTCATCATAATCCATTGCTTCAAAAAGCATGGTCGGACATCCTGTATCGTACTCAATGTAGCTGTGGTGCAGCAGGCGCGACGCCCCTTCACAGATGTCCCATTGTGCCAGCACTCCATTCACGGCCGCCATCAGCATGCGGGTACCAATTGCACATGATTGATCATGACGCAATAGGGGCCACAGCAATAGGTCGTAATCAGGGCAAGGCTGTATGGCGTTTGAGAGGCACAAATCCAAGGCCCAGGAGAAAGGACAGTCGAGGCACCAAAAAACTGGATGAACGCATGTAAAGTATGCGTATCTGTAAGTCACATTGTAGGCAGCACCCACAACAGCCATAGGCAGGCAACCAAGGAATTCCTGCAATCGGCCATGGTACAGCTCCAGCTGGACCGGATGATCAAGTACCACATGAGGGGCAGCCATTACGAAGTAGTAATACAAGTACCAGGACAGCACCAGCAAGCAAGAGGATCAACTGCAACCCACCAAAAGCGCTGGAGAAAATAGGATGAATAAAAGCCGGAATTACACCAAATATCCTTTGTTACGAGGACACAAGACCTGAGACCAACAATTTAAAAAAAGGTGCAAGGCCTCCTGTGTCATAAACATTGAATAATTGGTGTATCAACTCCCCAAAATGTAGTGGGAGATTGGTATTTTATAGGGGTTGTATTTCACTTGATGTCCGAGCCACCTGTAGCTCGAATGTTTCACAGGCCGAGGTCAAGGCAACCTCATGTTGGAATAACAGTGCTTTGAGCCTCCTTAATTTGTTTAAGCTTGCTTTCACAGTGGGAACATAAGGCCACAGAGAGCTATCAGCAATGCCATGCGGGGGCGGAAACAGGACGTTGCTGCAAGAGGGACACCGTTGCCGATACACCGACGTGCACCGAAGCCATGCCCTCATGGGCAGCTGTGATCAACGCATGTCTGCGGTCCTCGTTGGGAATCAGCGGATCCCCAACGGAAGGAATTGTTACTGTCGGAACTTGTTCCGGGGACAATTGGTATTCATATTTGGACAGAAACCCCTGTGGGCATTTCGTCCCGTCACTGGTAGCCGCTACGGCTGCCAGTATGTCGGTATCGACTTTTGTCATAGACCTTGTGACTGCTGCTACTGAACAAGTGGCTACTGAATTTCTGGCTGCCTCATCAGCCAGAGTGTTGCCTACAGCGTGTGGTCCCACGCGCTGATGGCCAAGAGTATGTATTACATGTGTAAGTGGCAAGCCCTCTTTGAGAGCCGCCACTCGTACCCGAAGCGTTTTATGCTTGAACGTGTTACCCACATGACATGACATGACAGTGGCATGCACCCGGAGGGCGGGCTCGCCCGAATGGAAAAATGAAGGGGCGCTTGGGTTCTTGGCTCATACATGCCAACTGTTGTGTGTGTACCTTCATTGCCGCAGCATTGGCCAAAGGCCTAGCCTCAATCGCAGCGCGAGTTCAGCAAGGCTTGTTCTCCACATCTGTGTCTGCCCTATCCTTACCAAGGCCTACACACACGTGGCCTCCCACCTTCAACGGCCAACATTACAGTGTTGTTGTCAGGCTTGCGGACATGTGCAGACAGGCATGACAAAGGTGTGCAGTAGGAGTGCAAGTGATGCAACTGCGCAGCTCACACAAGTAAATAGGCCCGGGGGAGGGAGGAGCAGCTGTGAGGCTACGTAACACACATTGTCCCCACACATTTGCCAGAAGCAATACATGGCAAACATGAATCCCAAAGTCACACAAATCACACACCACAAAACTTGTGAGTCTGCCAACACAGCATGCAGAACCACCAGTTTACACTGATCTCACTTACCTCTCACAGGTGATCAAGGATATGCACTCTGCCCGTGGATGATGACACCCCATCCGAGCCCCGAACACCCCGGCCCAGAGGCAGTACAATGTGGCCGACAAACGCACCAGGGGCATTGTTGAGCGCACATTTGGCGTGTTTAAGTCACGTTTCAGGTTCCTGGACATCACAGGTGGTAGATTCCTGTACAGCCCAGAAATAGTGTGCAAGATGATCATTGCATGTTGTGTATTGCACAACATATGTGTACGCAGCAATGCCCCATGGATCCAAGTGCCAGTTGCACCGGACGGTGATGAGGTAGATGAGGCAGGTGGACCACACCCCACTGCAGCTGCAGCAGGAATAGCCCGAAGGGACAGAATCATTGACAATTTCTTCGCATGAGCACGTCACATTGTGACAGTCCTTAGCAATCATGGAACAGTAAAAAATGACCACATGACCAGCCTGTGCAAATAAATTCATTGCAACACACATTCCCTGTGTGCATGTCAGTCCTCTGCATTAGCACATCACTCTGACAAGTGTAAGTGCAACATTAAGTGCTAACAATCTCACAAATGGCAAATAGATGGTGGGTATGTCACCTATGTACAGAGAGGCTGTTCAGGGTGTCACGTATTCAGAATGCCATTTCAGGGTGTCAAATGTAGTACGTAATCCCATTCATCAGCACATCACATGTGTACACGAACATGACATGAAGGCTGTCATTGGTGTTCCAAATGAGACTACAGGGTGTCATTCGGGGTCAGATATGAAATTGCGGGTGTCCTTTGGGGTCAGATATGAAATTGCGGGTGTCACTTGGGGTCAGACATGAAATTGCGGGTGTCCTTTGGGGTCAGATATGAAATTGCGGGTGTCCTTTGGGGTCAGATATGGAATTGCGGGTGTCATTTGGGGTCAGATATGGAATTGCAGGTGTCATTTGGGGTCAGATATGAACCACCCTGATGCAGAGATGCACCCTGTGACTCAGGTCCCACAACATGAGCAACATGGACGTAAGGGGGATGGGGGCACAGTGTACACCTCAGCAACATGGGAGATGCACACCAGCTAAAAAGCCAGCAGGAATACTGTGCCGGAGGGCGAAGCAGTGACATCCCCCCCCCAACCACATCACTTTCCCAGAATGCAAGCAGATGACAAACTAACATTAGGGATGAAAGCTCCTTTGTCTGAACTAGAAGGCGGTAGCACATCTGCACCTCCAACCTTGGAATTGCATGCGCCCGGCACCCCCTGAGAGATACCATAGCAGCTGTTGACGACTCCCACACTACGCATAGCGCTAACCAAGGACCGACGTATACACACCCCACACACAGAGGTCCTTGCTCACAGTTCTCTTGCATGGAATGACCTTCACACTTACGCACAGACCATCCCAGGAGTCCAACCGCTGCACACTCAAACAAATCATTGCTCCAAGCTGTGGCATCCACATAACTTAGACTTAGGCATTTTTACACACAGCCCTATTTCCTACATTGACGTGGGGCTAAGTTGGGAAATTGCGAGATTGTTGTTTAGGAGCACTGAGGCCACAGGTAGTTCACACGTTCCCAGTCATCTCACTGCCTGTCTGGGTCACAGTCAGACATGTGCATTGGTATCAGTTCCCAGGAAGCACCTTTTTCTGGTATCACTGCCCCCACATTCATCCATGATTTCATACTTGCTTGCTAATAGACATGACACATCTGTGTGAATTAGAATGTTTTGGTCATTTCGGTGGAGTGTTGAAGCTGGACCAGTACATGGCCATGCATACCCCACTTTACATTGTTGCCCCGTGGAGGGCCAGCCTTGTGCATGTGCATGTGTTTTACACATGCATGGGTTTGCTGTGAGATTAGTGATGTGTGGGGAGGGCCCACTCTGGGCACATTGTCGACGGGGGCCTACTTGCTGTTTCTTTGTGTGCTGCAGTATGCCAGTGAGATCAGGGACATGATCCATAGTCATTGTGGGTGTGCCCTGTGCTATGCTTAATTGTGCATGTGTGCCGTTGTGCCCATCTCCCCCCGTCCCCCCAGTCCCTGGTCGTTACTCACCCTGTTGCTGTTGGGTCAGGTCATGTTGTGCAGTGTCCGGTCCCCCAACTCCTGCCACCGTCTCCCCACTGATGACTGTGGACACCATTTCCTCCATCTCATCCAGCTCCTTCTATGGCGCTGGACTCCCACCTCCAGTCTGCATTGCTGCTTTCCGGTTGTTAGCGAGTTTCTGCTTGGTTTTGCGCTTCACATCATTCCAGCGCTTCTTGCAGCCGTCCACTTCCCTTCTCTTCACTCCGACTGCATTCACCTTGGCCAAGATGGACTGCCATATTGCATTTTTGGTTGCCAATGACACAGTGGAGGTGATGAACAGTTGTTAGTGGTGTTCGATCGCCTCCGTAATCAGGATCTTGTTTTCCTGCGGACTGAATCGTGGGTTCCTCTTCTTCTTCTCCTTGCCCTTCTCCTTCCCTGAGGTCCCTGGCTGGTCCTCCGGGGGGTTTGAGGGGTTCTGGTTGGGCTCTGTAGTTGCTCCAGCGTCCTTCATGGTGCTCCTCAGTTGTTTGGGTTTGGGTTTTGATTTCTCTTTTTTTTTATGGAGCTTTTATGTTGATTTTTGCCGCCTGACGTGGAAATTTGACGCGTTATCGGGGCACTATCGCCTAATGGCAGCGTGTTGGGAATACGCCGTTAACGTGGCATTAGTTTCCCGCGATGGACGGCGTTATGTGAAATTGCGTTAGCCTAGGTTGGCGATAATTATCGCCAGTTCTTGTGAATATCCCCCCCTGTGTGTAAATTGTTCCTGCACCACTGGTATGTGTTGTTAGTTTAAAGATATTGATATTATTTAGAATTAACATTTCTTTTTTTACTTGAGCATTTCCTTGTTTACCCCCACATTACTGTCCTATTTCTTTTGCCAAATTTGTTTTTCTCTTACTTGTGTTCATGGTTTCAAACATGATAAAAGCATTACGAGATTTCTGAACCAGGATGAGGCTGAACTTAATGATCTTCTGAAATATGGATTCATCACCCACAAATATATCATCTTGACTCCTATCCAGCTATATTGTGCCTGTTATGCTTTTTTCCTTCTTCTACTGACTTCATACCAGTTTGTTAGTTCTCGTCGCTTATATCTGCATAAATAGATGCCTGTTGCCATGGAGATCAGCTAGTCTCAACACATAAGTGAACCACCAGTACAGTGAATAGAACTTACTTTTAACCTACCTGCATTCAGTGAGAAAACAGATATGTCATAACTGTAATAAAAGATGTATGGTGAAGGTGTCTAAAACAAACACCTACCCTTATAACTCCATAGGTTTGAATGCAGGAATAACCCTTATTTATTTTCAAAAGAACTATTTGTGCATCTGTTTCATTAACTTCACTGTAGTCATGAAGGTATTTTTTATTTTTGAGGGTGGTGACATTATAATAGCTAATCAAACTCAAAGTTCATCGATATGCGCAAAATACACAAAACAACACGAATAATAGGTTTTCATTCCCTTTCATGTCAAAGCACTATAAAAAGTAGGTGTGAATGTCACCCTGTTTATTGTCCAAATAAACAATGACCCTGATGGATTGTAGTTGAAAATTCTTGGCCTTCCATCAGAAGACCAATAAGCCTCAGCCACAGCTCAATGATTCTCCAGTTATTAAATTATAAAAAGGGACAAGCCCTGTTAAGTGTACTGTTTAATATCGGAGCACAGTTCATCTTCAGTAGCGATTTACTTGACATGATTAGAAAGGGATCAGAACTGCCATGACATTATTGGTAGGCTACGAAGGAGATAGCTTCTCATATGCACAAAACTTTGATATCTCTATGCATGAGCTAGTGCTTGTTAGGTGATTCAGCTGGACTGGGAAAACAAAAGCATGCTGGGGAAAATGCTCAAACCAGATCGCTCCCTTCCTATCCTTGTGCCATGTCTCTCTTTCAATCGATCCATTCTGTCTCTGTCCTTCTCTCCTCTGTCTCCTCTCTCATCACCTTCTCTGCACCTTCCCCTTCCCTCTTTCTTTCTCTCTTTCTTGAAGGCCTGTTGGGTTAGTGAATGTGTACGTGTGTATGTGTGTGTGTGTGTGTTTTGGTGGTTTAATATGGAAATATTGAAATTAGAGAGCAAAACAGAAGATTAGATCAAAGTGAAGGTTTGGACCATCAAGAAGTAGGTCACCACCTGCAGTGCAGAATACATTGGTGTGCTTAAAGATGTGTGTTTGTGTGCATGTGTGTGTGTGTATGCATGTGTGTGAGTGTGGGTATATGTGTGTGTGTGTGAGAGAGAGAGAGAGAGAGAGAGAGAGAGAGAGAGAGAGAGAGAGAGAGAGAGAGAAAGAGAAATAAAAGAGAGATTGAGAGACATTTTGAGGCAAGGGCGTACTAGTTAAAATATGTTTTGTACCAAGGCAGAAATATTCCAACATAGAAAAGAGATTGTTGCAGCCTGTGGCAGGAGACAGGAAAAAGGTTGCGCCAAAAAAAGAGATTGCTCACATTCTTGTCCACAACAATTGCATCATGAGCTAAGTATTCCTCTCACTGCCAAAAAGGCAGGATGATTGGGTAATTTCCACGTCGTTGAACGTCTTTTGTCGTAGATAACATGGGCGCCTATACCCTTAAAAGACTCCATTAAAATGCATTTCCATTGTATGTTCACTCTTCTTCATTTGGACTGTGAACTGTGTAAATGTAGCTAGAATAGAAATTGTTTAAACAGCAGTTGATTTTTTTAATGACACTGTTTATTCTAGTGTGAAAAAAACATCCTTGTGAAATGCAAATCTCTGGCTCATGGGAACACCTCATCCAAGTTTCAGATAGAACTGTGTTTGCATTTACTTTTCTGAATATTAGCAGAATGCAGATCTTTCAAGAAGAGAAAACGTATGTCCCTGCATCACTTTTGCAAAATATGGAAAACATATGCAAAAACTCTCATTAATTTTCTTTTTGCATATTTCATGTAATTTGAAAAAAACATTGTCCGTGTACTATTCCCTAACATGATGAAATCAAAGTTTAGCCGTTGTATTTGTAGGTGATTATTTAATAGAGTAGAATGAGCTAAATCAAAGAAAGGTTTTGACCTTTCAACACTACAACCACTTAAAGATTTGGTCACGTGACAGCAGGATGTGGGCAGAAAGAAAAAGGTTACTCTAGCAAAGCAACATCTTATTTAATAGAATGCACAACAATATAAAGAAATATCTAAATGCTATTTGCTGATTTGTTCTACAAAACTCGTTTCTGAAGATGAAACATTTGAAGAGAAACATTGATCCAAGTCTCTATTAATGTTCTGTAAGAGTTTAAAAAACTGCGGTTCACAAAAGAATCAGTTGTTCCTGCCCATCTGGTTATTATTATTATTAGTAGTAGTAGTAGAAGTAGTAGTAGCAGTAGTATTTTGTTGTTATTATAATTAGTATTATTATTTATTATTATTCAATCCATCTTTGTCACTAAGCTCCTTCTTTTAGTATACTGGATCTCCAGCCTAAAATGGTGACTGCGAAAGAATGTGTTCTACCTAATCACTTTTGCTCAGTTTTTACAATGGAAAGATGTGGAATCATCCCATATTGTGGAACAGCCACAAGAGGTCATGAAAAGCATGCATAGAGACATAGGCGACTGCACAATTAGGACAGAGGGAAAAGATAGTAAGTGACGTTTCATGGGAGACAGCATATTTTAAATAATATCTGTGAGATCCTGATTCACACAATAGGGAAGTTCTAGTTAGAATCGGGTGGCAGAGCGTCCAGTTAATGTACCACTTTGGAGAACACTGCACAGTTCACTTGGAGACATCTCATGTACACCACACATAATGCTGTAGTTTAAAAAAACATTTTTATTTAAGATATCTTTATATAGCGCTACAAGTGTCATGCTTCATGCATCATGCTTCATAATCAAATAAATCAAGAAATGTGTCTATAGAAATACACTCAACAAGAGAAAAATAAATAAGTCAGTAAGTAACCTTTTATACTATCAGCACAAAACATATAAGGGAGCGTGGAGGTAGGAGAGATGAGAAGAGGAGGGAAACAAACTCAGATTGAAAAGGGTTAAGTAAAGGGTGTCAGTCAAAAGAGGTTTTTAATTCCTAAGTCAAATTTGGACATAGTTTTATTTTAAAAGTAAACTGATAGCAGACACCACAGCAGTGCACCCTTAAGTGTATTATTCCACTGGGCCTCTAAACCTACATGCGCTACCACATACTAGGGACTTGCAGGTAGGCTGTCAGAACCAATGATAATTAAACCTAATTACCATATGTCTTTTAACATAGCACTGGCCCTGGATCTAGTTAGCAGGGCCTAGGGCACGATTAGAGTCAGTACCCACCATTATAAGTCAAAGATGGGAGCAGAAAATGGAGGACGCTGCAAAAAGTCCTGTTTTCTCACAGTGAATATATATATATATATATATATATATATATATATCAAACCAACAAAGTTTGCCCATTCAGGAGAGCCACATACAGGTAGGTAAAATTCCGTTTAGTTGCAAAGGCTGAAGCGTGTTTGAAAAGAAGTCTTTACAAAATTCAGGAGCCTGACGCGTTTCATGCCACACAAGCATTTCATCAGAGGCAGTTCATTTAACACAACGCAGAGCGCAAGGCAGTACTTATCACATCAACCACCCGCCCCAGTGGGCGTCGGCTCTCGCTGAGCCTGCTGGTCTCAGTAGTGCCAGTAATTCAACTCGAGTGAGCCGCTCTGCGTTCGCAAAATAAAACATTGTAAAACCGCAGTGGGTATTGAAAGAGTCCATTTTCATAACAGGTTGCACTGTATAACTTCTGCAAAACGACCTCCTGTCCAAAAGCCGGTTGCCGAAAGACTCCAACCTGGTCCATCTCATTATGGCAGGGCTTCTCCCACGACCGGGCCAGCCGTGAACATCTCAAACCAACAAAGTTTGCCCATTTAGGAGAGCCACATACAGGTAGGTAAAATTCCGTTTAATTGCAAAGGCTGCAGCGTGTTTGAAAAGAAGTCTTTACAAAATTCAGGAGCCTGACGCGTTTCATGCCACACAAGCATTTCATCAGAGGCAGTTCATTTAACACAACGCAGAGCGCAAGGCAGTACTTATCACATCAACCACCCGCCCCAGTGGGCGTCGGCTCTCGCTGAGCCTGCTGGTCTCAGTAGTGCCCACAAAGACCCCCTGGGCAGAAAAAGCTTCTTTTTAAAAAAATCGGTGGGATGCGCTTAGGGTGCGCAGATCCCGCCGAGAAAAAAAAGAAACAAGTGCGCAAAACGCACAAAGGGGGCAGGGTAGAAACACCCTGACCCCCTAGGTCTGCTCAGGGGGTCCCACAAGGACCCCCTGGGCAGAAAAAAGCATTTTTTAAGAAAAAAAGATCGGCGGGATGCGCTTAGGGTGCGCGAATCCCGCCGTAAAAAAAAGAAATCGCGCTTCGATGCTATTTTGCCCCCGGGTGGGCCAAGTCCCGGGGGCATGCGGGGGGTGGGTTTATAGTTAATGGGGGGCCTCTAAGGCCCCCCAAGCCCCAGGGACCGCCACCCCCCGGGGCTTTCTAATAAAAATGGTGCAGGAGGGCACTGTGCCCTCCCGCAGCCCCGGGGACCACCACCCCCGGGGCTTCTTTTTAAAATTTTAAATACCAGTGTGGGGGCTCCAGCCCCCCCACACGCCCCGGGGACCGCCACCTCCCCGGGGCACTAAAAATTTAAAATGGGGGTCCGTTTCGGACCCTTGAAGCCCCGGGGACCACCACCTCCCGGGGCTTTGCTGAAGTGGGGAGGGGGCCGCGCGGCCCCCTCCTGGAGCCTGTGGTGGCCCTGGGGACCGCCACCCCCAGGGCCGGCTCCTGCAGTGTCCCGGGGTGCCTACCCCCGGGACACTGCTGTTTGCAATGGCAGGACGGAGCCTCGCGGCTCACGTCCTGTCATTGCAAACTTGCTTTGCTTCATTGAAGCGAGAGCAGGAAACCTGCTCTCGCTTCAATGAAGCAAAGCAGATTGCTTTTCCACAAGGGAGCTGCATGTCAGCAGCTCCCTTATGGAAAAGCAATGCCGGCTCCCGCAGGACGCGGGGAGCCAGTGGGACCGTGCGGGGATTGGGGTCCCCCCACGGTCCCCAACGAGTGGCCAGGCCCCGGGGGATGGGGTCCCCGGGGCAATTAGTGGCCTGGGAGGGGGGCCACGCAGCCCCCCTCCCCAATAATAAAAATAAAAATAAAAAATAAAATAAAAAGGTGAAGGCCAGCCCCGGGGGATGGGG
The DNA here is from genome assembly GCA_963921515.1 of Calotriton arnoldi. Classification (NCBI taxonomy): domain Eukaryota; kingdom Metazoa; phylum Chordata; class Amphibia; order Caudata; family Salamandridae; genus Calotriton; species Calotriton arnoldi. The sequence continues at coordinate 76,865 of CAWUFW010016529.1, read as the reverse complement.
TCCCCGGGGCCTTAAATGGCCTGAGGAGGGGGGCCACGCAGCCCCCCTCCATATATTTTAATTATAAAAAAAAGAGGGCATGCCCCGGGGGATGGGGTCCCCGGGGCCAATAGAGGCCCAGGGAAGGCGGGCCACGCGGCCCCCTTCCCGTTTTGTTTTTTTAAAAAAAGAAAAGAAAATCATCAGGCCCCGGGGGATGGGGTCCCCGGGGTCAAAAGTGGCCAAGGGAAGGGGGGCCACGCAGCCCCCCTCCCATACAAAAAAAAAAAAAAAAAAAAGACCGGCATCGTGCAGGAGGCCCCGCCCCTCTCTGCAGCAGTCTGCAAACGCGCTCCTGGCGCGTTTGCAGATGGGGAACGAATTCCCCTTGAATACTGGGGGTCCCTAGGGCCAACTAGCCCACCAGGAACCTCCAGTATGCGCCAGGGCTGCGTTGCAGAGAGGTGTACAGAGGCCACGCCCTTTTACACCTCTCTGCAACGCAGCTCTGTGGCGCTTTTGGAGGTACATGGTGGGCTAGTTGGACTCCAGGGACCCTCAGGATTCAAGGGGACTTAATCCCCCAACTTAAAACGCACCACGGGCGCATTTTCACAGTGGTGAAGGGAGGGGGCGGGCTTCAGGTGACATGTGTGCAAACATGCCCGTGGCGCGTTTTAAGATGGGGAATTAAATCCTCTTCAATCCTGAGGGTCCCTGAGGCTAACTAGCCCACCAGGTACCTCCAGTAAGCGCCACGGAGCTGCGTTGCAGAGTGTTGTACAAAGGGCGTGGCCTCTGTACACCTCTCTGCAATGCAGCCCCTGGCGCATACTGGAGGTTCCTGGTGGGCTAGTTGGCCCCTAGGGACCCTCGGGATTGAGGAGGAATTAATTCTCCAACTTAAAACGCGCCACAGGGCGTGTTTGCAGACATGTCACCTCAGGCCCCACCCCCTTCCTTCACCATTGTGCAAATATTCCTCTAAAATCAGCCGAACTACGAATTCCGATTTACTCACCTGTTATCAGGAGAGACCTCAGTGCCTCATCTTTGAGCCCAGTACTGATCCTGAAAAGTAATTTTAACCGTACTTACCAGTAACTTGAATTTCCTTCCATAGGATATCATTGCATGCTTTTTGCTGAAAAAGTTTCTAAGTGTCGATTTTTGAAACATACAAATATTCCTCTAAAATCAGCAGAACTACGAATTCCAATTTACTCACCTGTTATCAGGAGAGACCTCAGTGCTGCATCTTTGAGCCCAGTACAGATCCTGAAAAGTAATTCTAACCGTACTTACCAGTAACTTGAATTTCCTTCCATAGGCTAACATTGACTGGTTTCACTGGGAAATTCTTCTAAGTGTGGAGTTTTGGAACTTTATAATATTCCTCTAAAATCAGCCGAACTACGAATTCCGATTTACTCACCTGTTATCAGGAGAGAACCCAGTGCTGCATCTTTTAGCCCAGCACTGACCCTGAAAAGTAATTCTAACCGTACTTACCAGTAACTTGTATTTCCTTCCATAGGAATCCATTGTCTGGTTTTCAGCAGAAAAGTTTCAAAGTGTCGATTTTCACAAACTACAAATATTCCTTAAAAATCGCCTGTATGACTTAAACGCATTCTTTCAACTGTTTACAGGAGATGCACCAGTGCTGGATCCAGGATCCACCACTGAGTAAGAAAAAGTAACGATAACACTACTTACCTGCTAAGTGAATTCCCTCCCATAGGATAACATTGGTGATTCTATGTGAAAAAGTTTCTAAGTGTCAACTTTTAAAATACAATAATATTCCTTAAAAATCACTACTGTAACCAAAACGCTTTTACTCAACTGTTTACAGGAGATGTCCCAGGACTGAATCTAGGATCCAGTCCTGTGGTTAGAAAAGTAATCCATAAAGTAACTAATTGCATTTAACTAGAAATTCACATTGAGCTCAATGTTGCATTGTGTTTGAAATTGTGTTGCCCATTGCAACAACTGTAACTACTGTACTTAAAAGTCTATTGCCTATTTGCAAAGTATTTAAACTAAAGTAAATCATTATGAGAAAGTATATTTTGTAATGTAATGTATAATGTAATTACAATGTAATTTAAAAAATAAAATATCTAAAAATAAATAGTTTAAAAAAATGTAGTAAATCAGTATAAAAAAATAAATATAACAATTAATACATTTAAAAATTGTCATTTACAAAACCTTTGAAATTCACTGAAAAAAACCATAGGTTTCAGACATGTTATAGTTTGGAATTAGCATTTAAAAAACCTTTGAAATTCACTGAAAAAACCATAGGTTTCAGGCACGTTATAGTTAGAAATTAGCATTTAAAAAACCTTACAAATTCACTGAAAAAACCATAGGTTTTAGGGACAGTTATAGTTAGTTGGACATTGCACTCGTACAAAACCCGTGAAATTCCCCCGTTATAGTTAGTTCGGCGAACTATCACTCGCGCCCCCGCAATGCACTGCTGATGACGTCACATATTACATCACTCATGACATGGTCAGTGACATCACTGATGACATCACTGATGACATCTCAAATGACATCACTGATGACATCATCCATGTGATAATTTGATGCATCTTCTCACACCCTAATATAACTTTTGATACACCCACTGTAAATTACAGACTGCCATTGTCAAAACCATAGACACTCCAACACCAATTACTATATACACACTCACTGATTCTTAGGTCTACACACACACATCTACTCACTCACCCGTACAGTCACTCATACTTATAGTCACTTAGTACAGGACTATTATATGCACTCATACACCTATATAAACACTCACACACCGCCACTCATCCATAGAGGTACTCACACACCTAGTCAGTCATGCAAAAAATTAATCACACTGCCATTTACTCACCTATACAGTTATACACACACCAGCTCACTTACTCATACAAATACTAGCACATTCTTACGCTCTTATACAATCTCTGATACAAGCACACACTCATCCATACAGTCACTCTCACAATCACACAATCTCGCTTATAGCTATTTATATACTCCAACACACATATATACTGCCTTTCACATATGTAGTTACTCACACATGTACCACTGGGACATACATTCATTCACTAACACACTCTTACACACACTTACCCACCCATACAGTCTATCACAGTTGCACTCTTGAAACCATCCACCCAGTGAATCACCCACTCACACATCTATGCACAGAGTCGCACACACCCCACCCACACAAACACTCAGGCACCCATACAGATACTCAGACAACCAATCAATAACTCATATAGACACTCATGTAGCTATTCACAAACCCATGCAGCCACTTACACAGCAACAGACAGACGGATACAGACATTCACCCAGTTTAGTCACTAACCCATGCATTCAGTAAGATACGTTTAATCACTCACTAATAGAGTTAGTCACGCACCTACTAAATCATCCATACAGACACTTATACACCCACTCATTCTTCAATATGCCTTTCCCTATATATATTAAACATATTTAAACTTTACAGAAACACACAGTCACTGGATGATGTCATCAGTGATGTCATCAGTGATGTCATTTGAGATGTCATCAGTGATGTCACTGACCATGTCATGAGTGATGTAATATGTGACGTCATCAGCAGTGCATTGCGGGGCGCGAGTTATAGTTCGCCGAACTAACTATAACGGGGAATTTCACGGGTTTTGTACGAGTGCAATGTCCAACTAACTATAACTGTCCCTAAAACCTATGGTTTTTTCAGTGAATTTGTAAGGTTTTTTAAATGCTAATTTCTAACTATAACGTGCCTGAAACCTATGGTTTTTTCAGTGAATATATATATATATATATATATATATATATATATATATATAGATAATATGTGTACCAGTAAAACATTATGTACTCTTTACACACAAGTAGCAAACCTCTTGGCCATATATTTAAGGCCTTAGTGGTGTCTCCACCAGTCTTGGGGTATGTGGGTCTAAAATGGACTTTTGCTTGGTGGGCCAGCTCCATGTAAGACATGGACTACTTTAAGGTGGTGTCAGCTTCATTTATGTTGGGCATTTGGGGAGGCTGACTGGTATGTGATGAACTCCTCTGCTTGACTATGCAAATTCATATGTAAAAACATCATCACACATGATGACAAACAATCCAAAGATCAAATGATTGTTCTGTGACCTGATGCAATATCATCATCAAAAACTTCATTTCGATCACAAAGATCTTAAAAGTAATGCAATATATGAATGATCCTGTCAACAAGAAATGACTGAAGAGGGCTCACCCATTGACACACTTTATGTTTGCTATACTGTGTTGTGATCCAAGAAGTGAATGACACTGCAACAAAGCAATAGTTAAATGGGGCTGCCCCAAAGCCACTCTGTCTGTATTAGTTTTTCTTTATTAAATGAGTCTAGCAGATAGGTAAAGCTGTCATATCATGCTAAAACATTACTTGCCATATGAATGAGCTATTTTATATTTGTATATCTAAAGCAAATATTTTATGATAGGAATGTAAAACTCTGAGTGGAAAGTACCAAACATGTGTTTTTATATAGATGGCTGGCAATGAAGAGACTGATACAGTGATGTCCAAACCTTAAAGTGAAACCTTATATTAAGAGATGAACAATTGAGCCTCTGTTATAATGGAATGAAATTATTTCCTCTTAGAGAGTTGATCAACACGTTAGTGGGGGAGTGTATTAGAACTTGCAGACACCAGAGACTTTTTGCAGAAACAATTCACTACAGAGACTTTCTGTAATTGATTTTGGCTTGAATGTTTGCTGTGCAGTGATCTTGATATAAAAGCTAATATTTGGAATTTGTCTTATGATTGATATATGTAGACTTCCATAGATATCATTGCATTTTATCAATCAGGAGCGTATAAAAATGTTGATTTCGGCAATTAAGATGACAACATATGTTTTTGGGATGTATTGCTGCTCTTGCTTATTGCTAACACAAGAAGCTCTGGGCTGAACCACAAGGTTATTCGCATATCTACGTATGGTTTACACATTCAAAATTAGGGGTTACAACTGCAGACCAGCATTTTCACTTCACAAACGTTGATTTTGCCATGCATAAAAGCACTTACACAAAGATTTGTATGTGAGAAATCCAGTCATAAGAGTGAGCATTGCTTTTTAGGGCTGAAATGCACAGCCAGTTTGTGTATTTCCAAAAACATATACGTTTCTAGATATTCAAAAGAGAGAATTGGAAATTGAGCGATTGTTAAAAGGGATATCGTATACTATATTAGGAATTAGGCACTAGAGTCAAAACAATAAAATGACTAACAAAGTTGTTTAAATACCGAAGCTCCTGCAATGCAAACTGTGCCCAGCTATGTGACTAGGCACAATGACAATATCCAGTGTCTTTGCCTTTCTCACTTTTCTAATTCTAATTTTCCCCTGTGTCTATTTCTAATCAAAATATAGTATGTTTGGTAGTGGAGTCAGAGAAATATGAAGGCTCACATTGCTACAGTTGGATATTGCAAGGCTAGGGCATTCTGACAGTCTATACCTCAATTTGCCCAAAATCCTGACTACTAGTTTTGAAGGAGGCTGGGTCGCCAATCTGGTCTTCAAAGGGAGAAAGACAGTGAGGACAGGAACCAGGCCGATGCCACTACCTACACCCCCAGCCAGGTGCGAACCCCAGTAATTGAATCAGGAGAGAGCTGGAAAGGGAGTGTACGGGAAAGTTAGATTTGTCCAGGGCCCCCCGCAGCATGCAGTGCGTCAGCATGCTAAAACTGAAGAGGTGGGCTAGGTAGGTTCACTAAGCCCCTTCTAGGAGCAGAACGTAATCAGTGGTAAAACAATGCTGTCATTGGGGTTAGTCACACACACTCCTTTCTCCCCCAAAAATGGAATCTACAGTGTTTACCTTGGAGACAAGGTGGCTCACATCTCACCCCCATCTCCAGAGGCAACCTGGGCTCGATCACTATGTTAAAGTTCCCGGTGAGCCCTGTAATCCATAGACCTCATTGCTGGCAGAGAGTGCATTTGGTCCATAATTACTGTCCTCCTAAGTAGAGCCTACCAGCTATACTGCGTGAAGGTTTATGTCTGTGACCTTACTCCACCCGCTCGTGGAACGCCAAAGAATCTGGCAGAGTTTTCCAGTAACTCCACGGATTCCACGGAGTGAAACTCTTTGAGCTCCCCCAAGGCCTACTTATTACTAGCTGTAGGTACCTACCTGCACCTACTAATAAACCACCTTCCAACATTTGGTTTGCAGTGGTGGGATCCAGTACTTGGTTTAACCACACCATACTGTGAAGATCGTTAAATATACTCTAAAGCAGTGGTCTTTAAACTTTTTGATGCCGAGACCCCCCATTAAATGTTTTTAGGTGTAAGGACCCCCTCCAGACAAAAATTTCTAGAACCTAGTACTCCTTATCATTGACAACCATAAATGTTCTCCAGAGAACTGGTCAATCTGTGGTTGGACCTCATTAGTACCAGTTTAACACCCGAATATAGCAATAAGCAAAAAAAAGGTGACCAGTGCAGCTTTACAAAAGGCCTTCTACAGAGCAGCAACACCTGTTGCTGCTTTTTAGTAACTTTTTAATCTTTTGAGTAAATACATTTTTTTTGTTAAAATCAGCAGATTATGTGGCAGATGATGGATTATGTGGCAAATGTGGCAAATCTATAATTATGCTAAAATCGCTGCGGCCGCACAATCACATAATTCCAGTTGGTATAATAGCTGTAATGCATGGGCTGAAACTTTATTGCACGGCATTAGAGGAAAACCATACTATATTTCAAGGGATGCTGACTGCTTGGCATTTACAGCTTCATGTAACTGGAGGTAGCTGAACATCATTCATCATAAACAAAACATACGCACGTTTTTTAGGTCTTTCACTGTCCGGTAGCTACATATAAAATAACGGGCAGCTTCATTGAATAATAAATACATTTTAAAAAGTTGGTACTCTGTGGGAAATGAGCTCCCGGATTTTAAAATGTACTACTGGGCAGCTTTCGCGGGGCGACTTCGTAGCCTCTCGAATTATGAAAAACAGGACTTTTGGCATTGTCTGCTCTTGGGACCTGACAGTCGAATGTTCCTATATAGAGCCAGTGACCCTAACTATTTTAAACGAGTCCGTTTTAAGACCATCAGGGATAGCGCACATATATGGCATGGAATTGTAGCCAGGTGTTCTATCTTTCTTCTCCATGATAACCTCCCTCTATGGGGTAACCCAATGTTTCTGGAGGTATTTCAGGACTCTGCTGGCAGATGGTGGGCAAGCTGCGGCATTGACCGACTGGGCCACCTGTATGACCATAACGGCTTCCGGTCATTTGAAAGTCTGCAGCTCACATTTGATATCCCGCGCCAGATGTTCTTTAAATACCTTCAGATCAGGGTTTACTTTATGAGACGCCAGGCACTATTAACAGTATTAAGCTCGGTGGTATGGGAATGCTTGTATGGGCAGAATCGGAGATTGGCAATCAGTATGATGTATCAATGTTTGTGCCAGTTTTGAATGAATGGTTGTGAAAAGCTGGCAGCAAGATGGAGCGAGACCCTGGGGATAGAAGTTACTTCTGAAGCAATCAAGACCGCACTTGGTACTATAGACAATACATTCTGTCAGCCTAAGATTGCAGCAGTTCTGTACGATCTGCACACTATATTATACTCCAGAGAGGATTGCTAGGTGGGCTCAAAGGGGAGAAGGACAAGGAGGAGGACAAAGAGGGGGGCCACAGCAAATGCCCTGTTGGACTTGGCCCTTTTTGCAGGGTCATCCCTAAACTTTTTGCCTTTCCCCTAGCCTTTTTTTCTGACATTGTGTTGGTGGTTTTAGGACTCTGGGCACTTTAGCACTGCTGTCCAGTGTAAAGTGCATGTGCTCTCTGTGGTAAACATGGTAAGATTGGTCTACACCTGTTTGGCATTTTTTATTTACCTGTCAGTCCCTTGTAAAGTGGTATCTCAGATACCCAGGGCCAGTAAATTAAGTGCTACTGGTGGGCTTGCAGCGCTGATTGTGCCACCCACCAAAGTAGCCTTTCAAACCTATCCCAGGCCTCTGCCGTTGCAGGGCCTGTGCGCGCAGTGTCACTGCCGCTGTGACGTGGCACCTAAAGTGTGTGCCATGTCTGTGACCCCCCTTTTACTGCATGTCAGTCACCCTAAGGTAGGCCCTAGCTAGCCCTATGGGCAGGGTGCATTGTAGGTAAAAGGTAGGACATGTACCTTAAGTGTGTGACATGTCCTGGTAGTGACAAACAGCCATTTTGGTTTCTCACTGCTGTGAGGCTGCCCTCCCATAGGAATGCATTGGGGATTCCCTGATCAGTGTTTCAGTGGTAATTCCTGATATGAGAGGAGCAGCGTGGTCAAGTTTGGTATGTTTGGAATAGTAATAATGAATGCTACGCAATGGTGTGCGCAGATTTATTATCACTATTTTAGAAATGCCGCTTTTAGAAGTTGGCTTTTCTGTGTGCTATGTGTCTGCCTGCCTGATGTGGATTGCATGTCTGGCTTTGAAGTGGCAGGGGCTGGTGAGGTGTGTGTGGCTCCAGGAGGGCAGGGTGAGTCACCGCTAGGCTGAATAGGGCATCTGCATTTGGACTAGTGGGTGGAGTAGTCCCCTGACCCTGAATAGCTCTGTGCCTGGCTAGGTGAATGCTGGCTCCGCCCCCCTGTGGTGTATCTGATGGCAGAGCCCCCATCTCACAAAGGAGGGTGTGAGCACTGTACACAATGTGCTTCTACACCCCCCAGAACCAGTTGAGACTGTTTCCCCCAAGCCCTGTGCCAGGGCAGACAAAGGAAAACTGGGTATAAATATTGGGGCTGTGACCCCATGAAATGGTTGAGCTGTTCCTGTGTTTACTGGGGGGCTTGTTGCTGCTAGGCTCCAGGAGGAACCGCCACGAGGGACTGCCTCCCTGCTGGAGGGCCCTGTGTGCTGGCCTGCCTGGGCCCAGCTGTGCCCCTTGGACTTTGAGGACTTTTAGCGCCTCGTGAGTGCTTTACCTTCTTATTGCCAGGAAGCGAGGAGGTGGCGTCATGCAGCGTGCTGCTGCGGTGATTGCAGGGGGAATCACAGCGTGGGGACTCACCCGTGCTGCTGTGTGAAGAGCAGGAGCCCACCCTGCGTCTGTGCTCCTCTAGCGGTGCCCACCCCGCTTTTATGCGTATTTGTTTAGTGGGAGCCCACCCCGCGTTTTGCGGATCAGTGGGAGCCCACCCCGCTGATTTATGCCTCTGGCGGGTGCCCACCCGGCATTTATGGTTGTCGAAAGGCGGGAGCCTGCCCGGCATTTTTTGTGCTTAAATTAAGGCGGGAGCCCACCCCGCTTTGCCCCGGAGAACAGGAGCGCCACACCTAGCATGCGACGCGGAAGACAGGCAAAGATTGCCTGATCATGGGTGGGTCCTTGCGGGCAAAAGTGGAAGGAGGCGCAAGGAGAGGAAGTCAGGCAAACACGGTGCCTGACGTGAGGCGGGGCTCCCGTATCAGTGAGGGAAGTCCCGCATCCACAGAAGAGCCGAGAGGAAGTCGGCGCCTGCTTGAGCAGGGCTCCCGTGTGCCGGTGGGAGCCCTGCGTGTTGCCAGGAAGTCTGCCGGAGTCCTGAGAGAGCGGAGTCCCAGAACAGCCGGGTGAGTGAGGGTGGGACCTGTTGGGGCACCTTGCCAGTGCCTGAAGATGAGAGGAGTCCTGAGACGCCCCGGTGAGTGGGGCAGACGTCCAAAAGGGGCCAGCTGTGGTTCAAAGCCCCAGAGGGGGGCTTCCAAGGCACCGTGGTGCCCGGGCTCATTTTTCCCACAGCTGCCCCGCCGGACAGTGGGCAGCTGCAACGGTTGGGCAATTTTGTGTTCAGAGCCCCAGAGTGGGGCTCCCCAAGCGGCACAGCGGTGCCAGTTCTGCCAGTGCCATTTATCTTTGGGGCCATATTGTTTTAGAGTCCCAGTGGGACCCAGGAGGCACAGTTGTGCCAGGCCATATTTCCCCAGCTGCACTGCAGGAGCGCGGGCAGCTGCACCACGGGGGCATTTGTGTTTTCCTAAGGAAGGGGTGAGTTGCACCCCACGCCCCAGCGCATCTGCGCACTGTGTTTCTGCTGCATGGGCAGCCAAGGGGCCAGTGGAAGGCCCACAGCTTACGCCCTGACTATCTGGACATAGGGCATTTGAGCCCCAATAAAAGGCCTGTTAGCCTGGGTTCAGCTTTATGGGGGTGATAGGGCCTCTAATATGATTTATGCCCCTGGTACCTATGCATAATGTCATGCTATGATGTTTTAATATGATGCCTATTGCGTAATGTGTTTATGCTAATGAGGTTTGGGCCTAATGTGTTTTATGCCTACTGTGATGCAGACATAATGTGTTTATGTTGCTAGATATAATGCTGAGGTCATTATTGTGCCAGTAGTTACTGGTTGTGTTTTACATTTGCTACTTGTCTTTGTGATGGTTCTGACAGTGGCCCAATTGGCCCTGTCCTGTACATAGTCCCCTGTGAATATTGCCTAGTGCCAGTTGGCACAGTGTATATTGTGTGATTATGATTCTAATGTGTTTATGATAATACAAAGGTTATTTTTATATAACCTTGTGTGGAGTTTCTTTTGTGGTGTGCCTAGTGTGTTGCTGCTGTGTGTGTGTGTTGCGCAAACGCTTTACACATTGCCTCTAGGATAAGCCTGGCTGCTCATGCCAAGCTACCAAGGGGGTGAGCAGGGGTTATCTTCAGCGTGTAACTCCCTTGCCCTGACTAGAGTGGTGGTTTCTGCCTGGCTTAGGCGCAAGCCCTAGCCAACCAGAAATCCCATTTATAACATACCCCAAATGTGGACTATATGCAGCCAACATCGTGCACATGTTCGTTACGTGTCCTGAATTAGACTTATTCTGGCAGAAGACAACCCATGTCATGAAGTTAAGACTAGGGGTCGACTATTTTCTAATGGTGGCTGAAATCATGCTGGGCTACAAAGACGATAATCAAGGCCATAGACTCATTATCTCAATAATGCTGGTTACAGCTCGTCTTGCTATAGCCAGTGCTTGGATTACACCTAAGCCTCCCTCAGTAGCTGAATGTTGGACAATTGTGAGAGAAACTTTTGAAAGGGAGAAGGCCTTTGCAAGAGCAAGAGGAATTCGCTCCCTGAGGAAATTTGACTCCATATGGGGCTGTCTCTAAGACGCTTAGGGTACTAGATTAACCTGGGCTACTTTTTTAGAATAGAGAATGACGTCTACGGAGACTCAATGCTTATTCCACGTTAGGGTCTGGAATGATTTGGAATATATCACTATTACTGTTTCTAGCGATGCCACGCTATAACACAGACTGTGCTCTCGCCCTCCATTCACAGAAAGGATACATATTTGAATCAATCTTATGTAAGGACTCGGAATGATTTGGAATGTATTATTATTATTATTATTACTGCTTCCTGCTATGCTATGTCATGTAATAACAAAGATTGTATTGGTGTTCCCTTTTTGACAATAAAAAATATTTAAAAAAATAATAATAATACTCTGTGAGAAATGCACTATCATAAATTATGAAACCTCTATTAGTTAATGCACTGAAAACGTCTGAGTGAAACCAGAGAGCGCCACGGAATTAAATCGTGGTTAGTGACTTGTGTATTTTTAGTGCTATGAGGTCACAGGCCATGACAGAAAGCACTGTGAATATGTAAGTCTTTAATTTATACTTGCATTACACACAGTATAATATAGACCTCTACAAAATGTGCAAAATGTTTTACTATAAAATGGTGCTTCCAAAATATATGGGCTACTTCCAAAATATAGTGGCTTATTTATAAGCCCCTTGCGCTGCTGGTGCACCATTTTTTATGATGCTCTAGTTGCGCAGAGTGCAGACCCATATCTACAAGGCCACGCAAAGTCACTTTGCGTGGCTTTTCATGGCCTCCTAGATATGGTGTAAGGCAACGCAGCGCATGTCGATGCGTTGCCTTACACTGCATCAGGGCGTTCCATGGGCGTTGCGGTGGGTTTTCCCATGGCTTTTGACACATTCTCAGATTTACAAGGATCTGTAAACCTGAGGATGTGTCAAAACTGTACGCTGCCCAAGGGTATGCATAAGTAGGAGAAATATCTTTATTTCTCCTCAATTGTTTCCTCTTTCTATGTATAGCACACATAGAAAGAGGAAAAAGCCTCCTTGGGTTGTTTTTGCTCAGGAAGGTGTGCCTTCTTGCACAAAAACAATCTCGCCAACAATGCAGATGCCCTTGCACCATGGTGCAAGGGTGCCTGCATTGGCCCTAGGCATCAAATTGTGCGCCGGCAGAAAGGACAGGAGTGCACCGTATCTTAAGGGTATCCCCATGTGAGGTTACAACCAAACCTGTAGCCCATTCCTGCCCTTTTGATTTGGCATAGGGCAACGCAGCAAAAATACTTGCGGTGCTGCCCTACATCATTTCATTGTAAATGACACCCATAGATTTTAGTAATATCCAAACCCTATGTAATGCAATTTTTTTTACATAACTGTCCCTTGAACACATTCTCTGGGATAGTAAGCGCTATGTAAGTACAATGACAATTAAAAGCAAACACTTCACAGCTCTGTTAACTCTGTGCATGACCACTCAAAAAGCTTCAAGTGATTTGATCAATTAACTGCAAAAGCATTCTCCTGTCCTGAGAAAATCAAACCCAGGCAGACAGCTAAACACACCTTTCTGCCAGTGTGCTGCTGGCCCTGGTCTGAAAGAAATGCAAATGTGCACAACGAGTTAATCTGCAAATCCTTTACATTTGCAGATTAACTCATTGTGCACATTTGCATTTCTTTACAGGCCAGCAACACACTGGTTGAAAGGCGTGTTTAGCTGTCTGCAGGGTTCCGATTTCCCAGAACAGAAGAGTCCCTGAATAACACTCCAGGGAAAGCATTTTAACTCCTGGAATTTTTCGTCTGGGACCTTTTCTTTTAGCAAATGAAGAGCGCCACCCCCTTCCCATGCCTCCACGGCCCCCCTGGTGGTCGCGCCCCACAGATAAAGACCTCCGCTCTAAAGTGACCTAGAGCAAAATTGATTTTAATTTATTTTTAATTTGGACTAATTTTTCATTACTTGTGACCCAAAACTAGGGATACCATGGAGCTTGATCTGACTAACCTACCCACACTCGCTGTAGCTGAGCTCAGGGTGATGTATAGAAAGAGGAGGTTACCAGCCCATACCAACACTAGGAAGCAGAACTGGTGCAGTTCCTTGAGGCCTGGTAGCGCTAGAGGAAAGAGAGCAAGTTCCAGCGATAGAAGGGGAGGGGGAAGTTTACCCCTCCAACATCCAATAGGAAGATGATGACCGCCTGTCCACCACTTCAATAACCAGAGCCCAGTCTCCAGCTAGTGGGAAGGGATGGTCTGTGGGATCCACCCAAGGGGAAGCTGAACTGTCCCTTAGAGTTAGAGAACTTGAGGTCCAGTTAACCTACCTAGCTGTGGATGAGAAGAAGTTGTCCCTGGCCAAGAAGCACTGGGCAAAGAGGAAGAGAAAAGAGAAGGTGGCAGCGAATACAGAGTTTGAGATGTCATGGGGTGATGGGTTTGACCCAAAGCTGCCCAAGGTTTAGTCCCTAAGTACCAGGAGGGTGTTGACAGAGACAAATGGCTGACAGCATTTGAGAGGGCCCTTAGAATGAGGAGGCTCAACTCTCCATCGTGGGGTTCACTCCTGTGGGAGTTGATCTCAGAAGCTCAATCAATCAATCAATCATGGCATTTGTAGAGCGCACTACATACCCGTGAGGGTCTCAAGGCGCTGAGGGGGGGGGAGGGGTGCTGCTACTGCTCGAAGAGCCAGGTCTTCAGGAGTCTTCTGAAGGTCAGCAGGTCTTGGGTCTGCCGTAGGCGGATGGGGAGGGTGTTCCAGGTTTTGGCGGCGAGGTGGGAGAAGGATCTGCCGCCGGAGGTTGGTCTTCGGATGCGGGGTATTGTGGCGAGGGCGAGGTCAGCGGAGAGAAGCTGGCGGGCGGGGGTGTAGAGGCTGAGTCGTCTGTTGAGGTACACAGGTCCGGTGTTGTGCAGTGCCTTGTGTGCGTGGGTGAGGAGCTTGAAGGTTATCCTCTTGTTGACGGGGAGCCAGTGCAGGTTTCTCAGGTGAGGGGTGATGTGGCTGCGGCGAGGGATGTCGAGGATCAGGCATGCAGAGGCATTCTGGATGCGTTGCAGCCGTTTCAGGAGTTTGGCAGAGGCTCCAGCGTAGAGGGCGTTTCCGTAGTCCAGCCTGCTGCTGACGAGGGCCTGGGTGACCGTTCTTCTCGTTTCGGTGGGGATCCACTTGTAGATCTTGCGGAGCATGCGGAGGGTGTTGAAGCAGGCGGAAGAGATGGCATTGACCTGCTTAGTCATGGAGAGGGTGGAGTCGAGGATGACTCCTAGGTTGCGTGCGTGGTCGGTGGGTATTGGGGCTGCTCCCAGTGCGGTCGGCCACCAGGAGTCGTCCCAGGCCGAGGGGTGGATCCGAGGATGAGGACCTCCGTCTTGTCAGAGTTCAGCTTCAGTCGGCTGTTCCTCATCCATTCGGCGACGGCCTTCATTCCTTCGTGGAGGTTTGTTTTGGCGGTGTGGGGTCTTTGGTGAGGGAGAGAATCAGCTGGGTGTCATCGGCGTAAGAGATGATGTTGAGGTCGTGCAGTCGGGCGACGTGGGTGAGTGGTGCCATGTAGATGTTGAACAGCGTTGGGCTGAGGGATGAGCCCTGGGGTACGCCGCAGATGATCTCGGTGGCCTCGGAGCGGAAGGGGGAGGCGGACGCTCTGTGTTCTGCCGGAGAGGAAGGAGGTGGTCCAGTCCAGGGCCTTCTCTTGGATTCCGGCGTCGTGGAGGCGTGTGCGTAGTGTGTGGTGGCATACCGTGTCGAAGGCGGCTGACAGATCCAGGAGGATGAGGGCCGCGGTCTCTCCGTTGTCTAGCAGGGTCCTGATGTCATCGGTGGCGGCAATGAGGGCAGTTTAGGTGCTGTGGTTGCTGCAAAACCCGGACTGGGACGGGTCCAGGATGCTGTTCTCCTCGAGGTAGCGGGTCAGTTGTTTGTTGACGGTCTTCTCGATGACCTTCGCTGGGAACGGGAGTAGGGAGATGGGTCGGAAGTTCTTGAGGTCCTTGTGGTCCGCCTTGGGTTTCTTGAGTAAGGCGTTGATCTCGGCGTGCTTCCAGCTATCCGGGAAGGTTGCTGTCTCGAAGGAGATGTTGATGGCTTTCTGGAGATGGGGTGCGATGGTGGTGCTGGCTTTGTTGAAGATGTGGTGTGGGCATGGGTCTGACGGAGATCCGGAGTGGATGGTGTTCATGATCTTGATGGTGTCATCATCATTTATGTTGGTCCAGGAGAGCAGGCGGTTGGTGCGGATGTTGGTCGTGGGGGCGGGGATCTCAGTGGTTGTCGGGGCGATCGTGGTGTTGAAGCTGTCGTGGATGTCAGCGATCTTGCGATGGAAGAAGGCGGCCAACGAGTTGCATAGGTCTTGCGAAGGTGGGATGTCGTTGGTGTTGGAGCTGGGGTTAGAGAGTTCCTTCACGATGTTGAAGAGCTCTTTGCTGTTGTGTGCATTGTTGTCTAGGCGGTCTTTGAAGGAGGCCCTTTTGGCGGATCTGATGAGGTGATGGTGGCGTTCTTGTGGGCTGAGTAGCTGTCCGGTATTTGTTCGCGGTGCCAGTTCTTCTCTAGCTTTCGGCAGGTTTGCTTGGAGGCCCGGAGGTCTTCAGTGAACCAGCTGGCTTTCTTGCTGGTGTGGCTGTTGGGGGGATTCTTGAGCGGGGCAAGGGTGTTGGCGCAGTTGTCGATCCACTGTCTGAGGTTGCGGGCGGTGGTGTCGGGGTCGGTGGGGTCGGCTGGTGGGCACCGGGCT
Source organism: Calotriton arnoldi (assembly GCA_963921515.1). Lineage (NCBI taxonomy): Eukaryota > Metazoa > Chordata > Amphibia > Caudata > Salamandridae > Calotriton > Calotriton arnoldi. Next base: position 60,916 of record CAWUFW010016529.1, on the reverse strand, counting down.
AGGGTGGTGGTTAGCTGGTCTTCGGTGACTTTGCTCCAGCAGCGGCGAGGCATCTGTTGGGTTCTGGAAGGTGAAGTGGATGCAGAGATGGTCGGTCCAGTGGAGTTCGGTGGTGTGACTGAAGGTGACGTGGGAGCTTGCGGAGAAGATGGGGTCAAGCGTGTGGCCGGCGGAGTGGGTGGGAGTTGTGACGAGTTGTCTGAGTCCGAGGTTGGCGAGGTTGTCGATCAGGGTGGTAGAGTTGGTGTCGTTGTTGTTCTCGAGGTGGAAGTTCAGGTCCCCGAGGAGGATGTAGTCCATGGAGGCGAGGGCGTGAGGGCTGACGAAGTCGGTGATGGAGTCGCTGAACTGTGGTCGAGGTCCGGGAGGTCTGTAGACGAGGGTTTCTCTGAGGGTGGTGTTGGGGTCGGTGTGGATCTGGAAGTGCAGGTGTTCGGCGGTGCTGAGGGTGTCGTCGTTGTTGGTCGAGACTCTGAGAGTGTTCCTGTAGACGATGGCGATTCCTCCTCCTAGTCCATTGGTGCGGTCCCTGCGGGAGATCTTGTAGCCTTCCGGGATGGCAATGGCGATGTCGGGTGCCGAGGAGGGGTTCAGCCAGGTCTCCGTCAGGAAAGCGACGTCAGGGGAGGTTGAGTCGAGTAGGTCCCAGAGTTCGACGGCGTGTTTGCGGGCGGAGCAGGTGTTGAGAAGAATGCAACTGAGGTGGTTGGGTTTGTTCCTTGTCGGCGGATTGGCGGGCTGGGTGCTGGTGAAGCTGCAGTTCCGGCAGGAGAAGGGTCCTTGGGTGCTCTTCGGGGCGGCCAGGAAGCAGGTGCGTGATCGTCGTCCGTTGTTGAGTGCTTGGAGGGTGCTGGAGTCGTAGCGGAGCCGGGCATCGTGGCGGGCGCGGGGACCAGGGGTTCTGGCGCTGGGCGCGGTCCAGGCTCGGACGGGCGCAGACGGGCTTGCCTTAGGTGCGCCTTCAGCACGCCAGCGACGCGCCCGCTGCGCGCGGCCGCACAGCGGCCACCATATATGGGGAGGTGGGAGGGAGGAGCAGCTGGGAGGCGGGAGGCAGGGCAGGGGCAGCGAATGGGCGGTCAGGGGGGCGGGGCCGCAGGGGACACAGTGGCTGGAGCGGGAGCGGTGAGGGGCAACGAGGGGAACAGAAGGCAAAAATGGGCACAGAAATACAGGGGCAACGAGGGGAACAGAAGGCAAAAATGGGCACAGAAGGCACAGAAATACAGGAGCAACGAGGGGAACAGAAGGCAAAACGGGCTCAAAAACACGGGGGCAACGAGGAGTACAGAAGGCAAAAATGGGCACAGAAGGCACAGAAATACAGGGGCAACGAGGGGAACAGAAGGCAAAAATGGGCACAGAAGGCACAGAAATACAGGAGCAACGAGGGGAACCGAAGGCAAAACGGGCTCAAAAACACGGGGGCAACGAGGGGTACAGAAGGCAAAAATGGGCACAGAAATACAGGGGCAATGAGGGGAACAGAAGGCAAAAAGGGCTCAAACACACGGGGGCAACGAGGGATACAGAAGGCAAAAATGGGCACAGAAGGCACAGAAATACAGGGGCAACGAGGGGAACAGAAGGAAAAAATGGGCACAGAAGGCACAGAAATACAGGGGCAACGAGGGGAACAGAAGGCAAAAATGGGCACAGAAGGCACAGAAATACAGGAGCAACGAGGGGAACAGAAGGCAAAACGGGCTCAAAAACACGGGGCAACGAGGGGTACAGAAGGCAAAAATGGGCACAGAAATACAGGGGCAACGAGGGGAACAGAAGGCAAAACGGGCTCAAAAACACAGGGGCAACGAGGGGTACAGAAGGCAAAAATGGGCACAGAAGGCACAGAAATACAGGGGCAACGAGGGGAACAGAAGGCAAAAATGGGCACAGAAGGCACAGAAATACAGGAGCAACGAGGGGAACAAAAGGCAAAACGGGCTCAAAAACACGGGGGCAACGAGGGGTACAGAAGGCAAAAATGGGCACAGAAATACAGGGGCAACGAGGGGAACAGAAGGCAAAAAGGGCTCAAACACACAGGGGCAACGAGGGATACAGAAGGCAAAAATGGGCACAGAAGGCACAGAAATACAGGGGCAACGAGGGGAACAGAAGGCAAAAATGGGCACAGAAGGCACAGAAATACAGGAGCAACGAGGGGATCCGAAGGCAAAACGGGCTCACAAACACGGAGGCAACGAGGGGTACAGAAGGCAAAAATGGGCACAGAAGGCACAGAAATACAGGGGCAACGAGGGGAACAGAAGGCAAAAATGGGCACAGAAGGCACAGAAATACAGGAGCAACGAGGGGAACAGAAGGCAAAACGGGCTCAAAAACACAGGGGCAACGAGGGGTACAGAAGGCAAAAATGGGCACAGAAGGCACAGAAATACAGGGGCAACGAGGGGAACAGAAGGCAAAAAGGGCTCAAACACACGGGGGCAACGAGGGGTACAGAAGGCAAAAATGGGCACAGAAGGCACAGAAATACAGGAGCAATGGGGGGAACAGAAGGCAAAAAGGGCTCAAACACACGGGGGCAACGAGGGGAACAGAAGGCAAAACGGGCTCAAACACACGGGGGCAACAAGGGGAACAGAAGGCAAACAGTAAAGGCAAAAAAGGCAAACAAGGATACAATAGGAGGCAAACAAGGATACAATAAGGCAGACAATAACGGCAAGCAAAGAGATACAAACCTACGGCCTACCAATGGCCACCAGGGATGAGGCGCAGGTGGTAGCCTGCGGGTGGAGGAGGGCCTCGAACTTCCTCAGCAGCGGCAGCTGGGGCAGGGACACACAGGCGGAGCTGTGCGGAGGGGGAGCGACCTACCAAGCAGGGTCAAGCTGGGAGGAATTGATTCCTGACCCTAGAGGGGGATGCAGCAGTGTCTTAATCCCACATGAAGCAGTGTCTGATCAAGAAGTTTGGTCTCACCCTAGAGCAGTACAGGGTGAAGTTCAGGGACACCCAGAAAGTTATCACCCAACTCAGTGAAGGCACTAGAGGGCTGGATACAAGGTAACAAGGTAAGTACATATGAGGGGCTCTACAATATGTTCATGAAGGAACACATATTGAGTAATTGTACCTCAGACAAGTTACACCAGTATCTAGTTGACTCTAAGGTTTCTCGTCCTAGGGAACTGGGGGAGACAGCTGATAGGTGGGTGCGTACAAGAGTACCCAAGAAGTCCCAGGAGGGTGACTCTAGGAAAGGGGGGGTTAGGTCCACAAAAACACAAGGAGGGAGGTGGTAAGCCCACCAAGGACACTCCCTCAGTATTTTAGAACCATAAAAAGGAGGAGAGCAAATCCCACACCAACTCTGACAAGCAGAGGCAGGGGGACCCAGGGCTAAAAATATACTTGGATAACAAAGTCTGTTTTGACTGTCAGCAGTAAGGTCACTTCAAGGGTGACCCAGCCTGTTCTACGAAGATGGCTAGCACTGGGCTGACCAGTGTAGCCCTAAGGGAAGACTCCTCAGAGGAGGAGGTCCTTTTAGCATTTTGCTGGGAGACAGGTCCAGATGGTAACCTGGTGATCCATGAGAATGGGATTAGTAGGGGTGGGCAATGAACTCCGCTCCGCTAACGGAGTTTGCGGAGAATTGTGAACTACGCATTCCATTACAAACACGGAATTCAAGCAAAAACTCCGTCCCTCCGCGTAGTGGAATCAGCTACTAAACTGCACCCACAAATGCTTTGATAAAGCAATTTAACATGCTAAAAAGGATATAACCAATTCACAAAAGTGAACTTTGAGAGAGGTGATGATTTTGGGAACCCACCTCACCTAGGGGGAGGACCAAGCAGATGCCTTGAACACAAAGAGCACATCATGCTGAACGATTCAGTGGTGCTCCCATCCTGTTAGGACCACGAGTCAAATGCAAAAGCATTAAAACCCTTTCATGAAGCTGCAGTTCCACTAGTCGTTACTAGGTGTCCCTCACGAGTCAAATGCAAACGCATTGAAACCCTGAGTTGAGAGCTAATACTATAAATTCTACAAAAAGCTGAACTGCAGCTTCATGAAAGGGTTTCAATGCTTTTGCATTTGACTCATGAGGGACATCTAGTAACAACTAGTGGAATGCAGCTTGATGTAATAATTTCAATGCTTTTGCATTTGACTCGTGAGGGACACCAAGTAACGACGAGTTGAACTGCAGGTCTTTGTAGAATTATTTTGATATTGGATACTATAATATTCACTGCCCACTGTTAATCTCATCCCATAATGCTTTGCAGGGCCTTTGGTTGGGATTGTATTTTTGCCCAAAACTGTGCTTGGGGTGGTCCTAAGAGGATGGGACCACCACTGAATCGTTCAGCAAGATGTGCTCTTTGTTTTCAAGGCATCTGCTTGGTTTTCTCCCTAGGTTAGGGAGGATCTCAAAATCATCACCTCTCTCACTGCTTGCTAAGTTTTCATTTTCACTTTTGTGAAATGACTATATGCATTTTAGCATGTAAAGACAGAGATACTTGTTATTTTACCTAAAGTATATGAGGTCTTTGTTAATTAAGTGGGAAGCGGAGCGTAGTTGCGGAATACATGGAGTTTTTGTTCAACTTTGTGGAATTCCGCGTAGTAGTACTCCGCCAACTACGCCCACCCTTAGAGATTAGGCACTTCCACCCCATTCAGGTGAAAGGCATATTTACCAATGGCCTCAAAGATACATGCACCAGTCAAACCATAGTGAGTGACAGGTTGGTGTTCCCAGACCTATATGTGCCAGGAGAAACAAGGACAGTAAGGGTATCCCCATGTGAGGTAACAAGCAAACCTGTAGCCATAGTGCCCCAGGAAAAGGAGGGTTCCCATGGCTTGTATAAGGTGGTAGTCAATGTGGACTTAGATTGTATCCTAGGCAATGACCTACCGGAGGTTGGTCTGATCCCAAATGGGGCTGTAGGCCAGGACGCCCCTGAAACCAAAGATTCTAGGGAACCAGTCCCCAGGCATGGGAGGCAGACCCATAGCCAAAAGCACGTTAGGATCCTGAACCTGTTGGTCATGGTGGGGTTACTCAAGTGTTGGGTGACCTCTATGGGTAAGCTAGGTGTTACCCTAGCAAAGTTAGGGACAGTAGAGGTGGGCACCTCATTACCCAAAATAACTGGGGATGAAGAAACCAACAAGCCTGTAGTGGGGTTTCAACTTAAAGTGGGTCCTGTTGCTGTCGAAATGGGTCAACTGCCCTGCGGGAGTGACCTTAACAAGAGGATGTGAGGCCACGTAGGCCCTGCAATAGTGCAGCCAGTTTCCGTCACTGTCTTCCTTGCCTGACAAGACAGTTAAATTCTCCCAGGGTTGGGCTGAGTCTCCTGGGAGTGTTCGCTGGGTCATTGTGTGAGAAAACAGGGCTTTTTGCAGTGTCCCCCTCTTTTTGCCCCCATTTTTGACTGATACGGGTGGTTACTGACCCTGATTGTGCCCTGGGCCCAATCAATCAATCAATCAATCAATCAGGGGTTTGTAAAGCATGGCTACTCACCCATGAGGGTCTCAAAGAATTGAGGGGGGCTGCTGATCCTCCTGGGTGCTGGGGTTCAGTCGAAGAGCCAGGACTTGAGATCCTTCATGAATTGGGTCAGCGACGGGGATTGCCTAAGCTGGAGAGGCAGGATGTTGCAGGTCTTGGTGGCAAGGTAGGGGAAGGATCTTCTTCTGGTTCGGGTCTTGTGGATCTGTGGAGCGGTGGCCAGGGCCAGTTGGGCGGACTGGAGCTGAGGTGTCTGGTGGGTACATGGAATGAGAGGTGGTGGTTTAGATATGCTGGTATTGCGTCGTGGAGGGCTTTGTAGGCATGTGTGAGGAGCTTGAAAGTGATTCTTTTGTTGACTGGGAGCCAGTGGAGTTCTCAAAGGTGTTCAGTGATGTGACTGCGGTGGGGGAGGTTGAGGACCAGTCTGGCTGTGGTATTTTGAACGTTCTGTAGTTTTCTGAGAAGTTTCTGGGTGACGCCAGCGTAGAGTGTGGTGCCGTAGTCGAGTCTGCTGCTGATGAGAGTGTGGGTGACCGTCTTTCTGGATTCGGTGGGGATCCATCTGAATGTCTTATGAAGTATGTGAAGAGTGTGGAAGCAAGATGAGGATACAGCGTTGATCTGGAAGCTCATTGTGAGCGAGGAGTCCAGTATGATGCTGAGGTTTCTTGCATGGTCCGTGGGGGTAGGGAGAGTTCCCAATGTGGTGGGCCACCAGTAGTCATCCCAAACTGAGGGGGTGGGTCCCAGGATGAGGACTAGGGTCTTGTCTGAGTTGAGTTTGAGGCAACTATCTTTCATTCAGGTGGCAACGCCCTCATCCCGCTGTGGAATTTGTTTCTGGCGGTTGTGGGTTTGTTGGTGAGGGAGAGGATCAGCTGGGTGTCATTGGCACAGGAGACGATGTTGAGTTCATGGTTCCTGACGATGGCTGCAAGGGGAGCCATGTAGATGCTGAAGAGGGTGAGGCTCAAGAAAGATCCCTGGGGCACTCCACAGCTGATCTCTATAGGTTCAGAGACGAACTGTGGTAGTCTGACTTGCTGTGTTTGACCGGTGGGGAAGGAGTGGATCCAGTCCAAGGCCTTGTCGTGGATGCCGGCGTCATGGAGTCTCGTGATTAAGGTGCAGTGGGAGACGGTGTCGAAGGTGGATGAGCGGTCCAAGAGGATGAGGGCTGCGCTTTCGCCCCGGTCTAGGAGGTAGTGGATGTCGTAGGTGGTGACGAGGAGTGTGATCTCGGTGCTGTGGTTGCTTCAGAAGCTGGATTGGGAGATATCCAGGATGTGGTTTGCTTCGATGAACTCGGAAAGTTGAGTGCTGATGGCCTTCTCAATGACCTTGGCTGGGAAGGGGAAAAGGCAGATGGGTCTGAAGTTCTTGAGGTCTGTCGGGTCGGCAGATGGCTTCTTCAGCAGGGGGTTGATCTTCGTGTGTTTCCAATCTTCGGGGGAGGTGGCGGTTTCGATGGAGCAGTTGATGGTGTGGCAAAGCTCGGGTAATGGAGGTGGCCTCTCTGTGGAAAATGGGGTGCGGGCATGGATCCGTGGGGGCTCCAGAGTGGATGCTCTTCATGGTCTTAAGTGTGTCATCTGTGGTGAGTGGGGTCCAGTTGAGCAGGATCTGTTGGGGTGTGGCGTGGTCGGATGTGGTGGTGTCAGAGTGGTGGGAGGGTCTTGGGTGTTAAAGCTGTTGTATATGTGCCTGATCTTGTGGTGGAAGAAGGAGCCAAGTTTGTTGCAGAGGTCTTGGGAGGGTGGGACATCTGTGGTCTCACTGTTGGGCCTGGTGCACTCCTTGACGATGGTGAAGAGTTCTTTGCTGTTGTGTGCATTGGCGTTGATTCTGTCTTGGAGGGCCATTTTCTTTGTGGTTTTGTGGAGAAGGTGGTGTGCGGTGACGGTGTCTTTGAAGGTTGCATGAGTTTCCGGGGTTTTGTTGCTCGTCCATCTCTTCTCAAATCATCTACAGGTGCACCTTGACTTGTAGAGGGCAGGGGTGAACTAACTGGCTTTCTTGGAGTATTACTTGCCGTGTGCCTTCTTGAGGGGTGCCAAAGTGTTGGAGCAATTGGAGATCCATTAGTGGAGGTTGCGTGCTGAGGTATTAGCATCAATAGATGTCAGTGGAGTGGTAGCACTGAGGGAGGCTGTTAGATGTTCTACGGTGACCTTGTTCCAGCTGCAGCAGGGAGGCGGTAAGGGCAGTTGTGTACAGTGGGTTTTGTGAAGGCAAAATGCATGCAGGGGTGGTCGGTCCAAAGGAGTTTTGTGGTGTGGCTGTAGGTGATGTTTTCACTGGCGGAGAAGATGGGGTTGAGCCTATGTCTTGCTGCGTGGGTTGGAGAGGTGACTAGCTGCTTGAGTCCTATGTTGGTGAGGTTCTCCAGGAGGGATGCAGTGTTCTGGTCATTGGGGTTGTCCAGGTGGAAGTTGAGGTCGCTGAGAAGGATGTAGTCGGTGGATGCGAGAGCCTGTGGTGTGATGAAGTTGACAATGGCGTCGGTGAAGGGCAGGCAGGGGCCGGGAAGTCTGTAGATGAGTGTGAGACAGAGGTACTGGGAGGGCCATGCTAACCAGGCACAGGGCCAGTGCTCTGTTAAAAGATATATGATAATTAGGTATAATTATCATTGGTCCTAACAGCCTACCTGTAAGTCCCATGTATATGGTAGGGCATATAGATTTAGAAGCCCAGTGGATTTAATGCACTCAAGAGTATGCTGCTGTTGTGTCTTCTGTTTTTTTAAATCCAGCCCTGCCTTGCAGGCTGATTTTAAAATAAAACCATTTAAGGTACTTCCAAAGTCTTAAACTACATTATTTTTCCATATAAGTCACCCCTAAGGTCTGCCTTAGATGTCCCAGGTGAAGGGCGCCATGCTAAAATAAGCAGGGGAATTATAAAATATGTTTTATATGCCCTGATGAGGGAAAACTGCCCATTTCATGTTTCCCCATTGTAGTACATTAGCTCCATAGGCTAACACAAAGGCTTTATTAATCTTTAAAAAAGTCTATCTTTTGATAGGAGTGAGCTAAAAAATAATCATTCAAAGGGTCAAATCAATAGTTGCAATGAATCCAACAACTTGCCAAGGTTAGATTTATTATAAATATTGTAGGAATGAAGTTATAGAACTACTTTCCTAAAGTTATCCAATCCAGCCCTCTAGCTGCATCTTCTGACTGGACAGCCTTTGACAGGCTGATACAAGCTGCGTTAATGAGGTGTGAAGTGGCCTGGGCTGTGACAAAGGTGACAACTGGTGGGAGGAGATCTGCTGCAGAAGATGCTAGGACAGGACGGGGGCTGTGTAGCCAAGCTGGTCTTCAAAGGGAGAAAGATAGTGAGGACAGGAACCAGGCCCACCCCTACTTACTGAACACCCAGCTGGGGCTGGGTAGCCAAGCTGGTCTTCAAAGGGAGAAAGATAGTGAGGACAGGATCCAGGCCCACTCCAACTTACTGCACCCCCAGCCAGATGGGAGCCCCAGTAATTGAATTAGGATAGGGGCTGGAAGGGGAGTGTAAGGGAAAAGTATCCACACCTGTGGGTGTGCTTAGCCAAACCTGAAGCTCCAGCAGAGATTTTATCCATTTGGATTTTTCTGGAACAGTGCTTTATGGGACAAACATATGCCACACTCCAGGGGAAGTGGTCATCACAGAGGGTGGCACACTGCACTCCATTGGTCATGGGTATCCCCTTCTTGCCAGCCCAGAAACCTAGATAAATACGGGAGAGCTGCCCAGCAACTCAGATCCCTGACTGGAAATATCAAGAGAAGAAGCACGGCCCTGCTGAACCCCTGGTCGGCAACAAGAGAGGACTTCACTCATAAGGACAGCACCTGCTGCACACTTTGGGCTTCACCAAAAAGGACTCTGCCTGGCTTCAAAAGGATTAAGGAGTGGACACCTTGAAAGCAACAGGTACAAAAGAGCTTAAAAATGTCACCTGCATCAACTCCATAAATCCCAGCCGACCAGCTTTACCTGAACTTTAAAGTATTTGACCAGGTGCATTGTGGGAATTGTAGTCTCAAACCTCCAAGAGGCAAATCAGAGCTTCTGGATCATTAGCTGGTGTTGTGGACCCACAAAGACCCAAAAGAAACATCTGGAGAAGGACTGCCCTGCTGGACCCTTGAACTGCACAAGAGAGGACTGCTCTCATAAGGACTAAAACTGCTGCGCTCACAGGACTTCACAACAAAATTACTTTGCCTGTCTTAAATGATAAGTAGTCGATTCCCTGATCAGCAACATGTAGAAAAGTGCTGGAAGGGTTACCTGCAACATCAACAAGGACAACTCCAGCTAACAAGCTTCACCTGGATTTTACTTGGATTGAGCAGGTGCATTGTGGGAGTTGTAGTCCCTGACCCCAAGAGGCAAACCAGAGCTTCTGAACCCTTAGCTGGTGCCGTGGACCACTTTCCTGCATCAAGAAACACTTCTGTAAGTGAGTTTTAAAGTGGTACTTCATGGGCGGCTGAAACCTTTTTTAACCCTTTGAAGGCTATTTTGCTTCTAAGAGCAAGTTTTACTTTTAATCTTTAAAAATTAATATCTCAGGTTCCCTACATTGGGTTTTGTCATTTTGGTGTCATCTTCATCATAACAATATTTCCTATTTTTATAAATTGGTGTTGGATTTTTATTGTGTGTTGTGTATTACTTATTTACTGTATTGGTGTTTTGAAATGCTTTACAAACCTACCTCCTAAGTTAAGCCTGACTGCTCACAGTCAAGCTACCAAGAGTTGAGCAAGGATTAATTTATTGAGAACTTGACTGGACCTCATTTGTGATTGTGGTGTTATTACCAGTTGTAGGTACCTACCTGCATCTACTAATAAACCACCTTCCAACATTCACGGAATAAATCAAAGGATAAATTAACGTTATAGTTAGGTGAATATGTCAGTGACAACATTAACATTTTGAAGTAAAAAAACCAAAAACAGAAATTCACCAGCTATATTTAGCAGAGCTAACTATGGGGCACACGCATCAAAGGTTTTTGCGATCGCAAACGGTGCGATTCGCAAAAATCGGCCGTTTGCGATCGCAAAATTACCTTTTGCGATGCATCAAGGGTCAAGGCCCTCGCAATTTGAGAATTCGCAATTAAGTGCGAATTCTCAAATTGCGATTGCATTTAAGTAAAAAAATTAGCGATTTCGCTAATAGGGGCGCAAATTACCATGAAGTTGAACTTCATGGTAATTTGCAAAACTTTGAAAAATGCACTAAAGTGCATTTTTCAAAGTTCCATTTACACACACACATGCCCTTGGGGCATGTGTGTGTCAAGATGTACTCATATGCAGATTTCAGGGGTGCAACAGGGGTCCTTTTGACACCCTGGCACCCTTGAAATTGCATTCTCAATTTGCGATTCTCTAATTGCGAATCGCAAATTGAGAATGTCTTCCCATTCATTCCTATGGGCCTCTAGGCCCATAGGAATTAATGGGGAGGTATTCTTAATTGCGACTCGCAATTAGCGAGTCGCAATTAAGGAATGTTTAGGAATCACTATTTTTATAGCGATTCCTACATGCATAGGCTTTTGCGATTCCTTAATTGCGATTCCTTAATAATCGCAATTAAGGAATCGCAAAAGCCTACCTTGATGCATGTGCCAGATTATCTTGCTCCCAGCCACGCACTGCTTATGACCTCACATATAACATGTTCTATGACATCATTTATGACATAATTGATGACATCTCAAATGACATCATCCAAGCTTTATTTCTACATATTGCTCTATAAACGGGTATACCATTAGAGCTATGAAAGTAAGTGCAAAATAGCTAAGAATAGTATGAAGCATTAATACTGCTATCATATATACAAGCCCTATAAGTAAAGCAAGCTTATGTTAGGTGCAACATTGACCCTATACCATGCACTTCATGAGTAGCTGAGTTCATGTTGACTATGAACCACATATGAAAGGGTAACCTATCCTGCACACAGTGTTCAATCTCTGTACAATTGTTTAGGGAAAACCTCATTCCTCCAGATGCTGAAGCCCTGTTATATAACTAAAGCCCTAATACGAACAGTCTTTACCTGTATAAAATCCCTGACAGTCACTGAACCTACACTGAGGAAAGAAGTAGATATAAGTAGAAAAGTGGGTACTGTTTACTCAATGGAGATTTTACTTTGTACCACACCGTTAACAGACATTGAAACTCCCATGAGAAATACACCAAAGAGTATAAAAAAATTAGAACAGTGTGCACTCTATGCAACGCTTGTCAAAAAAGACACTATTCATTTAAAATAACCAAAATCTGAAGGTGCTAAAGATCATGCTACCTGCAGCCTTCATACTGTGGTGAAAACTTTACAGATAGCTTATCTTCTGAAGCAAAAGAAGCACATGTACTTAGGTACTTAGATTTGTCTTCTATATTAAGCAAATTGTCATGCTGAGACAATTCTGTATAATACCTCACAGCTACTTACAATACTTAGTATGTAGTATGAAGAATCTTTGCCCCGCTGGAAATCTTTTCTGCACAAAAAACTTGTGTGGAACATAATGAACACAAATCAACTGTCACCTGCACACAGAGTTGCTCTTCAATGCAAAGATTTATAAAGTTTTTAGTACTTCTACTGACCTATGATGTATTAGGAGCACATGCATTTTGTAAACTCTTATACCGATTAGCTGCACACAGGCTGTAAAGAATTAGGTGGAAAAGTAATATGGTAGTTACCTGCCACTATGTAAACTATAATATAAACTAGCACCCTCTTTGGATGACGTCATCAGTGATGTCATCAATTACGTAATTTGAGATGTTATCAGTGATGTCATAAATGATGTCATTTAACATGTCGCAAGTAATGTCATGTGAGATCATAAACAGTGCATAGCGGGGTCACTGCTAACTATAACAGGTAAGTTTCTGTGTTTAATTTTTAGTTCAAAACATTAATGTTGTCACTGACAAATTCACCTCACTATAATTATTTAACCTTTGTTTTTTTCAGTGAATTTTGTAAGTTTTTTTTTTACCATAACAGATCATTAACTATAACTATTAACTATATTAACTATAACGTTACTTTACCTTTCTTTTTTTTCAGTGGATTTCTAGGGTTGTTTTACGTATAGTAATATTTAAATGTCATATGTAAATCCAACTCCCCGCCATGCATGGCCTGCAGCCAGGCCCTGCAGCCAACCTCCCACATTTAGCCAACCCCATACCTTCTCTTTTTATTTTATTTTTTAGTCCTCATATCACCTTTACTGCAAAATCAGGTCACTGCCATAAGTGCTTTCCGACCCTCGGCCTGCTGCGTACTTTCGCTGGCCCTTGGCATGCCAGTCAAGACCAGGTACTTGGTTTCTGTCTGCACCCAGGTGTAATCATAGGATCACTCATTAGATTGCTGTATTAGCCCTCATACCACTCCATCTTTGAAAATCAGCCCAGATCTTGTTTTGCTTGACCCCACCGGGACTACAGTCGGTATCCATTCAGCAATTGTATCTTACAACCGCTCTCGGAGGTGACGGATCTGTCCAACGTTTACAAATCTCCCTCCTAGCTAAAAGCATCAAATAAAACAAAGGTTTGAATTAACATTATGTTCATCCCAAAAATGTCACTGACCACATCCTCGATGTCCCACCAATTAAGCCTTTATCTCTGGGTATGTAAAAAAGACGTGTTGTTCATCGGCTCTTAAAAGGCCACAACTGCATTATCTGGGGGTAGGCTTTTGTACAAACTTCGCTATCTTTTGAGGGGTCCAATACAATCTTTTAATAGTAAAGATGTGGTTACACTTAAGATTGGCTGGTTTTACCACTTAATAGAGTAATTTTAGGGAGGTTTGCCATACTGTTTAAAGCTCAGTCCCATGAATGCCCTCTTCCCAGACAGAGTGTGGTGCCTTCAGTTTCCTATCCTCTTCATCATGCAGCTTCCAATATCACAGAGCAACCTCTTTAGCCTTTGGAGATCCATCCTACAATTCTGACTCAAATTCCCACACCCCTCCTATATCCTGTGAATTTGCAGCAAACCAAGAAGACAACTGAAGATATTTGAATCTGGAAAGGGAGTTATGAGTCTTGGCTGCTAAAACTTCCCATGGTAATATACCCTGTGCTGTTAGTAAATCCCCCAAACTTCAAACCCTGCTCTCTGCAGTGGAACGCTCAGCCTATCTTTAAGACACTCAGGGGTACCCGGGGTGTCCCATATCGGTGAAAAGTCTACAAAATAGCCCATGGCCATTATCCTCCAAACTCCGAGCCAAAGGGAAAGAGCTGTCTTCAAAACCTTCACCCGAACCTTTTTGAAGAATTTCTTCACTCCAAACTTATACTGTAGTGTAGCTCCTATTTCCCTAATAGGCTCTGCGCATTGGAATAATATACCCTATAGGTTTGACATAGGACTAAGGTCAATATGTCCCTATCGAGTATATTAAACTTAATTACTTGTGCCAGCTAGCTCAGAGGCCACTAGAATCTCCTTGATAAACAAGAAGGGAGTAGTTTCTGGCAGCCGCAAAACATGACATTTTTGTTTCCCTTTTAGAATCAGAATGTGTCCCAGAGTCGTGGAAACAATAGATAACTATTTCACTCAGCTCACTCGTGCATACTTAGTTTTCCTCAAAGTTACACAGAAAGAATAGACGGGCGTTTCAATAAAAGATTTATTGAACAGTCTTGTTTCTCGTGTAAGAAAATGTGCTGTTACGATCACAAGACAGTATGCAAGATAAATAATGTACAGCGTAAGCAGTAGAAATAAATAATACTGCGCTAGCATGATCTTTAGTAGATATTCATTTACATAAATAACATAGACTAAAAATGCGAGTACTCATACGATGCATTTCTAAGCTAGTTCTACCCCAATGTACCTAACCTAACCTAGGTGTAGGGAGAGGTATGAAGTAGGTGAAGTATTCCTTACTATGGTATACTAAGAGTATGTTAAGCCTAGTATGCCTAGTATGCCAAGAGTCCCTCTAGGTTTCTAGTCAGCTCCATACCTTAAGAATGAGAGAGGTGGGAATCTCTTGCCAGACTCAAACTCCAACACCCCGCGAGGAAGTCAGATCACTGGAAGCTGGACTCTCTGCGTGCAGGGATGACAGCGTCTTCTCAGTGCGTCAGGCCGGGAAACGGGCTCCTCTGAAGTCGAGGTCTCCTCTGATTTACAGGGGCTAGGGAAGGTATATTTATACCTGAGAGGTACCTCAGAATGTTAGCATTGACGTGAATCGGACAGCGGAAGACGTCATGAATGAACCCCGAAGGTATAACGGTTCATGCATAATAGATGAGTCCTTGAAGGAATCAATAGTGCTGTGCTAGGGAAACTCCCGAAGCCTAAGGGTCTATTCTTCAAGAACTCATTGTGACGTTAGGGTGGACGGATGTCGGAGACCATGCCTGTATTTGGAGTGCACGGTTTAATGCCTAAATAAGGACTGGGATTTTATGCCCATATAAGGGCAGGGCGAATTGTGCCTATATAAGGACATGATACAGGAAAACCCATGTACGGACACCCTAAGAGGAATACAACACCCACTCCACTTTCGTGTGTACGATAATAATAAAATGCTAAACATTTAATATGCTAAACATAAAATGGAGTACCGCATATTGCTAATAAATATTTCTTAAAAGCATTTAAAAACCTATTAAAATGCAAAAAGTACTGTACATTTCAAGCATTGCTTTTCTCAGTTCAGGCATATATTTGGAAATAAAATGCAATTTGAATGAAAATAAGCAGTAATATTTACATTTGACAGAAAATGATCGATAAGTTGTTCAAAAATCAAAGTCATTTCATGTCATGAAAATTAATGAATTTTTTAGACAAAATAAGATGACAAAGTGTCTGAGGAAGTACCGCGAAGTCTGTACTATAAGGCCAGTTCTACTTCAAGCAGATTGAATTGCCATTTAGTTCGAAAAATGGAAAAAGGTTCACTTTGGGAAGAGTTCCAAGTTCGTGAAATATGAAGGCCAAATTTTACTGCGTCTCTGGTACACTGTGGGTGGAATCAGAGTCAGTGTACGGGTCTGGTGTAAACATGAGATCATCTATTTCTGTAGACAAAATATCGTCCACTGAAGTTGGTGTCAGTTGGAACACCTCGTGTAGTAGGTTAATTGCACAGAGATGTGAAGCATCGCTTTCAGCATAGGATGCCGCAGCAATGTTCGCGTCCGGTGTTACCTGTGTGCCTGTAGATCCATCTCGTACCTCAGCAGCAGCTGGAAGCGTCTGTGAGATCTCAATGAATGCCGTCATCAGGATTGGTAGCCTCTGGGGACAACACAGAGCATGGGCCGTTATCGGGTCCAGCAGAGTATCGATATCCGTTGGCGTTGCTGATGGAAATGTTAGACAGGTGTCTAACACGCATTCTTCACCGCATAGCAGGCATCGTAGAACAGGTAAGATGAAATCTTGCCAGATTGGTCTGAATGACAGGAACCACGTGGTATTAAGGTCCCGTAGACGAGTCATGCCCAAAAGCTGTACTATTCGCTCACGGCACTTTCGTTCAAGGAGAGCTTTCTCCATTTCGCTCGGAGTGATGTCTGCGAATAGGCTGGCCATAGCGAAATAGCAGGAAGAGAAATAGAATTCCGGCAACAAGTGCGAGAAGTAATGGTATGCCACCAAACACCGAATGTGCAAAGTTCGGGATGATTCCGAGTATTGCCTGGAAAGGTGCTAACAGACCGGAACAGATGCTCTTAAATACATGTACAATCCCGCTTGTATCAGACATGTTAAAGATACGTCCTATCATTTCCACGAAATGTATATGGCAGTTTGTACGTATTAAAGTCTGTATCTCAGCCGAAGTCCTTGCTACTTGTAGATCATAGGTTTCTTTGGCCGAGGTTAAAGGCACTGATTGTTGCAAAAGCATGTCTTTCATTCTGCTTATAGTATCAAATCTTATAAAAGAGACGTTCAGCGAAGGCCACAAAGGCGACTCCCTGACTGTGTCTATTGGGGCAAACAATACTTGCATACAGCAAGTGACCCTGGAGTTGACCGTTACTAGATATGGGATGCCTGGCTACATGCCGCAGCAACTCTGATCATTCAACATGAGGTAACTCCCATTAGAAAGTTGTCCAAACGTTGGATTAATCACAGCAGCTGGTGTACCCTGCTGATGGCAAGACAAATTTGCCACAGAACCATTGCAAGCCCCGTGTAAAGAAATGTCCTGACATATAAGTGAACCGCTCAGTGCACTTTTACAGTGTGTACCGCTCAAAAACACTTCAGGATCCTCACTCCAACATCTATATGTATACGGTAAATTCCAAGATGTCTTAATGTATTCCTTACCCAACCTTTCATATTTGCCTGCTTGCATTTGTCTGAGGCAATACTGAAACTGAAAAGTAGTCACAGGTAGTGTGATTTTGCCATGAATGAGCCATTCTGTAGCTGGTTTTTCTGCCACTGTGAATGGTAACTTTTCCAGTTTTTCAATGCTCAGCACTGTATACTTTGCTCCTCTTTGTGCCAGTTCGATCTGTTTATCAGTTAGATTGTATTCTGCAAACAGAGCTGACGTGTTGATGAAACGCCAAGGCACATAGCCCGCACGCAAAGATTGCAGCGTCCAGCTTAATAACACAATAGAACGTAATTGAGATTGGCCTTGCTGTAACATCGCCAAATCTTGTTCTAGTATGTCGATAGCAGAGGATACAATGTTGTCCAATGAATATATTCTGGAGGACAAAGTTGTTAACCCATTGTCGACCACAGTGAGTGTTTTCTCTAAATTAATACGATCAAGTTCACGTATTCGTTCTGCAGCCTCCATCTGTGACACTTTCCATGCTTCATTATAGGCAGCATAAATGCCGGCATATATGAAACGTTTTTGACGCGGTTTACTTGGTCCAAGCAAGAATTCCCTAAGGTCTGTGTCTTCTTTAAGTAAGGATAAGTGTTGTTTCACATCCTGTAGTGTAGATTTCTGCAGCTAATCGAGGCATAATTTTCCTACACTGTATGTTGTTACTACCCCCGGATGCTGTCTTTGGACGTATCTTGGGTCTGGCCTATGGATTGTAAAGCCCTGAGTTTTATTCAGGAATCTTTCCTGACAGTTGTTCGTGTCTGTGGGCCAGATCAACCATTTTCTCCAATCAGGATTAGTTCTGTTGAGTTGTAGTATTTGGTCAACTGTCACCGCTGCCTGTGTATTGTTATCACTTGCAGGTGTTGGTACAGAAGGTGTTTTCATCTCTTTGATCTTGGCTAGTCCAAGACAAGATGTTTGTTGGACAGTTTCATTCAAAAACATTATTTGTTCAGGGATGATACAGGCTCTAAACAAAGCTTCTATCCCCTGCACTTGCCAATCTTTAGTACCCCAGACAGTTTTTGTGTCTATTGTGTCTTTCCACAAGTCGAAACCCTGTCTAGACAGTTGGGCAATAAATGTTGCAGAGTAAATCTGTTTTGTATTTGTTAACATAATTTTCAGTCCTGTTTTGTTTACATTTTTATAGTAAAATGTTTCTGGATCAGATATATTGTAACCTGAAAAATATGGAAACTTGTTAGCAAATGTTTTTGAACTACCTTGTGGTGATGTAGGACAATGCTCCCATTGGTTAAACATAAACACATTTCTAGGGTATGCAGATTTATGCAAATAATGATGACCATAGTGGTTATAGCAATACAGTTGTTCATAGTCCGTGAACCCTCGAAATATTCATTTTTAGAAAATGCAGCAGATTTTTCTAGGTCAAAGATTATGTCGTTAACAGTCTCAAAGTCCCAATCATCAGAATAGGTACTGGACGAAATGAGATCACTTAGTGAAATTTTAAACAAATGTGGAATGTTCAATTGTTCCGTCGGGCCAAAAATATCAAAATCTGTTTTGTCCCACACTATACCATCCTGTATAGGAACGGCTGTGATGCTCACTGTTGACAAGTCGCTTGCTTCACGATGGGAAGATTTATGTGGTTTCAAAAGTACGTTCACATCTTTTCCTTCAGTGTTCACATGGATGTATCTGCCATTTATAAGCACGCGCATAGTTGTAACCAAAGCTAGCCAAAGCAGGAAAACAAATAGTCCAGAAATAATCCAGAGTTCAATCCATGGGGAAACCAGATAAGTCTTTTTCAGAAAGTGAAGAAAGTCTTGTACTTGCTGCTTGAATGTTAATGATGCTGCGTCGTTTCAGGTTCACTCGGATCTTCTGAGAACGTATCAAAGTTAATGAAATAGCCAGAAGCAGTTCTGTCACTTGTTGGAATTGAATCAGGATTTGTAGAAATCGCTGGAACCAGTTGATCACTTGCTACATTGGTGTAGACAGGTGTATTTGGACGAACTGTTACTTGATTTTCAAGAGGGATGAGTTCCATTGCATTATTGCCTAGTCCTTCATCTGTTACAGCTGAATTCTCGATGGTTATCAGTCTTTCAGTCTGAACCTCTTGGATAGTAGCGAGAGGAGTGCGTCTGCTACTAGGTCGGAGTCCACGAGGCCTACTATTTAGTATTGGCCACATACTGTGGTTTGATGAGGTCGATGGACACAAATCTTTTCTCCTTTCTTCCAGCAAGGGGCGGCAGAAGTACTGTTCTTGTTCCTTGAACTGCTAGGACAGGTACTGGTTGTCTGTAAGAAGGTCCAAATTCCTTCTTGTCCGCAAACTTTTCTCTGACTAGATCCCCAACTTTTGGAATCCAGACAGGCCTTGCTGGGACCGCCGGTTTTTCCCCAGTGGTGGTTGGCTGCAGGAATACGTTGCTTTGTTTCGATCTTAGTTCATTGAGTTCCTGTAAAACAGCCAAACGATCTTTGATATCAAACTGTTTATTTTCCACCACTGTGCCTACGTGTTCGAGGTCTGATACCCAGATTCTTGTCCCAAATTGTACCTCATATGGAGTGACCCCCCCTAGAGAACTTCTTGACAGGTTATTTAATAAGCGTTGGACCCCATAAAGATGTTTGACCCACCCATCACCCGAACCTAATACCCTAGCTGTTATAGACTGCTTTATGTCCCGGTTTTTCCTTTCCACAACCGAATTTCGCTCAGGATGGAATGGAGAGGAGTACCGCAATGCAACGCCCAGACTGGCCATGGCTTCTTTGTAAGCCCGAGAGCTAAACGCAGGGCCAAGGTCAGAATGTAGCGTGCCTATTGCGTATGTGCCGATAAAGACTCGCAAATCTTTTATAACAGTTCGAGCGTCAGCCGAGCGCTGAGGCCATATCCATAGGAACCTAGAGCATGAATCCACTGCAACCATGATATATTTATAGTTACCGTCCCTTTGCAAGGGACCGCAGTGGTCCAGGTAAACACAAGCTAATGGTTTGTCTGAAATTAACAGGGGTGTCTGCGCAGGACGTTTCACTGTTGAGACTTTCATCTGTTGGCAAATATCACATTCTAAAACATAGTTCTTGGTTTGTTTCCGAATGCCAGGCCACCAATATCTTTGCTTGAGTAAAGATACTGTTGCAGAAACACCTGCATGGGCAGAAGCTATCCCTTCGTGTGCTGCTAGGATTAGTCCTAATCTACGTTCCTTGTTTGGAATTACCCTATCCCCCACTCCAGGGATTCGAGCAAAAGGAACGCTGTTCGCATCAATTACATAAGAGTACTTGAGAGGAAACTTTTTTGGTAACGCTGCACCACTGCCTTTGCTCGTAGCATTGACAGCCAACATTATCTCACTGTCTATTTTTGTTTTTGAACGAGTGATCGCAGCTATGGAAGCCGTCTGAACAGCCCCCTTTGCGGCTTCGTCAGCCAATGAATTCCCTGCAACGTGAACGCCATCACGTTGATGACTCAGTGTGTGGATCACGTGAGCCTTTGGTAGTTCATTTTTCAACTGAACTACTTGTTCCCAAAGCGTTTTGTGCTTTATTGTGCCACCTTTCGCATCTTTGAAACCATTTTCAAGCCAGTTTTGTATATATTCATTATACGACTGAACACAGTAAAAGGAATCGCACACTATCAGTGTGGGGAATTCTCGATCTGTACTTTCAAGTGCCAGTTTGAATGCTTGTAGTTCAGCTCGCTGAGCTGTACAATCTCCTAGAGATTGAGTTTTTGTGACCATAAGTCTGAAGATGCCATCTCGCATGTGACCTTTAACAATTGCACACGCTGCACTGTAAGCTTGCTTACTCCCTGTTGCGGGTTGTGCGGATCCGTCAGTGTAAATTATGAATTCGTACTGATCGAGAGGCAGAATTTCAGTGGGCAGATTACATTCTTGTTCATATTGCAGGAACGCTTGTGTTTTTAAATCAGGATCAAAAACATATTCAACATCTGTTGCAGCAAGAGAATTAACCCATTGTATCCATCTTGGATGTAATGCTTTCGCATTTGGAATGCTTGCTTTTGTGACCGCTTCTAAAGCTGGTACTGGGGTTACGACAATAATGCGTTTCCCTTGGGCTAGGTTTCTTTCTTTTGCTACAGCGGTTTGAACTGCTGTAAGAATTTTTTCAGTTGAAGTAAAGTGCATTTCTGCTTGTGTATACAAATGAGATTTGTATGCGATTGGTATTTTTTCACCCTCATTAAATGTTAAGTAGGTGAATACGCATTGACCCGAAATTATTCGGATCACCAGGTTGCGTTGACTTACCCGTGTTTGTAAGTGATTTGTTGCTAACATGTTAGCCTGGAGTGAACGCAAGATTTCTGTGTGTTCCTGTGTCCAATTTCTGATTGAAAAATCAGGTTTGATTAATGCGTAGAGAGGTTTGACCCTTTCTGCGTAGTTTAGAATGTATGTTCTTCCAAAATTTAGGAAACCCAGGATGGATTATAAGTTTTTTAGCGTTTTTGGAGGTTGGAGCAGCGCACATTTCTCTAGAAAGTTAGCTGCCAAGATCTTACCTTCACTTGAAAGCTCATATCCTAGAAATAGGACATTGAGATGGGCAATTCTGGAATTTTTGAAGTTGAATTTGTAGCCCTCAGAGGCGAAGCCCAATATAATCGTATTCACCCTGTTCAAGTGTTTATCCAGGTCATCGTCTGTCAGATAGATGTCATCAACATAGGACAATGCCTCATTGTCATAAATTTGTAGTAACTCCATTACCCTCGCTGAGAATAAACCTGGGCTGTTCTTGAACCCTTGTGGGAGTCGACAAAATTGACGCTGGGTCCCCATTATGGAGAAAGCTGTTAAGTACCTGCTTTCAGGTGCTATGTTTTGACAAAAGAAACCATTTGAGATGTCTAATGTGGTTTTATATTTTTTACGCACAATGTTATTCATTAATGCTGTGCTATGTGCATTTTGCACTGCAAAAGTTTTAGAACAAGTGTTTAAGTGTCTGTAATCCAAAACTAGACGATATGTATTGTCTGGTTTGGAGACAGGAAACAAAGGATTGTTCATTGAGGAGGTGCATGTTTCAATCACCCCTTGGTATTCAAGTTGATCTAAGATCTCCCTGACCTGTTTTTTAGCTTCTTGCTTTATCAGGTACTGCCTTTGTGCAGTTGGTTCATGTTTCAGATGTATTTTATGGTGAGGTGAGTCCTCATCCCATCCTACATGATTTTTATATAATGCTGGGGCCTGGGCTACTGCCCATTTCCTGGCATATGTATATTGTAGGTGAATTGGAATATGGTTAGAGAAGGCGGGCATAATAATGTCCTCGCCGTGTGGGCACTCTCTGACAAATTGTGGTGGCCAGTCTTTTTCTGCTAGAAGTATATCATAGCCCCTTGAAAGTTTTTCCCAAAAGAGTGCTTTCACCTGCCTAGGTATGTCTCCCTCCATCCGGAATGTTATTTCATATAACTTTTGTGGAGTACTAACCCTGGTGTCTACAGTCTCAACTGTAATGTACTCATTCAAGTCCACTATCTCCAGAAGTTCCTTCAGGTTCTGGCGAGTTATTGTGACTTCTGCTGCACTGTCCAGCATTGTCTGAGCCCATTCTCCGTTCTTGAGTTGTGTTCTCAGTATTCTCGGCATGTCTGATCTTTAGACCTGCTACTTTCTTTTTGGAGAATTGAGGTTTTGTTTTATTTTTTGGAGCGTGTTTTTCTTCTTTGGTGTAGGAAGGTGGAATCTGACTACATGGTTGCCCCCACTTTTTTCCTGGTGTTTTGTTGGTTTTTGACTTAGTTTGGCTGGGAACCTGCTATTCAGGTCCCCAGCCTATCTGCTTTCTCTTTAAATGACTTGGAGTGCACTCTAGGTGCACTAGTGATTGGATACTGTGGTACCTTATGAGTCCCTAATATATGGTACCTTAGGTACCAAGGGCATAGGTACTTCACAGGCCTACCAGGGGCTGAAGCATGTATTATGCCACCCCTGGGAAGCAGACTAAATCTGACACCACAGGACTGCTACTGCAGCCTGGGTGAGGAAGTGCTAGCACCCCTCACTGAGATATAGGTCCCCTATATCTCTCCTGCACACACATTGAGACTTATCAGTCACCCCTAAAGCAGGCCCTATCGATCCTGAGGGCAGGGTGCTTAGTTTCCATGTGAGGGGGTGCCTCTGCCTGAGCAGGGCCCCTCTGCAGCTCTCAGAGTCCATTCTCTGGGGCTGTTTGTGGATGCGGTTAAACCATATACTTTTAAGTGCATTATATCCTCGCGGTAAAATGCTAACTTTGGAATAGCTGCATCAAAACATGTCGTGTTTGGTGTCAAACATCTTGGAATACTACCCCCCCGCCAGTCCTGGTGGGGGGGTAGCATTCCACCCTTCTAGAGGGATAGACATGTACCTACTGTGGAAACGTGGTAGAATCCAGCAGAGCCCTGGCATCACAAAATGGATGCCACCAGTCACAGACACTGGGCTGCCCTCCTGCTGATGACCAACACTCGCAGTGAAGGAAGCCCAACAATAGATATCCTGTCCCAAGGGGGTGTGACCACCTCCCAGACAGGGTTTAGTGTATTGGGGCTGGGTGGGTGCACTCTTAGAGTGCTTTGAAGTCCTGCACTGGGGGAGCAGAAGGCTCCTCTGTGCATATGCCAGTTCAAACCAGCTCAGGGGCTACCTGCCCCTGCTCTGGCGCAAAACTGGACAAAGGGAAGTGGGTGTAGCCACCCACTCCCCTGACCCTCCCATAGGTGGGGTCATAGAGCTAGTCCCTCCCTTTCTTTTAGTATAAGAGGGGGAACCTGTGCATTGCACCCTAGATTTCCCTGGACGATGCTCTGAAGATGAATCCCGGACCTTCGACGTTCCACTATCTTTGGAAGACTGAAGAATCTCCCTTGGAGTCAAGGAGTGACTCCTCTGCTTGGCAGGCACCAAAAACTACAAACGACGGTCGCAAACTACGCCGCTCCCGCCGGAGTCCGAAGTCCCTGCAGCCCAAGAAGTGGATTTCCTGACTTCTCAAAGGCCATCGTGAGTCCCCAGCGAAGCTGAGGCCACTGGACCCCAAGAGTGACGAGGAACCGCGACCCCTGGGTACCGTGCACTATTGTCAAGTGCAACCCCTTCACAACGTTCCACGAACTTGTGCTTTAGACCACGTGTGGTCCTAGCCTCCAGCAGGAATTTCTCCGAAGATTAGAGGCCTACCACGTCCTGAGAGACCGTGGGCCCCTGTGAGCGAATCCTCCCGAGGCGTCTTCGCGATCCCTTGCCAGCCGGCTTGAGGGTCCCCAGAAGACCTCTGGTTGCTCCAGGCCTGCCCTGACTTACCTCCACTGGGTGAGTCCCCCAGACCTTGCTGGTCTGCGCCATTGCCTCTTCACACTTTCCCCAAGACTTGCTATTACCAAGGCTTGTTGGCTCCGATCGAGCCGCCGACACCGCAGTAAGCTGCAGACATCGTGGGACTCACCGAATCCAGCTCCTGGTTGTCGTCGACGCCTCCTGGACCTCGTGGCTGAAGAGTCAAGGCACCAGCGAATGACCTGAATCTTGCGATGACGGTGGGCATCCATCTTCCTTGCCCCGAGTCACTGCCAAGTGACTTTGAACACTGTCCCCTCTGCTTTCAGGTCTTCCATCTTCCGAATCCCGGCTTGGATTCCTCCGGACACTTCTCCTGTCGCCGCAAGCAGCAAGTCTTCACTGGCTCCCATTGAAAACGACGCCGCGACCCGACACCAAAGAACACCTATGCACCCGGCTCCCCTGGGTGAGGTAACTTCAGCACTACGGTGCTCCTGTGGGTGTGGGCCCTAGAACTACTTACCCTGTAAGTGACTTGCTTGTAGCTTCCCTCAAAGTGTCCAAAAACTCTAATTTTCTAAGTGCGACAATTGCGCTGACTCGTACAGGGTTCGCGTCTGTGTTAGACACACCGCGTCCATCTCCTTTGTAACACTATCTAGAACTGTATCCTTCGACTCGTACTGAGTCCGATTGGTGTTCGCCTCGAACACACAAAGGGCCTGTAACACTGAGATCTCCATTGCACTGACTCGCATAAGGTTCGCGTCTGTGTTAGACACAGCGCGTCCATCTCCCTTGCAACTCTATCTGTAACCGCGTCCTTCGACTCGTACAAGGACCGATCGGTGTGTTCGCCTCGAACACGCAAGGGACCTTTAACATTGAAATCTCAATCGCGTCTGTGCGCATAGACTCGTACAGGACTCGCACCGGGGCCAGGTCACCGCGTCCGTCCCCTGTGGGTCTCCTACAACTACCTGGGGTGGTTCTTGGGGGTCCCTTGATTCTAGATGCCTAGACCTAGGTCTAGCCAAACTAAGATTGTGATATTCGATGGTGCTAAACTTATTCTGATAACATTTGACTTGTACATATGTTCCTGACTTCTAATCTCATAAAGAGATTAGTAGAGAGTGTTTATTAATAAATACATATATATTTGATATATATACCTGTGTGGTGTCTTTTCATTTGGTGATTCAAGAGATTGTGTGGTAAAACAAGCTGCTTTACATTCCTTCAAGACTTAGCCTGAAGGCTGCTCTCCACAGCTACCACTAGGATAGCTTTCTATAAAGGTTGTCTTAAACCTATCTACCATAAGAGTCGAATTGTTCTGGTGCAAGGTGTCCACTTTAATTAGTGAACAGCATATACCAGGCCAACTTCTCACATTGGTGGGCAGCGTGTGGGATTCCAGCTTGCTATTGTTTTACCAGAAAATCTCTATTTGAATTACTAACTGAAAACCACTATAGGTACTTAAGGTACATATAAAGTCAAGCTTAGTATCAATAAGTTCTACTGAACTTAGAGCTGTGTGCCAAGGGATAGCACACCCTTTCTACAGCTCAAGCTAGTATCAGTAGGCCACAAACTAGTGTAGGTAGTACAACACTGCACAACACTAGAATGTCCTTAAAGAGTGGATCCACTCAGCCTCAGTATAAGGACATGGCTTTCTCTGACTTGAGAGCCATGTGTGTTGAAAGACACCTGAAGCTAGGACAGAGTCCCTCCACACTACACCTGATAGATCTGCTGACAGCAGATGATCTTAGATTGGCTCTAGGAGCTAATGGGTCTGAATCAGGGAGTGGGTCAATTACAGTATCTGGGTCAGATGATGAAAATCAGAATGACCAAGACTCTGTGATTGAAGGGCCAGGCTCCAAGGGGCCTGAAAAGGACAGAGGAATTCTCCCTAAGAGAGCTGACAGAGTGGAGGAGAGGCATAGGTCCCCTTCCAGGGAATCTGACCACTCTAATCACTCTGGCAGAGAATTTGTCCACCAGAGGAACTCATACTTTCCCATAAGAGAGACCTCCTCTGAAAGAATGTGCAAACTGCTGCAGTATGAGGAAGCAAGAGTTGCCCTCAGAACCAAGCAGTTGGCACTGGATAGAGAAGCCCTGGAGATCCAGAGAGCTTCTAGAAGAGAGGGGTTAGAACCCCTTGGTGGCAGCAACAGTGTCCCTAGAGGCAGAGAATATATTCCAGACCATAGGAACCTGAGCAAGGTTGTTCCTCCCTACCAGAGTGGGGATGATATCCACAAGTGGATAACTGCTATGGAGAGGGCCTGTAGAGTACAGCAGGTCCCCCAAAGGCAGTGGGCAGCAATCTTGTGGCTCTCCTTTTCAGATAAAGGTAGAGACAAGCTCCTCACTTTTAGAGAAGAGGATGCTGATAACTATGAAGTCCTGAAGAGTGCACTGATAGATGGGTTTGGCTTAACCACTGAGCAGTACAGGTTGAAGTTCAGAGATACCCAGAAGGCACAGACTCAGGACTGGACTGACTTTGTAGATTGTGCAACCAAGGCTCTGGAGGGTTGGCTGATTGGCAGTAGGGTTACTGATCTCAAAGGATTGTACAATTTGATTATGAGGGAGCAGATCCTTAATAATTGTCAAAACCAGCTTTTGCACCAGTACCTGGTGGACTCTGATCTGACCTCTCCCCAAGAATTGGGAAAGAAGGCAGACAAATGGGTCAGAACCAGGGTGAGCCCTAAGAATCAGGGTGGTGACCAGAAGAAAGATTCTACCAAGTCCCAAGAGAAAGGTGGGGATAAATCTAAGGATAAGTCCACTACAGGGCCCCAAAAGTCCTCTTCTGGGGGTGGGTCCCAAACTCCTTCCTCTCCTGAAAAGAAACCATATTGCCATGTCGGTAAAAAGCCTGGACACTGGAAAACTGATCCCAGTTGCCCCAGGATTGGCAATAAAGAAACTGTTCCTCCAGCTATTACTACCACCCCTCCTGGTACTACCAGTAGTAATCCTCCAGTTGGGAGTAGTGCACCCAAAAATTTAGGTGCTTTTGCAAGGGGAACAGAGTTGGGCCCTAGTTTAGACAGGTCCCCCTCAACAGACTCCTCAGACTCTGATGGTGGTATAGGATTTGCCACCTTTACCATGGGTCCCATTGCATTGGGCAGGTACAGACTGGAGCCAATGATTAATGGTCGGAAGGCTGTGGCATTCAGGGACACAGGGGCTAGTGTCACCATGGTGGCAGGGAAACTAGTCCCCCCTCACCAGCTTTTACCTGAGTTTAAGTACCAGGTGACCAACATTGATGGTGTCAGGACAGATCACCCCATGGCCATAGTCAATCTCAGCTGGGAGGGGGTCACAGGCACAAAAAGAGTGGCAGTGTCCCCCAACTTGCCCGTAGATTGCCTGATGGGCAATGATCTGGAAATTTCAGCCTGGGCTGAAGTTGAACACCAAACCCATCTGAAGGTGCTAGGCGTCCCTGAAAAAGCTAGTGGGGCTGTGATGGCCACAGCCCCAGCCCAGGGAAATGCTGGAGAGATGGAGCCTGGAAGAATGGCCCACTCTCCCCCAAAAGAGAGCACAGGGGTTGAAGAAAAGTCTCCTTCCCCCAGACAGCAGGTAAGGGTCAGCCTCCTCAGGGAACTGATCCTACCCCTAGTGAAGGAACTGCCCCAGAGATAGTCAGGCCTGGCCTGGCCCCACCCCTGATGGCAGAGGACCCTTCCAAGGTGGTACCCAGTCTGGAGTAGGTAACCTGCCCCTCTCTACCCTACCTCAGTCAGCCCAGGGCTGCAGAGGTCAGGGAGGTCAGTGGACCCCACAGGGCCCCCTGTCCAGAGGAACCCCCCATCAGCAGATTAGGGGCACCGAGTCTAGTAGCCCTAGCCAGGTGAAAATTCCTCCACACACTGAGGGATCCCCCATACCTTTGTGTAGGGACCTTCCCCAGAAGGACTCTGTTAGGCAAGGGCAAACCTGGAACCAAAAGGTCCCAAACCTGCCATGTCCCTCCAGTGTTCCACCCAAAGGGACCCAACCCCCAGCTGTAGGCAGCCAAAGGTTGACCCTTAGAGCAAAGTGCAGCTCAGTCATGGAAAGACAGGCATACATGGTGACCAGTGATCTGAGGAAACTGAGACCAACTTCCCTAGGGTCTCACTTCCCTGCTCAGACACCTCATCAGCCTTGTCCTTTACCAAAACACCCCACAGGTAGTAATTCCCCATGGTGGAGACCCTCTCATACCCTTAGGGTGAGGGATAACTTAGTGGACCATAAGACAGGGGGTAACCATGCTAGTGCAGGTACTTCCTTATATGGCCACTCAGTAAATACAGGCTCACCTGGACAAGGTTAGCCTCATCTCCTTTCGTTTGGGGGGTTATGTAGGAAGGTGGAATCTGACTACATGGTTGCCCCCACTTTTTTCCTGGTGTTTTGTTGGTTTTTACTTAGTTTGGCTGGGAACCTGCTATTCAGGTCCCCAGCCTATCTGCTTTCTCTTTAAATGACTTGGAGTGCACTCTAGGTGCACTAGTGATTGGATACTGTGGTACCTTATGAGTCCCTAGTATATGGTACCTTAGGTACCAAGGGCATAGGTACTTCACAGGCCTACCAGGGGGTGAAGCATGTATTATGCCACCCCTGGGAAGCAGACTAAATCTGACACCACAGGCCTGCTACTGCAGCCTGGGTGAGGAAGTGCTAGCACTCCTCACTGAGATATAGGTCCCCTATATCTCTCCTGCACACACATTGAGACTTATCAGTCACCCCTAAAGCAGGCCCTATCGATCCTGAGGGCAGGGTGCTTAGTTTCCATGTGAGGGGTTGCCTCTGCCTGAGCAGGGCCCCTCTACAGCTCTCAGAGTCCATTCTCTGGGGCTGTTTGTGGATGCGGTTAAACCATATACTTTTAAGTGCATTATATCCTCGCGGTAAAATGCTAACTTTGGAATGGCCGCATCAAAACATGTCGTGTTTGGTGTCAAACATCTTGGAATACTACCCCCCCGCCAGTCCTGGTGGCGGGGGTAGCATTCCACCCTTCTAGAGGGATAGACATGTACCTACTGTGGAAACGCGGTAGAATCCTGCAGAGCCCTGGCATCACAAAATGGATGCCACCAGTCACAGACACTGGGCTGCCCTCCTGCTGATGACCAACACTCGCAGTGGAGGAAGCCCAACAATAGATATCCTGTCCCAAGGGGGTGTGACCACCTCCCAGACAGGGTTTAGTGTATTGGGGCTGGGTGGGTGCACTCTTAGAGTGCTTTGAAGTCCTGCACTGGGGGAGCAGAAGGCTCCTCTGTGCATATGCCAGTTCAAACCAGCTCAGGGGCTACCTGCCCCTGCTCTGGCGCAAAACTGGACAAAGGGAAGTGGGTGTATCCACCCACTCCCCTGACCCTCCCATAGGTGGGGTCATAGAGCTAGTCCCTCCCTTTCTTTTAGTATAAGAGGGGGAACCTGTGCATTGCACCCTAGATTTCCCTGGACGACGCTCTGAAGACGAATCCCGGACCTTCGATGTTCCACTACCTTTGGAAGACTGAAGAATCTCCCTTGGAGTCAAGGAGTGACTCCCCTGCTTGACAGGCACCAAAAACTACAAACAATGGTTGCAAACTACGCCGCTCCTGCCGGAGTCCGAAGTCCCTGCAGCCCAAGAAGTAGATTTCCTGACTTCTCAAAGGCCATCGTGAGTCCCCAGCGAAGCTGAGGCCAGTGGACCCCAAGAGTGACGAGGAACCGCGACCCCTGGGTACCGTGTACTATTGTCGAGTGCAACCCCTTCACAACGTTCCACGAACTTGTGCTTTGGAACATGTGTGGTCCTAGCCTCCAGCAGAAATTCCTCCGAAGATTAGAGGCCTACCACGTCCCGAGAGACCGTGAGCCCCTGTGAGCGAATCCTCCCGAGGCGTCTTTGCGATCCCTTGCCAGCCGGCTTGAGGGTCCCCAGAAGACTTTCTAAAGACACCAAAGGGCTCCCCTGGTTGCTCTAAGCCTGCCCTGAGTTACCCCCACTTGATGAGTCCCCCAGACCTTGCTGGTCTGCGCCATTGCCTCTTCACACTTTCCCCAAGACTTGCTGTTACCAAGGCTTGTTGGCTCCGATCGAGCCGCCAACATGGCAGTAAGCTGCAGACATCGTGGGACTCACCGAATCCAGCTCCTGGTTGTCGTCGACGCCTCCTGGACCTCGTGGCTGAAGAGCAAGGCACCCGCGAACGACCAGAATCTTGTGACGACGGTGGGCATCCATCTTCCTTGCCCCGAGTCACTGCCAAGTGACTTTGAACACTGTCCCCTCTGCTTTCAGGTCTTCCATCTTCCAAATCCCGGCTTGGATTCCTCCGGACACTTCTCCTCTCACCGCAAGCAGCAAGTCTTCACTGGCTCCCATTGAAAACGACGCCGCGACCCGACACCAAAGAACACCTATGCACCCGGCTCCCCTGGGTGAGGTAACTTCAGCACTACGGTGCTCCTGTGGGTGTGGGCCCTAGAACTACTTACCCTGTAAGTGACTTGCTTGTAGCTTCCCTCGAAGTGTCCTAAAACTCTAATTTTCTAAGTGCGACAATTGCGCTGACTCGTACAGGGTTCGCGTCTGTGTTAGACACACCGCGTCCATCTCCTTTGTAACACTATCTAGAACTGTATCCTTCGACTCGTACTGAGTCCGATTGGTGTTCGCCTCAAACACACAAAGGGCCTGTAACACTGAGATCTCCATTGCACTGACTCGCATAAGGTTCGCGTCTGTGTTAGACACAGCGCGTCCATCTCCCTTGCAACTCTATCTGTAACCGCGTCCTTCGACTCGTACAAGGACCGATCGGTGTGTTCGCCTCGAACATGCAAGGGACCTTTAACATTGAAATCTCAATCGCGTCTGTGCGCATAGACTCGTACAGGACTCGCACCGGGGCCAGGTCACCGCGTCCGTCCCCTGTGGGTCTTCTACAACTACCTGGGGTGGTTCTTGGGGGTCCCTCGATTCTAGATGCCCTAGACCTAGGTCTAGCCAAACTAAGATTGTGATATTCGATGGTGCTAAACTTATTCTGATAACATTTGACTTGTACATATGTTCCTGACTTCTAATCTCATAAAGAGATTAGTAGAGAGTGTTTATTAATAAATACATATATATTTGATATATATACCTGTGTGGTGTCTTTTCATTTCGTGATTCAAGAGATTGTGTGGTAAAACAAGCTGCTTTACATTCCTTCAAGACTTAGCCTGAAGGCTGCTCTCCACAGCTACCACTAGGATAGCTTTCTATAAAGGTTGTCTTAAACCTATCTACCATAAGAGTCGAATTGTTCTGGTGCAAGGTGTCCACTTTAATTAGTGAACAGCATATACCAGGCCAACTTCTCACACTTGGATTTCACGCGTTCTTCTCTATTTTCTGACCGTCCTCTTCTTTCCGAAGTCTGTGATGAGATCTGAAAGGTACAAGAGGAACGTGTATCAGTATCTTGATACCTGTCAGGCTTTCTCAAATTATCCCTATTCCTGAGGTTATACCTCCTTTCAGAGGGTTCCTTTTGAGGAGACCTACCTCGGGATTGGGAACGTTTCTCGTTTGAATTTTGTTTAGTAGTTTCCCACTTCTTTTTAGAAGATGTAGGATTTTGTTTAATAGAGTCCTTCTCAGGACTTTCAGATAGTTTCGGCTTCACTGGTCTTCCACCCAAACTATCTCTGCCTAATTCTGCATAAGATTGTTCAATTATTCTGGGTAGCTCAGTTTGATGTTCTGTAACATCGAATTCCCTTAATCATTGGCGGATCGCCACTGCTGCTGCCTCCCCTTTAATATTAGATAATATTATTGTTGAGACCTGGTCGAAATTTTTCAGTAATTTCATACCTAAATTCAGAGCAGGCTCTGCCCCGTATTCATTTTGAATTTGTTTCAGGACATCAGGTATTACCGCAATTGACGGAATGCCATGTGTTTTAGTATAGATGGCAGCAAAGACTGAACCCCATGTGTTGCAGTCTTCCAGTTGTGGTGTGATCCCCATTGGTAAACAGATGGTTAGGATTCTGTGTTTCTCATATGGGCTAGTAATAGGAAATACTGCTTCGATTTGAGTAATTTTTTGAGCTATCCAAAATGGAATTTGCTCACGTTTTGTGGGCATTTTATGGTTTAAATCTTTTATTAATTTTCAACATTGAGAGACAAAAGACCCCCAGCTCCTGAGAACGGTGCACTAGAGACACACAGTGTCGCAGAAAGCAGCATTACAAAAGTAAAATGCAAGGAGCGGGTCTACGGGGAACGACAATATGTAGGGATAGGGAAAGGGAACAAATGAATCCGCAGAGCTAGCGGCTCCATGTAGAGTGCAAATAGGAGGGGTGAAAGCGGACACCCCTGCCTAGTGCCCCTACCTATGGGGAAACGCGAGGATGTCTGGCATTCACCCGTACCGTCGCTTTAGGTAGGCGATAACAGTTGAGGATCCGGGTACGCAGTTTATCACCACAGCCGAACCGAAGCAAGACCTGCTCCAGGTAGGGCCAATGTACCCGATCGAATTCTTTTTCGGCATCGATCGCCAGCAACATGTACTCTCCTGATGTGCGGGACACCTTTTCTATTAGGTGGAGTATCCTCTTGTTGTTGTCACTCGTCTGCCGTTGTGGGATAAAGCCGGCCTGGTCAGGCTCTATTAATTGGGCCATGTAGGGTGCTAGACGAGTGGTGAGGATGCTGGTGTATAACTTAATATCTACGTTCAGTAGGGATATCGGCCTATAAGCGCTGCATTGCGTTTTGTCCTTCCTGGGTTTCGGGATAACCACTAGCGATGCTTCTAGCATCTCCTCTGGGATGGCCCCGACATGTGCAAAGGTATTGAAGAGGTCGCGCAATATGGGAGCTATTTGGGTGCAGAAGGTTTTATAAAAGGCTGCTGTGTAGCCGTCCGGCCCAGGTGATTTGCCCAGCTTAAGGCGGGAAATCGCTGCTATAACCTCCTCAGTGCCAATGTCTCTGTCTAGGTATTCGGCCTGCGCCCCGCTGAGAGCTGGCATTGCCGCCTTCTCTAAAAAGTCACTGCAGTGTAGTGGTTCTAAGGAGTCGCTGGCATATAGCTTTGCATAAAAGTCCCTGAAAGTTTCCGCAATCGCCACAGCGTCTGTGGTAAGATCCCCCCCGGCAGTGTGGATAGTCTGCACTCCCTGGCGCTGCCTAGTTTCGCGTAGCTTATGAGCCAAAAGGCGACCACACCTATCGCCCCCTGTGTAGTAGGAGTGTCGGAGACGGAGAGCTGCATATTCGGCCCGGTCCTGGTCAAGTGCTGCAAGCTGTTTCCGCTCTGTGCAAAGTTGGCACCAGACCCTGGCTGCCCCAGTACGCTGATGCATCTGCTCAAGTTCAGCCACCCGCTGAGTCAGCTCAGCTCGCTTGCGGCTGCGCTCTGCATTTTCAGCTGTGGATATGGCTATCAATTCCCCTCGCAGCACTGCCTTAAGGGCCGTCCATTGTGTCGCCAATGAGGTGTCTGAGGTGCTATTATGCGCAAGGTAATCCATGATAGCAGACTTAATTTGATCGACGGTAGAGGTCCGGTGCAGCAGTGTATCGCGAAGTCGCCAGTGTCTCAGCGGTTGTCGTGCAGGGGGGAATTGGAAGGAGGCAATGACTGGAGAGTGGTCCGAAAGGGACGCCGTCACAATCTCAGAGTCAATAGCCAGTTCCTGGAGTGAGGTGGAGCTGAGGAGATGGTCTAGTCTAGCGTACGTTTTGTGTGCTACCGAGTAGAAAGTGTAGGCTCGGCTATGGGGGTGGAAGTGTCGCCATAGGTCAACTATACCCAACTCTTGGAGATACTTCAACCAAGCCGGAGAAAGAGTGCCAACCTGGCTCGTGCGCTGACATGAGCAGTCGTGAATGTTGTCGAATACCATATTCAGGTCCCCCCCAAGTAGTAGGTGTCTCTCCGAGTTAGCGGTTGCCTCAGTAAGTGCCCTGTGAAAGAATGTGTCCTGGCCTTCATTGGGAGCATAGATGGATCCCACTATGAAGGAAACTCCAGCGACTTGGAACTGATACGTGAGTAAGCGACCCCTAATCTCCACCTCCTTATGGAGCACTTTACCTTGGAAGGAGCGGGAGACGAGGATGGCGACCCCAGCGGATTTAGTAAGGTTGGAAGAAAATAGCTGTGTGGGGAAGGCACGTGATTTCAGCCTGTGGTGATCTTTAGGGATAAGGTGTGTCTCCTGTAGGAGGCAATTGTCAGCTTTGGATTGCTCCAAATAGTGGAGGACCGCCCTGCGCTTGATGGGGTTATTCAAGCCGCGTACGTTTAGAGTGAGAATTCTAGTAGGTGTGTGTGGCATCGGGGTTAATAGGAAAAGCAAGCTGAAGCATAGAACAGCCTATACTATCTGACAGCTGATCCGCATAGCATGGTGTGGAAAGGTGGACGAGAGGACCCAACCCAAAAAAAAAAACCAAAAAAGCCCCTAAACATAAGCCCCAAAACAACATCCATGAGGGGACAGTTCGAGTAGTTGTAATCAATGAACAGTGTCCGTCATCCCGAGATGACCGGTCAAAAAAGTGAGGGGGTTCCGTGTCGTGACCAAGCGGGAGAGTGCCACTCCACCCGCCGCCCGCCTAGGCCCAAAGCGGGAATAAGCAACAGGACCAAAATAGCATCCAGAGTCCCCAAGTGTCATTTAGTGCTGGGGCCCTCTCCTGCGAGGGCCTCCGATACAGCTGTGAGAGCTACCTGTTGGTTCTTGGCTATTTCAGCTTTGTGCGATTTCCGGGAGCGTCTTCGCCTGCCTTGTCGCTGCCATCCGGATGGGGAAACCTCAGGACCAGTCTCATCACCGCGATCATCTTCATCCTCGCTCGGCAGGGTGAGGCCCAGCAGCCGGCACGTATCTATTAATGAGCGAAGTTGCTGAAGCCTACCATTGTATCTGAAGATTAAGCGAAAGGGGTGTCCCCATGAGTACGGGATCCCCTGCTGTCTCAGATGTTCTGTCACCGGGCGGAACTGTCGACGCCGTTGCAGGGTGATCAAAGCTAAGTCCTGGTACAGCACCGGTGAGTGGCCTTGGAAGGAGATAGGGTGCTGAGATCTCGCCTTTGCCAAAATGGTTTCTTTCACCCTAAAGTCTTGCACACACACCAAAATGTCCGCCGGAAGGGCATTGGGAGCCCGGGGTGGCCCCACTCTGTGTGCTCTGTCGAGGATAATATCAGAGTCATGGGAGTCGCCCAATATATGCCGGAAGAGACTATTGGAAAAAGCAAACAGGTCTTTGGTATCCTCCGTTGTTTTCACCCCCCTGATTCTAATGTTATGTCTGTGGGACCTATTTTCCAAGTCCTCTAGATGCGATTGAATGTCCACGTGCTGATCTTGCATCCTAATGACCTCCTGCTGGAGCGTCGTCATCTCTGCCGCCACTGTATCACTCTTTTCCTCCAGAGTGGCTACTCGCTCTCCCACAGCGTCCACATCCCTCCGCAGCTCTTTGACCTCCGCCGCAAATTCTGTTTTGACTGATTGTATGTCCTCTCGGAGGGTGAGAAACAGTGACTCCAGGAAGGCCTTAGTTATTGGCTCATCCCTGGCCGACGCGGAAGGTTTAGGCGTTTCCTTCCCAGGGTCGGCAGTCGCCATGTTAGGGTTGGACAGCGAGCGGCCAAAGATATCTTTGAGAGGTTTCCCCTTCCTTGTTCGCGAAGTGGACATGCCCCTCTGACGCCCCCTGACCCGGGGTTTGGAGAGGTGAAAGTTAGGGGAGCCCTAACGCGGTCTGCCGCTCAGTCAGTGGAGAGCCAACTTGTTGAGCGTCTGCAAATCGTGATTGTCTCTCTGGCTACCTCCAGGCCCCTGTCGCCGTTGCGGGAGCTCCGGTCTGGAATGGGGGGAGAAAACGCTACATCCAGGGACTCTCCCTGCCACCCACGGGGCGCTGCGCCGCCGTCCCCGGAGGAAGTGGCCAGACCACGACAGTGGATTGCGAGCTCAGACGCCCCGGTGGGCGAGGCAGGTCAAAGGAGGCGGCAGAACCAGCGCAGGCAGGGAAGACAGGACCCCTCCAACAGTCCCCGACCCACACAGATCTCCTCACCAAGTGCGTCCCGAGTTTCGGCTGGCTGGAAGAATCACTCCAGTGCAGGCTATAGGGCTGCCCGCACCCCGGCCACCAACTTAGGCCCCCGAGGCGGCGGGCCAGACAGGCTCAATGGTGTGTGTGGCAGGCGGTAGGTGTCCGCGTCGCGCCAGGGGTCAGCTTCCCTCCACCAGGCTAATCCCCACGTCGGTCGGCAGGAAAGTATTGAGGCCTCTGCCCGGGCCTCCGCAGCTGTTGTGAGGGTCGGGGGCAGGGAGCCTCGGGGGGCCGCCGGCGGCGGGACCCCGTCAGTGGTGCTGTCTTTGCCCATGTCTGGGCCTATCGGGTAGTCGTGGGTCAGCTCCTGTGGCGCCTGGAGTGTGGTTCCCCCGCAAGCAACCAGGGGAGCGCTCCGGGATCGTAGCTCTAGGCAGTAACGTCGTGGGCCCAACGCGCTGCCTCCCCCAGCACGTCCTCACTCACCGCTCCAATCCAGCGCTTCTGGGCGGGTGTGCGGCCCCCGCGGCCTCCCTCTCTCGGGGCTCGCGTCGCTGCTCTCCACCGCTCCTCGACCACCAATATCACGCAGGCCTCGGGGGTGCGGCCCGGTGGGAGCCGAAAGCAGCTAGTCCAGTGGTGCTCCCCCCGGCTCGCGAGGCTCCAGCGGTCTCTACTGCACCTCTGTGGGCCCCGGCTGTCTCACTCAGGGCACCCCGGTCGCCCAGGGCCTGCGGCCTACCTCACCCAGAGCCCCGCCTCCACCTCGGGCGGGACGATACCAGATGTCGGGGATCCCAAGGCCCAGAGGGCCACGCGTTGATCTTTGCTGGAACTCTCCTCAGTCGGTCGGCGGGAGCACCGGTGCATGGCTGGGGTACTCCGGCGCAGCCTGGATCAGCCCTGTAGTCCCTGGATGCCTTCACGGACACGCTGGTCTCTCGGGCGGAGCCCGCCGCACTTCCTCAGGCCCGGCGCCCCCAGGGGTCACCGCCCCCAGGGCCCGGCCGTGCAGCTGAGCCCGCCACACGCGCACCTCCCGGATCGTGAGAGGGACGGCTGCTCAATAAGATGCTGGCCCGATGGTCGGAAACTCCAATCCACCGCCTTGTCGTGGCCGTCCTCCGCCGGGCCCAGGAGGAACGCCGCTATGCCCACACGTGGCCCCGCCGGGCTCGCTGCTCTCTGCGTCTTCCGCGGGGCTTCAAAGGCTGAGCAGGAAGGTCCCGGTCTGGGAGACCCTCCGACGGGACCTTAGGTGGAATTTACACCCCGTGAAGGACCGGTAATGCTATTTTCGGTGGGCGGCAGGTAGGAGCTCTGAATCGTGCGTCCTACTTCGCCGCCATCTTGGCCATGCCCCCTTTTGTGGGCATTTTACCCATGACTGCGTATAGAGTCTGTGGTGTAATTTTTAGTGTATTCCCCGGTTGATGAGTTTGATTTGGAATTGTTAATGGTGGTTGGACTGTGAAAGTCCGCATGACATATTGGACCAATTGTCTGTAGATTTTTATTAACTCTGTGAGTTGAGTAAGTAGTTCCTCATCTGACATTATATCCAGTTCAGGATGGGGTGTGTAGCCGGCTAGAATCGGCCATGTTGCTCCTGGTCTACCTAGTGGACCGAGCCTGGTAATGTTTCTGTGATGTTTTAGGGTGCCTTTAAACCAGAGCTGATGCTCCTGGTATGTTAATGGAATTTCTATATCCTCGAACGGGATGTATTCCTCTGGTGGATCATCTTCTTTGTAGAAGTGAAACAGTTTTGTAACTGAATTTGATTCAGGAAATATTACCCATGAATAGAATACCTCTGTCTGAAATGATTCGTGTGCCTCTATCACGAAAACTGCTCTACCTCCTCTTGGTGGTAGGCCGTGTTTTATGAGTTTTAGAGTGATGGCTCTTCTTAAGTTTGGATTGATGTCTATGACACCCTCCTCGGTTTCAATAAAACCTGTGATGTTATAAGCTGTTACAGCTGGGTGACCCGCAACTTCACCGTTGTCGGAGTCATGCATTTTGTTTTTTGAAAAATGTAGAACAAGTTTCAAGGAAACAAAGATAAGGTGCACAATATTTTGGAACACTGTATCCTTCAACGTTGAGCAAACCAAACAGCTAATATATAGGGTGCTTCCCTATGTAGCCGTGGCGGATACTTAACCCTGCCCACTCCAGACGTCTTTTGGAGTATATGGGTAGGGGTCTCTGAGAGAAAAGGCACGGCTGAGTTACTCAGTATCTAACGTTAAATTACCGCCTTACCAAACCATTGGGCGCCATGTAGTGTAGCTCCTATTTCCCTAATAGGCTCTGCGCATTGGAATAATATACCCTATAGGTTTGACATAGGACTAAGGTCAATATGTCCCTATCGAGTATATTAAACTTAATTACTTGTGCCAGCTAGCTCAGAGGCCACTAGAAACTCCTTGATAAACAAGAAGGGAGTAGTTTCTGGCAGCCGCAAAACATGACAACTTTGTTTCCCTTTTAGAATCAGAATGTGTCCCAGAGTCGTGGAAACAATAGATAACTATTTCACTCAGCTCACTCGTGCATACTTAGTTTTCCTCAAAGTTACACAGAAAGAATAGACGGGCGTTTCAATAAAAGATTTATTGAACAGTCTTGTTTCTCGTGTAAGTAAAATGTGCTGTTACGATCACAAGACATTATGCAAGATAAATAATGTACAGCGTAAGCAGTAGAAATAAATAATACTGTGCTAGCATGATCTTTAGTAGATATTCATTTACATAAATAACATAGACTAAAAATGCGAGTACTCATACGATGCGTTTCTAAGCTAGTTCTACCCCAATGTACCTAACCTAACCTAGGTGTAGGGAGAGGTATGAAGTAGGTGAAGTATTCCTTACTATGATATACTAAGAGTATGTTAAGCCTAGTATGCCTAGTATGCCAAGAGTCCCTCTAGGTTTCTAGTCAGCTCCATACCTTAAGAATGAGAGAGGTGGGAATCTCTTGCCAGACTTGAACTCCAACACCCCGCGAGGGAAGTCAGATCACTGGAAGCTGGACTCTCTGCGTGCAGGGATGACAGCGTCTTCTCAGTGCGTCAGGCCGGGAAATGGGCTCCTCTGAAGTCGAGATCTCCTCTGATTTACAGGGGCTAGGGAAGGTATATTTATACCTGAGAGGTACCTCAGAATGTTAGCATTGACGTGAATCGGACAGCGGAAGACGTCATGAATGAACCCCTAAGGTATAACGGTTCATGCATAATAGATGAGTCCTTGAAGGAATCAATAGACCTGTGCTAGGGAAACTCCCGAAGCCTAAGGGTCTATTCTTCATGATGATGATTATACATTTGATTATTCCACATAGTGCGGAGGGTTGCAGGGTATTTTAGTTGTACTTTTGCTCCCAATTTTCGAAGATCATCCATACTCTTGCCTAACTCCCATTGCCTCTGCTCTGTTGCCTTACTTATGTCCGATCTGATTGTGAGAGAGAAACCTTTAGTGATGTAGGGACCATCACTTAAGGCCGCACTCAAGATTGCCTCATTGACTGAATATGAGAGGAAGTTTACCAGGATCTTCCTTGGTTTAGTCCATTGGGGGTTTCGCTGAAAGGGTCTGTGTGAACTCTCTGGATCTGCTGCTTTAAATTGATTTCCAACCTGTCCTTTAAGACTGTATCTCGTAGGAGACTGATTATAAACGTCTTTCTGTCTGCACCCTCCTCTGCCTCCGGGACATTAAAAAAAATTTAAGTTGTTCCTCCACAAATATTATTTTGTTTGGCCAACATCTTGCTTGATCATACCTCCTCTTCCAGTGCTTTGGTACGAGCAGCGACTTCATCAAGCTTCTGTGCTAACTCAGAGCATGAGGCTTGGATGCCCTCCTGATTAGCCTCCGAGACTATAAACTGATTTTTTATCTCTTCTTTTAGTCCCAGGAGGATGCCCGTCAATGAATCCTCTACATTTTTCTTGGGCATTTCTCCACCTTTTTTATTCAATTGATCCCTCAGCAGCAGCAGATACTCAAACAATTCCGACTCTCCACTTGATGCCAGGGCTTCAAACCTATTACTAGTGGGAACAGGAGCCCCCTTCTGTAGAGCTGCACCTAGGGTCCTCTCTTCTTCAGAGGGCCTTATTGAGACAGGGATTTCCGGGATGTTAAGATTACAAATACTGGGAGCCGTTACGGGGGTCTCCATTCCAGTGCTATTCCATAAGGTAATACCTACTTCTCTCTCTGCTTGCCCTCTGTGGTTGCCCCTGGTATTAAAAAGCATGCAAGAAAGGGGAAGCAATGTGTGCCTGGTGGGGACGCAGGGGGTATGATTTCTGCCTCTCTAATGGGAAAGCTGCTAAGTCTCCTGGTCAAAATCCAGGGGCAAAAGGTCCTACGCCCAGGAGATTAAGATAACCCCTCCCCTTAAATCCTTTTTACAGAGTTCTACCAGACGTTCAGAGCACAGCCTTCTCAGTGGGGGTTTTTCAACAAATCCTCACCTGCAGGCAGGCCCTGTGGCCAACCCACATAAAGGCAGCCAACCCCACACTGTCCAAGGCCTTTGGTCGTGCATGATGGGGGGTTGGTCACAGGCCTTATGGCCAACCCTCTCTCAAAAGTGGCCCCTCCCAATTGCACACGGCCTTTGGCCATGCGCAGCAGGGTTTGGCCAAAGGGCCTGGCCCTGAGGACCTCAACACCCAGGGACCTTTTTTATGAGGAGGGGGGCCGTGTGGCCCCCTCCCCAAACCAATTATGTCTGTGGTGGCCCATCACCCAGGGCCATATGTATTTTGATGAGGATTTGGGGCCGTGTGGACCCCCTCCTTGAAAGTAATCGGCCCAAGGGGTGGGCTCCCCAAAACCTTTAATGGCTCAGAGAGGGGGGCTCGCAGTCCCCCTCCCCTATTTGTTTAATTTCCACCACTGGAAATTACATATAAAGTAATTTCAGCCCCAGGGATGGGCTCCCTTGTGCCTCTTGAGGCTCAAGGAGGGGGGCCACACAGTCCCCCTCCCATTTATTAAAACAACCCCAGGACTGGACTCTAAACATAGTTAATGCAGCCCAGCCACCATTTTTTTCCGATCCCGCTGGAATTTTTTTTTAAATTATATATATTTATAAAAATGGCAGTACTGCCTCTGAAGTAGTGCAGTACTAAGAAAAATAATATGCTAAAAACTTCAAAATACACAGTAGTACACCTTAGTTTAAAAA
This sequence comes from Calotriton arnoldi, assembly GCA_963921515.1. NCBI lineage: Eukaryota > Metazoa > Chordata > Amphibia > Caudata > Salamandridae > Calotriton > Calotriton arnoldi. The sequence continues at coordinate 19,300 of CAWUFW010016529.1, read as the reverse complement.
TATAGGGGCATATTATCAAGGGCAGTATCGCCACTTTAGCGGCACTTTTTGCCAATAAAGCGGCAATATTTTTATCGCCCTATTAGCAAGCTGTCGCTAACAGCTGTTAGCAACACCTTAATGGCGATAGCGGCCGTTTTGTTGCCGCTTTGCATGTCAGCGATAATTATCGCTAATGACATGCAAAGTAGGCGTTCCCAACTAAAAGCAACTGCAAACAGTCGCAAACACAACTTCCCCCTATTATCAATGCCCGCGAAGCGATAAAAAAACTTGCCCTAACCGCGATTATCGCTGGAATTTAACACCTGCTAAAAACTTGACTTACCTATTTTCTCAATGGGAGGTGGATTGTGATGCTAAGTCCACCATGGCCTATCATCAAGGATTCCCCTATCGCTGGTGTTTTATCGCAGGATTTCCTGCGATATTCTCGCATTTCGCCGCTATCGCTGGATTTTTTATCGCCTTGGAGATAAGCGTTGCTAATAACGCGCTATCTCGGCGATGAAATCCAGCGATAGCCGGCGATAAAAAAAACAGCGCTAAGCGCGCTTTGCGATAATTATCACAAATCGTTGCTAATATGCCCCCTACTGTGCCACAAGGTATTTTCAAATCAAGGTACAAGGTATTTTCAAATTTTTAAATCATCACAAAAAGTCTATGGAGTACCACGGTGATACCTAAAAGTTACTCCGATACTTGAATTTTTTTTTTTAATAATTCCATTTCTCGCTAAACAACTGGAAAGATATATAGGAAATTATAAATAAATTCCTGCAAGTATTATCACTTTTATATCATGGTAATAAGTAGGGAACAATTATAAAACCTACTACAAACCTAGATCTAAGAGACTAACCCAGAATGCAGCAAAACTCAGAACGCAGACAAAATGTGCTGAAAACAACATAACTTCTTTTACCTTTGGCAAACACAGCCATTACCCCATTACAGACTGCCTTATCATGTGCATGTACTGTGGTATACTGTGAACTTACTGCAGTATGTCATGGCACAATATATTAATAAGTATTATTTGAAAACTAGTTACACTATTCACACATACTACCAAAAATTACCATTCACAACAAATAATATATTTTCATGTCACATTACCTCTACATCTGTTAACAAACTTTAACTGTACTTTCTTTTACATTAGAGAGGCAACAAGCAAAATATTGTACACAGTCAATCAAATTCACAAAGTTGATCGAAGAAATGTCTTATTGTTTAGATTTGTCGTGTGTTTCCTGCATGGCCCTTTGTAGATTTCCCTATGTTAGTCTAATTGTGCACATTGTAGGCCGCATTTTCTTTTGCACATGTTACTATATAAACACACTGGCTTTTGTGCTACAATGTACTTTCACATGGAACCTGCATACATTTTCACTTTCTGTTCCTTTCCTGGGATTTAATCTGAACATCATAGACAAGGTCAAACAACAATTCCCCTTGTTATTCTCTTTGGTCAGACGCTAGCACCTAGACATAACATGAGAACACAGCAGCTGTTTGTGAGCACACATGTCTTGTCATATAGCTGAGTGTAAGAGTTAAAACACGAACACTGAGAAAGAACTCGGGGACAAGATTGCTACATCAGCTGAGATGTAGAACGTCCATTTGTATATGCTAAGGTACAGGGTCCGCCACTAATCTCAGAGATCTATGATATATAATCATTTAGCTTCTGTAGAAAAGGGGGGGATAGGCTAATCTATCTTACAACATGACAGGGCTTTTTATAGTATATGGTTCATTAGCCATGCTAGTGGTAATTTGTTTTCTAATTGTAGCCCGAACACTGAATTTTAGTGCACAGTAGTTTAGATAAGCATTCTAAATGTCCTTTGTGTCTATTGTTTATATTATTGGGGATGAGTATGAGTAAGAGAGCAAAAGGGTCTGACCTGATACCGTGATCTCTGAGAGGGTAGAGAGTGTTGTGTTCCGGGGTGCCAAGTCACTTGTCTCTCTGGTAAGGTTAGGAGGGCAAGTGAGGCACTCTAGCTAGTCAGACTCAGGCTCATAGGTACTGTGGTAGCAAGATGACTCTGTCTCTACATGGCAACCTTCTAGGGTCCTAAGCATAGTTCTGTTTTGAGCAGAATCCCTGCAACAGATTCTTTACCCATCTTCATACACGAAAAAGAGTGCGGGGACATTGGTCCTTAGCTACCTCGTTCTCCGTTTTATACTTTCACGGTACGTCTGTTTCAATTACCAGACTCACCGGTACAACACTACACTCTATGCCACTCCACCCTGCACCACTCCACACTGTGCTATTTTACTTTACACCACTCCATTCTACATCACTCCACTTTATGTCACTTCACTCTACGCTAATGTACTGTACGTCACTTAACTCTACCCACTCCACTCTACTCCACTCCACTCTACACCACTACACTGTAGGCTATTACCCTCTATGCCACTCTATTTTATGACACTCCAGTGTACACCAATACACTGTACACTCTTCTACTCTTTGCTACTCCACTGTATGCTATTCCACTGTACGTAAAACCACTCTGCGACATTCCACTCTACGCTATTCCACTCTATTCCACTGTACAACATTCCACTCTAACATACTCCAGTGCACGCAACTGCACTGTATACCACTCCACTGTACGTTATTTCACTGTATGCTGCTCAACTGTACGACATTCCAGTCTACACCACTCCATTATACAACACACCACTGTATGCCATTATACTCTATACCACTCCACTCTACGCCACTCCACTCCATATTATTCCACTGTATGCCACTCCATTCTAGAACACTCCACTCTACGGCACTACACAGAATGTTATTACACTGTACACCACTACAGTATACCCCACTACACTCTACCCCGCTCTACTCTACAACAATCCACTGTATAGTATTCCACTCTACAATACTCCACTCTATGCCACTACACTGCACCCACTCCATTGAACGCTATTCCACTGTAATATAATGATAATTATAATGAGCCTCACTCCACTCTACACACCTCTGTTGTATGTTACTGTACTGTATGCCACTCCAATGTACGATATTCCATTCTATGCCACTCCACTTAACACCACTCCACTCTACCACACTCCAGTGTACAGTATTCCACTGTATCCATATCCAGTGTACGCTACTCCACTCTACACTACTCCAGTCTGCACTATTCCACTGTATGCCACTACACTGTACCTCACTCCACTCTACGCTAATCAACTCTAGAACACTCCACTGTACGCCACTCCACCCTACAACCCCACTGTACCCCACTGCACTGTGCACCACTACACTGCATGTCAGTCCATTGTGCGCCACTCTACTGTAATATACGGTATTCCACTGTACAGCATTCCAATATACTCCACTGCATTCTACATTACTCTACCCGACTCCAGTCTATGCGACTCTACTCTATGCCATTCCACTCTAAACCACTCCATTCTATTACACTCCAGTCTATACCACTGCACTCTACGCCATTCCCTCTACGATACCCCACTATATGCTATTTCACGGTATTCAACTCCACTCTTGCCACTACACTCTATGCTATTCCAATCTATGCCACTCTAATCTATGCCACTCCACTATATGCTATTCAACTCTATGCAACTACACTCTACTATATTGCACTCTACTTCACTCCACTGTACTCCGCTCCAGTATTCACCGCTGCACTCTATGCTAACCCACTGTATTGTATTGCAGTCTACCACACTACACTCTATGCCACTCCACTATACAACACTGAATTCTATTCCACTGTATGCCACTCCACTATACACTATTCCACTGTACGCCACTCCACTGTACCACATTCCACTCTACTCCAATCTACTTCACTCTACAACACTATGCTCTACAACAGTACACTTTAAAAAACGTTCCTCCACTGTATTGTACCACACATCACTTAATACCACTCCACTTGGTGACAGTGAATGCTTTGATAAAAAAAAGAATCTAAATCCAATGAAAAAACCAAAGGTTAAATCATTGTTATAGTTAGGAAAACTTTATTTATTCTTTCTACAAAACAAACAAAAAATATGCAAACATTACAAAATCTTCAGTTATAGTTCCACAGTACTTTTCAAATTAACATACCACCTTTAACTTATTTATTCTTTAGCTACAAAGAAAGTTAAAGTACACAACAATTCAAATTTCTATACTTATACCTATACTTTTAATTTACAATTTACGTAACATCTGCATACACTGGGGGATATTCTCAAGAACGTGTGATAAGTATCGCAAAATTAGCTTAACGCAACTTTGCACATCGCAGTCTATTGCGGGAAAATACCGCCGTGTTAACGTTGTATTCTCAACGCAGCGGCACCATGCGATAGTCTCACGACAACGCGCCAAATGACCGTATCAAAATTAAAGCGATGCTGAAAAAACGCAAAACACGAACGCGAAAAAAGTTGCGATGTGGCCAACCGCGATAAAAAAAGCAGCGATAACCAGCGACAGACCTGCAATTTCCACGCGTCATGCGGGACAATGCACTACAAAGCACCGAAAAACCCAAACAAAAGAATTAAAGCTGTGTAGCACCATGGAGGAAGCCGGAGCAAGTACAGAGGACGACCAGAACCCCACAAGCCCCCAGGAGGACCAGCCGGGGACCTCGGGGTCACGGAAGGCCAAGGAGAAGAAGACGAGGAAGACGAGGTGCAGTCCGCAGGAAAACAGGATCATCATCAAGGAGGTGACAGAACACCACCAACAACTGTACGTCACCCCCAACGTGTCATTGGCAAATAAAAATGCAATATGGCAGTCCATCCTGGACAAGGTGAATGCAGTCGGAGTGAGGAGGAGGACAATTGGAGTGGTCAAGAGGCGCTGGAATGATGCGAAGCGCAAAACCAAGAAGAAACACGCTGACAACCATCAGGCAGCAATGCAGACTGGAGGTGGCAGTCCAGCGGAACACCAGGAGCTGGATGATATGGAGGAAATGGTGGCCACAGTCATCAGTGGGGAGACGGTGGCAGGAGTTGGGTGTCCGGACACTGCTCGACATGACCTGACACAACAGCACCAGGGTGAGTACAGAACAGGGACTGGGGGGACGGGGGAGAAGGGCACAATGGCACACATGCACAATTAAGCAGAGCACACTGCACACCCACAATGACTCTGGATCATGTCCCTGATCCCCTTGGCACACTGCAGCACACATACAAACAGCACGTAGGCCCCCGTCCACTATGAGCACAAAGGGGTCCCTCCCCACACAGCACCAAGCCCACAACCAACCCATGCACACGTGTCTAAACCAGCAAAGCTGCATGTCTGTGAGCCACACTGACAATGCAAGTGACATCGCATGACGAACAGCATGGCTGCAGTCCAATCATCATGACATGGTGCACGCCACGACACTGAGGTGGCTGAGTGTGGAACACATCCGTAAAGGAGCAGATCACACTCTGACACATCCACGTGCACAAACAACCCCTGACGTCAACAACACATCTGCGGACAAACCATGCCCAAGAGTCCAAAATACGAACTCGAGCCAAAATTAGCCAAGTCTGCAACATCTCAGCACTGTAGAAGCACAGAAGACAAAGGCACACCACCTCAAAGGGCTAAGGGGCAGCAAAATCACAGCTGCAGGGGCGACTCTCCCACAATGCAGCACACACACATAGCAATAACAGCACATCAACATTGACGACAATGTGGTACAAAGTGCAACACTTTCACTACTGAACAGAGGACACAACTGGTCCCGCTTGTGCGTAGAAACTGTCCAATCACATCTGGCATAGCAGGAAACTGTGAGATGATAATGTACGTGTACAACCTCACATCCGTGATGTAGTTCAAATGTCCACTGTCCCGCATCACATAGTCAGCTCCTCCCAAACAATCACAATGTACATTGTCATGCAGTCTGTATGTAAAACTTGAACAATGCGTCAACACACATGTCAACACAATGTTAAAATATATCTCCCCTTCACAGTGCAGAGGGACAATCAACACCTCCTGCAGAGCAGACCAGACAACTCAGCAGTGATGATGAAGAGGACCTCCACACCTTCGACACTGACGCCCTACACCAACTCATGTACAGCTACGACAACCCACCTCCAGGAGCAGGGCAGCCCAGCTGCATTGAGGAGACCCCAACCCCTGCACAGACCACACAGCAGGAAGCACCCACCACCACGGCTGGCTCCCAGCACCTCACCCAAGAACACATCGCATTCCAAGGCCATGTGTTAGACTGCCAGAAGGAGGTGGCTGAACAGGTGCTGGTGGGGTTCGACCTCATGGCAGCCAAATTAGATGACATACGTGGGTGTCTAAGTCCCATCAGGGACCACTTACACTCCCTAACGGACACCCACAGTACACTCCATGATGTCCAACAATCCATGCCCGACATCGCTGGAGTCATGACTCTGAGAGGAGAACAACTGCCTAGTCAGAGTGGCCTCAGCAATGTCAGCCGAGAGTTGGCACAGATGCTGAGGATAATGGAGAACATGGAGCGGATGCATGCGGAAAGAATGTCTGCCACGGATGCACACCAGTGAAAAGTTGTTGGGATCCGCCATGCCCTGCAGATCCTCATCATTGCATTGCTGCCACCAAGGCAGTCGCAGATGAATGCTGATGGTCCCTCTACACACACATCTCCGTCCCCTGATGTGTCAGTGGCACACAGTGCTGCAGACCAAACATCAGCACCCACATGTCAGACAACTGACATAGAGGACGAAGATGCGGGTGATTCCACCTTTGCAGTAAGAAGGAGCCAGTAGCATTCTTCTCTGCCATATGCCCTGTTTCAGCTTTGTTCTGCCCTTTGCATCATGCCCTGTAACAACACCTCCCACTGTCCCCCAAAACACTCTGCGACACTCACCTTAGACCTCGACAGGGAATGCCATATTTTGTTTGCTTACCAATGACATAGCAATCAGACTGCGGACTGTACTCTTCCTCCTCCTATGTACTTGTCAATCCCTGGATGACTCTGGCTGGCCCTCCACTGGGCTACAATGTAATGTGGGGTGTGCATGGCCATGTACTGCTCCAGCTCCGACACTCCACCGAATGTGAATAAATCATTCAAATTCACACAGATGTGTCATGTCCATAATCTATCAAGTATGAAAGTATGGATGAATGTAAGGACATTGATTGCCCAAAAAGGTACACCCTGGGAAATGAAAGCAATGCGCATGTCTGACAGTGACACACATAGGAAGTGAGATGACTGGGATAGTGTGCACTAGCTGTGGCCTCATTGCTCTGAAACAACAATCAGGCAATTTCTCAGCTTTGCCCCACGCAATGTCAGAAATAGGGGTGGGTACGAGATGTCAAAGTCGTTGGCAAGCCTAAAGTAGTGTCCACCATCACATTTGACAAAAAGAACATCTCTTCGCATACCTACTCACACACAACTGGCTGGTCGTAGAGAATATTGCGAAGTGGTGTTTTCGCTGCTTTTTGCACAGGAACGCCTACTCTGCATCTCATTAGCGTTAGTTGCCGGTGTCATCCGTGGCAATGTTTTTTATGGCTGCTATCGCAGGAAAACTGGCGATATCGGCTGTTAGCACCAGCTTGTGAATGGTGCGATAAATCTATTGCCACTTTGGCTGCAATAAAGTGCCGATAACTCGGCGATAAGTCCTTATATCCCCCACTGTGTATTCAACTCGGTAGCCACACTAAGGGCCTCATTACGATGTTGGGCGGAAAGTTTCTGCCCAACACTGTCTCAGAATCGGGTACCGACGGACTCACGGTCGGCGGTTCTGCCCGACCGATTACAATGCAACTGAACACTGTTGTGTCGGAGTCCCATTGTTCCTTATGGGAGCCCGTGTTCTGACTGACAACACAAGCTCCTATGGGGAAATTGGGGGTGTGTGTAAAACCCTGCACCCTGTGGCAAGCACCCCACGGTGCCTGCCACACAGTGCAGGGTTTTACAGGGGAGTCCCTTAGGTACCTCTTAGGCCCCCAACCGGAGGGCGCAGGATGAATGGGTCCCTGCTAGGGGCCTCAAAGGTCACTTTCCGACAGCCTTTTCATGTCAGACAGGCCAACATGGAAAGGCTGTCAGAAATAGACATCATATTCGGTCGGTCGGAAACGCTGTCCGTAGAGCTGCATGATGTGTTTCCGACCAACACGACTTCTCCAAGAGCCAGTAGGAAACGATTCGGAAGGACTGCAAGGTTTACAATCTGACCACGAACATCGTAAGTGGTAGGGCGGATTGTAACCGACCGAGTCGGTCGGAAGGGTTCCGATGTGGTTTAGGATATTCCGCCCGACATCGTAATGAGGCCCTATATTACCTAGAACTCGCCACTGTACCATGTACTGTGTTCTCACAAAAGTTATGATTTGCGATGTCATAAGTATTATTGTAAAAAAATTATATTTTAGATGGTATAACTTATATAACATAAAAGGGTATAAGCATTTACCATTATCTGTGATGGGTCGGATCGCATTATTAAAGATGGTGACCCTTCCTCGACTATTGTACTATTTTATAAATCTGCCCATTTACGTCCCAGCTAAATTATTCAGAGACTTTGAACAAAAAATGTGTGAATTTATCTGGAACGCTAAGCACTGCAGGATAGCATTGCAGAAACTGTATGCGCCTCTGGATCAGGGAGGGTGAGCAGCACCAACCTTGGAACTATACTACTTGGCAGGTCCGCTGCAATGGGTTGCCGAATGGCTCTCAGGCCTACAGTTGTCTGACACAGCCACTACGTTGCCACCCTGGACGATGCCTAATATCAACCATCTATTTCACCCGATCACTAGAACCGCTGCACAGGGACCCCTGTCACTAGCTGTTGCACACCACTGCTACAGACAGGACCTATACTTGATGTGTTCGATGATCACATACGCACCTGCGCTGCCCCTTCTAGGCACACCCAGGCAAAGTGCCATCATATCTGGGGCTGAGCTTACCACCTGCAATGCGGCTGGGCTGCATACACTGGGCGACACGTACGACGATGGTGTCCTGCTGTCCTAAGAGGACCTGGATGGAGGCGCAGACTTGCCCCTAGAGCAATTTTTACTACATAATTCTGTACTGGCTACACTGACACATGCATGGGGTGATCTGGCAGCTGAGCCACAGTCACACTTAGTAGCACAATACTTACAGGTTATGGGGACGTGTAGTCATATTGTTCATTGGTTCACTGCATCGTTACTGACACACATGACGCCTCTGCTGACACGCTTACAAGCCCGATGGGAGGAAGACGACAATCGTCTCTGGACAGACAGGGAGTGGACATCGATCTTGGCCGGACCCACACACATCCCACAGAACGTGAAATTCCGGCTCATACAATTTTATATCATACACAGAGCATACCTAACAACCGCCAAAATGAATCGATATTTTCATCAGAAAGACGCTGCTTGCCCTCGATGTGCATTAGTTGGGGCATATTATGGCACTGCCCTGCTGTACACACCTACTGCCAGGATATCACGTCCCGAATCTCCTCCTGCACAGAACACCCAGCATTACACACTTGGGAGGCGTGTGTGCTGGGTCTGTTCCCCAGACCCAAAAGACACAGGGTTACCTCCCAATTCCTCGACCTGGGCTTCATAACAGCTAAGCAGCTTATTACTCACCAGTGAAAGACCCCAGACCCTCCCCTAATTAAGGCTTGGATACAATTATTCCTTGTGTGGGCGCAGGCGGAGAGTGCAGCACTACATAGGGAGGACACAGAGAGTGCAGCACTACATAGGACACCATAGGGTTGCGCAAATACCCAGTGACACAAAATTGGGACGCAATACTGGTGGATTTCCAATTATCGACACAGACACCAGAAGAAGACACACATGATTGTGGCAAGGGCAGGAGATTGGAAGATTGTCCAACGATTGCAAATGCATTAGGAACTAGTACCAATGCGTTACGAATAGCAGAAATGTGAGTGCGTGTCCCCGCTCAGATGTCTATGATCAAGTATAAGTGTCAGCGTTACTGGCTGTGGCTGGAGGGAATGGCAAATCATTATGTCTATAGTCTCAAGTTGGTCACGCTGGTTGAAGTTGAAGTTTTTCTTTTGTACATAATCAAGAATCTTGCAATGTATGCGTCAGCATACTAGCTCTTTTGCTTATCAGGAAGTATAAATTCACATGCTGATGCGACCGCGCAGTGGTCGCGCGCAGCAGGCGGGCCACTGGTGAGCCAAATGCAAGCCCGTCTGCGCCCATCCATGCCCGGAATGCACCATGGGCCATGACCCCTGGTCTTTTCCCCCCACTCCTATTCCACTGAACAGCTGACAGCACTGAACAAAGGTAAATGCTGCAATACACCCTTATGGGACTGTGAGAAGGATAATATCCTTCTCAGCTGTAACAAATATCAATTCTGTCCTACAGCTAACCCTGCAGATGCGTCCTCTTTAAGAACCTCACTGAGGGCAAACTCCTCTTTCAAAGTCATTAACAAGACTCTGACCTGCATTTTACTGAACACCAGATCTGTGATCAAACATAAATATGAATTTGAGAACTTTATGCAAACATGTAAGCCGGACCTGGCGTTTCTAACAGAAACCTGGGCCAATAAAACATCGGATCCTGACTGGATCGTAGCCATCCCAGCTGGGTATGAGATAGCATTCATAGGTAGGGAAGGAAAACGGGAGGGGCGGTATCGCGATTATATACCGCACAAATTTTAAAGCTACGCTACCCAGCATTTAGGAGTAGAAGCACTGATGTTTAATTTCAAATTTAACAACACAAATACTTTTTCGGGAACACTACTATACCACTCGCCGGGACCCAGGGCTCCTTTCACACAATTGTTGCAAACTTTCTTGGAATCTTGTGTTGACTCTCCTACTTTTACCCTATTAGGAGACTTTAATTTTTATCTTGACTGCAAGAATAATGCTGACATCACCCATTTGGTGGATAGTTTGGCCTGTTTTGGACTCAAACAGATTATCACAGAGTCCACACATAAGGCTGGCCACACACTAGATGGGATTTTTACTAATAACAGCAATATCACTCTGGAAAAAATACTGCTGCTTACGTGGACTCATCACAGTGCTATTGTTTTTAAACTCTTCCTGAAGAGCCCTCTTATAACAGACTATCTACCATTAAGACACGTGTGTGACACAAAATCAATAAAAATAATTTAGAAGAGGCCCTACATAGACAACCCCCTCTAGTAGATCGAGATAATAACGCCGCAGATAATTTTCATCGCTGGGTCAGTTCGGCAATCAATCTCCTGGCCCCTGAGAAAACGATAAAATATCGTAGGGATCAACCTTCAGCCCCATGGTACTCCACTGAACTTAGAAATATAAAGTCTAAGTGCAGATGCTTAGAACGTACCTAGAGGCAAGATTACAGTGAACAGGGCAAACACAACTACAGATTAGCCCTAGAAGAATACAATGCGGCTATTACAGCAGCTAAGATCAGTTATTTCTCAAAGAAAATAGGGGCAGCAAAAAACCTCGACTAGAGAGCTTTTTAAAACTGTTACAACCCTGTCTAAGTTTCAACACGGGAATCAATTTTTGCCTGGCTAATCTTTTTGCGACAAAGTCGTGCACTTCTTTCAGGCTAAAGTGCAAACAATATATGAGGACCTCTCACAGCACACATCTGCCTCGGCGACAGATGTGTCAATTGTGCACAATGCCTCAGGCAATGCAACTACCATTGAGCTGTCAAGTTTTTCCTCTCTGTCTTCTAAGAGAGTAAATGAACTACTACTATCCATCAAATCAGGTTCCCTGACTGATCCATGTCCTCCCTCTGTTGTATATGGTATCAGACACGGTCAGCTCACATTTGACCCTGCTTTTAAACAATATCCTTGGGTTAGGGGTCTTCCCTACATCTTGGAAGAAAGCTTGCATTCGTCCTATACTAAAAAAACCCTATTTCAACCCCACAGAGGTTAAAAACTATTGGCCTATATCTTGCCTACCACTCCCTGCTAAAATTCGGGAAAAATCCATGAATGAAGAGCTGGTGCGCTATCTGGAGTCTAATGATCTCCTTGACACTACTCAACATGGCTTCAGACCGAATCATTCAACTGAATCAGCCTTAGTTATGTCCACTGAGGAAATCCGCAAACAGCTAGATAGCGAGGGGAAGGCCGTTCTCATCCTACTTGATCTCTCAGCCGCATTCAAAACCATTAATCATCTGGTGCTTACGCAGTGGCTGGCGACAGTAGGAATGATAGGGACGGCTTTAACCCTGCTCACTTCCTTCCTTTCATTGAGGGAACAGAGACTGTGTTGGGGAAATCTTACATCTTAGGTCTTCTAACTCCCCTGTGGAGTCCGTCAGGGCTCAGCACTGTCTCCTACGCTATTCAACATCTACATTACCCTTTTAGCTAGGCTGATCCAAGTGCATGGTTTTTCAATAGTATCTTATGCAGATGATACGCAGATAGTCATATTTATATCTTCGTGCACAGACTTGGTGGCTGGTCAATTCCACAACTGTCTGACGCAATTAGGTGGATGCATCAAAACTTCCTCAAGCTAAACATGGATAAAATGGAGGTGATGGAGTTCAGAAAGGGACCTTCACACTGGCATAACCTCTGGTGGGCAGCTGAGGCAGGTCTTCGCCCTGATCCTGTCAACGAAGCTAGAAATTTAGGAGTTCTGTTTGACAATCAGCTTAGTTTCTCAGAACAGATTAATCATGTTACATCATCCTGTTTCTTTCTTCTAAAAATTCTGCGAAAGATCCTCCCTTACATTCCACAAGAATTGAAAAAAACTGTGATTGTCTCCTTGATCCTTTCCAGAATAGACTATGACAATGCCCTTTTTTTGGGCATTGACAAACGTCTACAATCAAAACTCCAGTCTTTGCAGAATGCAGTAAACACAAGGAGATGATGGACGGAGCGCTGAAACTTTTCAGACACTCACCCCCAGTCACAGATCTGGGTTGAATCCATCATCGTTCTTTAGCTCACTTCGCCACCCCAGTTCAGACACAGCTATATGCAAATCAGTCTTGACCCTGTGCCTCATGCGAACAGTCCAGCCCGAACTGCCAAGCCATGTCTTACTTGGACCGGAAACAAGCATCCTGGGACCGGTTTTGGACTAACAGCCCTCATCAGCCAGGCTAGCTTGAATCCAGTGGCAAAGTGAGCAAGGGACCCACGTCTGGGCATACCCTGCCAACTTAGGGCGAACAAAGCAAACACAAGGAGATGATGGACGGAGCGCTGAAACTTTTCAGACACTCACCCCCAGTCACAGATCTGGGTTGAATCCATCATCGTTCTTTAGCTCACTTCGCCACCCCAGTTCAGACACAGCTATATGCAAATCAGTCTTGACCCTGTACCTCATGGGAACAGTCCAGCCCGAACTGCCAAGCCATGTCTTCCCTGGACTGGAAACAAGCATCCTGGGACCGGTTTCGGACTAACAGCCCTCATCAGCCAGGCTAGCTTGAATCCAGTGGCAAAGTGAGCAAGGGACCCATGTCTGGGCATACCCTGCCAACTTAGGGCGAACAAAGCAAACACAAGGGGATGATGGACAGAGCGCTGAAACTTTTCAGACACTCACCCCCAGTCACAGATCTGCGTTGAATCCATCATCGTTCTTTAGCTCACTTCACCACCCCAGTTCAGACACAGCTATATGCAAATCAGTCTTGACCCTGTGCCTCATGGGAACAGTCCAGCCCGAACTGCCAAGCCATGTCTTCCCTGGACCGGACACAAGCATCCTGGGACCGGTTTCGGACTAACAGCCCTCATCAGCCAGGCTAGCTTGAATCCAGTGGCAGAGTGAGCAAGGGACCCACGTCTGGGCATACCCTGCCAACTTAGGGCGAACAAATCAAACACAAGGGGATGATGGACGGAGCGCTGAAACTTTTCAGACACTCACCCCCAGTCAGAGATCTGGGTTGAATCCATCATCGTTCTTTAGCTCACTTCGCCACCCCAGTTCAGACACAGCTATATGCAAATCAGTCTTGACCCTGTGCCTCATGGGAACAGTCCAGCCCAAACTGCCAAGCCATGTCTTCCCTGGACCGGAAACAAGCATCCTGGGACCGGTTTCGGACTAACAGCCCTCATCAGCCAGGCTAGCTTGAATCCAGTGGCAGAGTGAGCAAGGGACCCACGTCTGGGCATACCCTGCCAACTTAGGGCGAACAAAGCAAACACAAGGAGATGATGGACGGAGCGCTGAAACTTTTCAGACACTCACCCCCAGTCACAGATCTGGGTTGAATCCATCATCGTTCTTTAGCTCACTTCGCCACCCCAGTTCAGACACAGCTATATGCAAATCAGTCTTGACCCTGTGCCTCATCGGAACAGTCCAGCCCGAACTGCCAAGCCATGTCTTCCCTGGACCGGAAACAAGCATCCTGGGACCGGTTTTGGACTAACAGCCCTCATCAGCCAGGCTAGCTTGAATCCAGTGGCAAAGTGAGCAAGTGACCCACGTCTGGGCATACCCTGCCAACTTAGGGCGAACAAAGCAAACACAAGGAGATGATGGACGGAGCGCTGAATCTTTCAGACGCTGACCCCCAGTCACAGATCTGGGTAGAATCCATCATCGTTCTTTTAGCTCACTTCGCCAGCCCAGTTCAGACACAGCTATATGCAAATCAGTCTTGACCCTGTGCCTCATGGGAACAGTCCAGCCCGAACTGCCAAGCCATGTCTTCCCTGGACCGGAACCAATCATCCTGGGACCGGTTTCGGACTAACAGCCCTCATCAGCCAGGCTAGCTTGAATCCAGTGGCAAAGTGAGCAAGGGACCCACGTCTGGCCTTACCCTGCCAACTTAGGGCCAACAAAGCAAACACAAGGAGATGATGGACGGAGCGCTGAAACTTTTCAGACACTCACCCCCAGTCACAGATCTGGCTTGAATCCATTATCGTTCTTTATCTCACTTCGCCACCCCAGTTCAGACACAGCTATATGCAAATCAGTCTTGACGCTGTGCCTCATGGGAACAGTCCAGCCCGAACTGCCAAGCCATGTCTTCCCTGGACCGGAAACAAGCATCCTGGGCCTGGTTACGGACTAACAGCCCTCATCAGCCAGG
This sequence comes from Calotriton arnoldi, assembly GCA_963921515.1. Classification (NCBI taxonomy): domain Eukaryota; kingdom Metazoa; phylum Chordata; class Amphibia; order Caudata; family Salamandridae; genus Calotriton; species Calotriton arnoldi. The sequence continues at coordinate 4,128 of CAWUFW010016529.1, read as the reverse complement.
CTAGCTTGAATCCAGTGGCAAAGTGAGCAAGCGACCCTTGTCTGGGCATACCCTGCCAACTTAGGGCGAACAAAGCAAACACAAGGAGATGATGGACGGAGCGCTGAAACTTTTCAGACACTCACCCCCAGTCACAGATTTGGGTTGAATCCATCATCGTTCATTAGCTCACTTCGCCACCCCAGTTCAGTCACAGCTATATGCAAATCAGTCTTGACCCTGTGCCTTATGGGAACAGTCCAGCCCGAACTGCCAAGCCATGTCTTTCCTGGACCGGAAACAAGCATCCTGGGACCGGATTCGGACTAACAGCCCTCATCAGCCAGGCTAGCTTGAATCCAGTGGCAAAGTGAGCAAGGGACCAACGTCTGGCCTTACCCTGCCAACTTAGGGCCAACAAAGCAAACACAAGGAGATGATGGACGGAGCGCTGAAACTTTTCAGACACTCACCCCCAGTCACAGATCTGGGTTGAATCCATCATCGTTCTTTAGCTCACTTCGCCACCCCAGTTCAGACACAGCTATATGCAAATCAGTCTTGACCCTGTGCCTCATGGGAACAGTCCAGCCGGAACTGCCAATCCATGCCTTCCCTGGACCGGAAACAAGCATCCTGGGACTGGTTTCGGACTAACAGCCCTCATCAGCCAGGCTAGCTTGAATCCAGTGGCAAAGTGAGCAAGGGACCCACGTCTGGGCATACCCTGCCAACTAAGGGCGAACAAAGCAAACACAAGGGGATGATGGACGGAGCGCTGAAGCTTTTCAGACACTCACCCCCAGTCACAGATCTGGGTTGAATCCATCATCGTTCTTTAGCTCACTTCGCCACCCCAGTTCAGACACAGCTATATGCAAATCAGTCTTGATGCTGTGCCTCATGGGAACAGTCCAGCCTGAACTCCCAAGCCATGTCTTCCCTGGACCGGAAAAAAGCATCCTGGTCCTGGTTACGGACTAACAGCCCTCATCAGCCATGCTAGCTTGAATCCAGTGGCAAAGTGAGCAAGCGACCCACGTCTGGGCATACCCTGCCAACTTAGGGCGAACAAAGCAAACACAAGGAGATGATGGACGGAGCGCTGAAACTTTTCAGACACTCACCCCCAGTCACAAATCTGGGTTGAATCCATCATCGTTCTTTAGCTCAATTCGCCACCCCAGTTCAGACACAGCTATTTGCAAATCAGTCTTGATCCTGTGCCTCATGGGAACAGTCCAGCCGGAACTGCCAAGCCATGCCTTCCCTGGACCGGAAACAAGCATCCTGGGACTGGTTTCGGACTAACAGCCCTCATCAGCCAGGCTCGCTTGAATCCAGGGCAAAGTGAGCAAGGGACCCACGTCTGGGCATACCCTGCCAACTTAGGGCGAACAAAGCAAACACAAGGGGATGATGGACGGAGCGCTGAAACTTTTCAGACACTCACCCCCAGTCACAGATCTGGGTTGAATCCATCATCGTTCTTTAGCTCACTTCGCCACCCCAGTTCAGACACAGCTATATGCAAATCAGTCTTGACCCTGTGCCTCATGGGAACAGTCCAGCCGGAACTGCCAAGCCATGCCTTCCCTGGACCGGAAACAAGCATCCTGGGACTGGTTTCGGACTAACAGCCCTCATCAGCCAGGCTAGCTTGAATCCAGTGGCAAAGTGAGAAAGGGACCCACATCTGGGCATACCCTGCCAACTAAGGGCGAACAAAGCAAACACAAGGGGATGATGGACGGAGCGCTGAAGCTTTTCAGACACTCACCCCCAGTCACAGATCTGGGTTGAATCCATCATCGTTCTTTAGCTCACTTCACCACCCCAGTTCAGACACAGCTATATGCAAATCAGTCTTGATGCTGTGCCTCATGGGAACAGTCCAGCCCGAACTGCCAAGCCATGTCTTCCCTGGACCAGAAACAAGCATCCTGGGCCTGGTTACGGACTAACAGCCCTCATCAGCCAGGCTAGCTTGAATCCAGTGGCAAAGTGAGCAAGCGACCCACGTCTGGGCATACCCTGCCAACTTAGGGCGAACAAAGCAAACACAAGGAGATGATGGACGGAGCGCTGAAACTTTTCAGACACTCACCCCCAGTCACAGATTTGGGTTGAATCCATCATCGTTCATTAGCTCACTTCGTCACCCCAGTTCAGTCACAGCTATATGCAAATCAGTCTTGACCCTGTGCCTTATGGGAACAGTCCAGCCCAAACTGCCAAGCCATGTCTTTCCTGGACCGGAAACAAGCATCCTGGGACCGGATTCGGACTAACAGCCCTCATCAGCCAGGCTAGCTTGAATCCAGTGGGAAAGTGAGCAGGGGACCCACGTCTGGGCATACCACGCCAACTCAGGGCGAACAAAGCAAACACAAGGAGATGATGGACGGAGCGCTGAAACTTTTCAGACACTCACCCCCAGTCACAGATCTGGGTTGAATCCATCATCGTTCTTTAGCTCACTTCGCCACCCCAGTTCAGACACAGCTATTTGCAAATCAGTCTTGACCCTGTGCCTCATGGGAACAGTCCAGCCGGAACTGCCAAGCCATGCCTTCCCTGGACCGGAAACAAGCATCCTGGGACTGGTTTCGGACTAACAGCCCTCATCAGCCAGGCTAGCTTGAATCCAGTGGCAAAGTGAGCAAGGGACCCACGTCTGGGCATACCCTGCCAACTTAGGGCGAACAAAGCAAACACAAGGGGATGATGGACGGAGCGCTGAAACTTTTCAGACACTCACCCCAGTCACATATCTGGGTTGAATCCATCATCGTTCTTTAGCTCACTTCGCCACCCCAGTTCAGACACAGCTATATGCAAATCATTCTTGACCCTGTGCCTCATGGGAACAGTACAGCCCAAACTACCAAGCCATGTCTTCCCTGGACAGGAAACAAGCATCCTGGGACCGGTTTCGGACTAACAGCCCTCATCAGCCAGGCTAGCTTGAATCCAGTGGCAAAGTGAGCAAGGGACCCACGTCTGGGCATACCCTGCCAACTTAGGGTGAACAAAGCAAACACAAGGGGATGATGGACGGAGCGCTGAAACTTTTCAGACACTCACCCCCAGTCACAGATCTGGGTTGAATCCATCATCGTACTTTAGCTCACTTCGCCACCCCAGTTCAGACACAGCTATATGCAAATCAGTCTTGACCCTGTGCCTCATGGGAACAGCCCAGCCCGAACTGCCAAGCCATGTCTTCCCTGGACCGGAAACAAGCATCCTGGGACCGGTCTCGGACTAACAGCCCTCATCAGCCAGGCTAGCTTGAATCCAGTGGCAAAGTGAGCAAGTGACCCACGTCTGGGCATACCCTGCCAACTTAGGGCGAACAAAGCAAACACAAGGAGATGATGGACGGAGCGCTGAAACTTTTCAGACACTCACCCCCAGTCACAGATCTGGGTTGAATCCATCATCGTTCTTTAGCTCACTTCGACAGCCCAGTTCAGACACAGCTATATGCAAATCAGTCTTGACCCTGTGCCTCATGGCAACAGTCTAGCCCGATGTGCCAAGCCATGTCTTCCCTGGACCAGAAACAAGCATCCTGGGACTGGTTTCGGACTAACAGCCCTCATCAGCCAGGCTAGCTTGAATCCAGTGGCAAAGTGAGCAAGGGACCCACGTCTGGGCATACCCTGACAAATTAGGGCGAACAAAGCAAACACAAGGAGATGATGGACGGAGCGCTGAATCTTTCACACACTGACCCCCAGTCACAGATCTGGGTAGAATCCATCATCGTTCTTTAGCTCACTTCGCCAGCCCAGTTCAGACACAGCTATATGCAAATCAGTCTTGACCCAGTGCCTCATGGGAACAGTCCAGCCCGAACTGCCAAGCCATGTCTTCCCTGGACCGGAAACAAGCATCCTGGGACCGGTTTCGGATTAACAGCCCTCATCAGCCAGGCTAGCTTGAATCCAGTGGCAAAGTGAGCAAGGGATCCACGTCTGGGCATACCCTGCCTACTTAGGTCCAACAAAGCAAACACAAGGAGATGATGGACGGAGCGCTGAAACTTTTCAGACACTCACTCCCAGTCACAGATCTGGCTTGAATCCATCATCGTTCTTTAGCTCACTTCGCCACCCCAGTTCAGACACAACTATATGCAAA